>SJYX01001462.1:75482-160371 GCA_006410675.1 Oreotragus oreotragus
CCTGCCCCCGGCACCCTGTCCCCACCCCCCTGCCCCTGTGCCCAGCGATATTGTTGTCAGGGATGCATTTTGGGAATGTTTGCAGAACTGAAAGTTATAAAAAGTCCTTATCAGATACTCTTGATATATTTTTAGAATTTATATATTTTAAAAATAAGCTAAGTACGGTTTTAAAAGTTTAAAGCAATATTTTCTTGTTTTTAAAAACTCAGTGATGATGCATGCATGCTCAGTCGCTTCATTTGTGTCCAACTCTTTGAGACCCTATCAGCTGTAGCCCACCAGGCTTCTCCGTCCATGGGATTTCCCAGACAAGTATACTTGAGTGGGTTGCCATTTCCTTCTCCAGGGACTCTTCCCGTCCCGGGGATTGAACACACATCTCCTGCATTGGGAGGCGGGTTCTTTACCGCTGAGCCACTGGGGTAGCCTGATGATACCTAAGATATTTCATAATATGAGGATTTCTTCTATTTCAGAATCTAGTATAATCTTATCATAATGCTTATTATATTTTGTTATTGTATCAGTATATAAGTGAGCATAAAATGATCAAACAAGACAAACTAGCAAGGGTGGTTTTTGTTTTAATGTTAGTTATAAGATTGTACTCACAGCCAATTAAGAAGGAAAATTATACGATTTTTTAGTAAGGCATTTTCAGATATCTTTTTAGCTTAAGCAGCGTTGTTAGTGAAGTCATTAATAAAGTTATGTTTTCTGCAAAATCTTATACTAAAGAATGGTCCAGTTTTTGTTTGGTCAACCCATATTCTACCTTGATAGATCTTAGTATATAATTTCCATATAGTTCTTTTTTTTTATAAACTGAAGTGTGATTTGCAATATTTGGTTAGTTTTAGGGATACAGCATAATGATTTGGGGTTACTTTGCAGATTATATTCCACTGTAAGTTATTGCAAGATTTTGGCATAATTTCCTATGCTGCACAGTAAATCTTTGTTGCTTATCTGTTTTACGTGTAGTAGTTTCTATCTGTTAAGTCCACATTCCTCATTTGTCCTTCCCCCTCATCCTCTCCCTTTTGGTATCCGTAAGTTTGTTTTCTCAGTGTTTTTGTTTATACTGGGATTCGTTTGTATTATTTTTTCAGATTCCACACGTAAGTGACACCATGCAGCATTTATCTTTCTCTGACTTTTTTCACTAAGCATAACACTCCGTTCATGTTGTAGCGGAGGATGGCTTTTGTGTGGTGAGCAACACTCCAGCGTGCGTGTCTCACCTTCTTGAGCGAGTCATCCGTTGAGTTGCTGTCGTGTCTTGGCCATTGTAAGTAGCGCTGCTACGAACACTGGGGTGCATGTACCTTTTCAGATTAAGAGTTTTCATGTTTTCCAGATATATACCCAGAAGTGGCATTACTCGATCGTATGGTGGTTTTATTTTTAGTTTTTTAAGGAACCTCCAAACTGTTTTCCATAGTGGTTTCACCAGTTCACATTACCACCACCAATGTGTGAGGATTCCTTTTTCTCCACATTCTCTTCAGTATTTATCTGTAGACTGATGGATATAACCATTTTGACTAGTGTAAGGTGATACCTCATTGTGGTTTTGATTTGCATTTCTCTAATAATTAGTGGTGTTGAGCATCTTTTCATGGGCCTTTTACCTATCTGTACATCTTCTTTGGAAACATGTCTGTATGGGTCTTTTGTCCAGTTTTTGATTGGGTGGTTTGGTTTTTTTTTTTTGATATTGTATGTGTGCTTAGTCACTCAGTCCTGTCTGACTCCCTGTGACCTCCATGGACTGTAGCCCGCCAGGCTCTTCTGTCCATGGGATTCTCCAGACAAGAATACTGGAGTAGGTTGCTGTTCCCTTCTCCAGGGGATCTTCCTGACTCAGGGATCGAATCTGGGTCTCTTGCATTACAGGCAGATTCTTTACTGTCTGAGACACCAGGGAAGCCCCATAAGTACAGTAGTACAGTATGCTGCTGCTGCTGCTAAGTCACTTCAGTCGTGTCCGACTCTGTGTGACCCCATAGACGGCAGCCCACCAGGCTCCCCCATCCCTGGGATTCTCCAGGCAAGAATACTGGAGTGGGTTGCCATTTCCTTCTCCAGTGCATGAAAGAGAAAAGTGAAAGTGAAGTTGCTCAGTCTGTCCGACTGTTAGCGACCCCATGGACTGCAGCCCACCAGGCTACTCCGTGCATTGGATTTTCCAGGCAAGAGTACTGGGGTGGGGTGCCATTGCCTTCCCCGTAGTACAGTATAAGAGCTGGTAAACAGGAGCTGGCATCCAGTGAACAGGTACGAAGAGTTACTGACTGGAGGAAGGAGAGGAAGTGGGAGATGGCAGAGCTAAAGGATTGTCAGCAACAGGAGACAGGGCAAGCTGCAATTTCACTTACCCCTGATGCTGACAGCATAGGTTCTGGTTCCTTGCTGGCTGCAGATGGAATTATCTACCTTCTTGAAAAAATGATCCTGTGATGCCCAAGTAGTAGCTCTTTCTCTTATCGTAGATGACTTGGTAGCACTGGATCACATGCTGAATGGCTACTGCAACCTTCGTGTACCGTTCTGGGTTCAGGTCCTGTGCCTCAAAAGCTGACAGTGCCTCCTCCAATAAAGAAGAGCCCTTGCCTTTTCCTGCGTCGTGAATTTCCTTGGTCCTTCAGTTACTGCTGCTTCCTCTTTGTCCTCCCTCTGGGCCTCCAGTTCCATCAGGTCTTCATTACCAAGCTCCTCCTGTTGTACAGCAAGGAGTTCAGTGACGTCGTCCTCCTGCAGATACAGCTCTAGCTTCTCACTGAGGGTCACTGAGTCACTGAAGACCTCACTTCCGCATCCTCAAAAGCCCACAACTTCAAGCTTCCTTTGGCGGGGACTTAAGAGTATATGATAACGAGGTCTCTGTGGCTTTTGGAATTTTTCTACTCAGTTTCTTTAGAGGATCTTTATTGATAGTAATTATAAAAAGAACTGACTCATTGGAAAAGACCCTGATGTTGGGAAAGATTGAAGGCAGGAGGAGGAGGGGATGTCAGAGGATGAGATGGTTGGATGGCATCACCGACTCGATGGACACAAGTTTGAGCAAGCTCCGGGAGTTGGTGATGACAGGGAAGGCTGGCATGCTGCATGCAATCCATGGGACTGCAGAGAGTCAGATAAGAGCGACTGAACTGAACTGACACAAAGTACATGAAACATTCTTTAAGCATCTTTAAAAAAAAAAACGTATCTTCATTTTAAGTAGGTTTTGTTGAAATCAGGAACTCAGACTATTAAGCTTTTAAGTCTCCAATGCAGACAGGTTAAGGAGTTAATCTGGGGCATGCTAAAATTGGGATGGAGCATCCGACAGTTTTCAGTGTGTTGCCCTGGACTTGAATAGGGTCATCATTGATCCCCACTTCCTCTTAGGAGTGGCAGAGTTAATTGGTGAAATATCAAGGAGCTGGCATCACTCTGACATAGCCTTTCTATGTCTGTGACTTAACTGGCTAATTAGAAGAGTAACCTAAAAAAAACTGACCTTTAAATAGACTGTAATGTTTAAAGTCACTTGGGGACTGTGGCTTTATATGAGGGCTTAGGAAATTCGTTTAAGAAGTAGGAAACTGATTTCTTGTGTTTCAAGTGTTTTAACAGGTAGCAAAAGTGAAAGAGTTTCATCTTTGAGTGAAGGTAGCAGCAGATGTTCTAGTGAACTGTTTTCTGATTTTGTGGCTATGCTTGTTTACATATGCTGCTGAGTCACTATACTTTGAGTATGTTTTGAGAAGTAGTGATTAAGAAGTTAAAAGTGTGAGTCTTGATCTTAGATCTTGAATGAACCTATTGGACAGTTGGAAAGCAGTTCGTGGATGCCTCTGGAATCCGCTCGTTTATCTGCTGCATCTGTCGCCCAAGCCACCGCTCCATTTCTCTTGGACTGTTGCTGTGGCCTGGTGGCAGTCCCCCTTCCTTCTGCTTTGGTCACTTGATCTTCCTGTTGAACCTTCTGATAGGTAATCACATCGCAGAACCTCTGTCCTCACCGTGACCGACAACCTGCATGACCCGGCTCCCGCCTCCTGCTCTCTCGTTCCAGGCTCCCTGCTTTGCTGTGGTGATTGGTGGCAGGCTCGCTCTCCCCAAGGGTCCTCGCCTGCCCCTTTGCTAGGAAGCCCTTCCTCCAGGTATTCCCTCAGTTGCTTCCTCACTTTATTTCCTCACTTGCTCCTTGATGAAATGTTACCTCTACAGAGAGCCTGCTCCAACTCCACTCTCTAAAACTGGACTCCTTGTTCTACCTTGTATCTTATTGTGGCACTTAGCGCACTGTCTCGGGTGCTGTATCTGTTAGTATATCTCCATCGCTAGACCGTCAGTTCCCTCAGACTAGGGACTTGTCTCTATCATCAGTGTCTAACCATAACATGCACACAGAGGTGCTCAGAAGTTTTGCTGGTCTTAAGCACTGAAGTGAAGTGAAAGTCGCTCAGTCCTGTCCGACTCTTGCAACCCCATGGCCTACACAGTCCATGGAATTCTCCAGGCCAGAATACCGGAGTGGGTATCTTTTCCCTTCTCCAGTGGATCTTCCCAACCCAGGGATCGAACCCAGGTGTCTTGCATTGCAGGCGGATTCTTTACCAACTGAGCCACAAGGGAAGCCCAAGAACACTGGAGTGGGCAGCCTATCCCTTCTCCAGGGGATCTTCCCAACCCAGGAATCGAACTGGGATCTCCCGCATTGCAGGTGGATTCTTTACCAACTGAGCTATCGGGGAAGCCCATTAAGCACTGAAGCCCATGTTAAACACACCTGACGTGATGTGTGGTTGTAGTGCTTAGAGATGTGTAAAAGTACCTGGCATGACGAATGAAGTGGATAGGTGCAGCGAGCTTTTCTTCTCCACTCCCTTCCTCACTCCCGTCCTGTAACATCTCTTCACAGTTCCTGAGCATCTAGTAAAGGCCTCTTTACAATAAATGATTTGTGTGGTGTAATTAGGCAGCTCACCCAGCAGAAGGCGGTAGAGCCACGGCTATAGCAAGGGCAACTTGAGTGAGTTAGCTTTTTGCCGTTTGCACAGAATCAAAAATTTCAGATTTAATTAGTAGCCTTTTTTATTAAATTAGGTTGGAGTGGTCCTCAGATGAAAATCAGCCCTTCTTTTTGAATAAGAAAATTTTCAGTCTTTAGTTGGTTATCTTTAAAATACTAAAGGGTTATGCTAGGATGAACCCCCCCAGGTGATGCAGTGGTAAAGAATCCACCTGCCAGTGCAGGAGATGCGAGAGACGTGGGTTTGATCCTTGGGTTGGGAAGATCTCCTGTAGGAGGAAATGGCAACCCACTCCAGTATTCTTGCCTGGGAAATTCCATGGATGGAGGAGCCTGGCNACTAAAGGGTTATGCTAGGATGAACCCCCCCAGGTGATGCAGTGGTAAAGAATCCACCTGCCAGTGCAGGAGATGCGAGAGACGTGGGTTTGATCCTTGGGTTGGGAAGATCTCCTGTAGGAGGAAATGGCAACCCACTCCAGTATTCTTGCCTGGGAAATTCCATGGATGGAGGAGCCTGGCGGGCTACAGTCCATTGGGGTCGTAAAGAGTCAGATACAACTAAGCGAATAGAATGAGGATTATTTTTATGCTCTGTGTAGTTTTTCAAAGGTGATAAAGAATAAATAAAAAGGATTATTTTTTAAAATACTGAAATATAAAGGTATGTTCTGATTTGGTACAGAATGCTAGATTTCATACAGGTAGCAGCATTTCTTAACCCATTGTGACAAAAATGAATGTTCTTTTTCTCCGAAGTTGTATTTTAATGTATGAAGCATATAAGGTACACTTACTGGTGGTGGTTCTGCAGTCTGTTTTTGTCACGTGCTTCACCAGAATTGAGATGGGTCGAATTGAGGGAGGTGTGGGGGGCACTGCTCACTTGGTGGGAATCAGAGGTATTTGTGCACAGGTTATGAAAGGCAGCACCTACCCCTCAGCCTTTGCATCAGTGCACCATCTATGCAGTGATAGTGAGTCTCTGAGCCTGATATGTATCTTGTTTTACAATTTCAGCACATTCATTTCAGCTTAATTCTTAAGAGTATGTAAATACTCTATTAAAAGTTTTTTTAAACTCTGCAGATGACTGCTCGTGTAGGCTACAGTAATTTGACTTTTTTTTTTTCCTGTTTCAGGCACATATTTCTTTCTAGAGATAAGTTGTGCTTTAGAGTGGTGCTTCTCAACCTGTAGCATACTGTAAATCATCTGGTGATCTTATTAAACTTGCAGTTGGAATTCAGTTCTGCGTGGCACCTGAGAGCTCCATTTTGTAACAGGTTCCAGGTGATGCAAATACTGCCTACCTGTCAACCACACTGAGGAGCAAGGCTTTACACCTTATCTCTAAACTGTTCAGGTAACCTGTAGCATACTGTAAATCATCTGGTGATCTTATTAAACTTGCAGTTGGAATTCAGTTCTGCGTGGCACCTGAGAGCTCCATTTTGTAACAGGTTCCAGGTGATGCAAATACTGCCTACCTGTCAACCACACTGAGGAGCAAGGCTTTACACCTTATCTCTAAACTGTTCAGGCGATTTGTTGCCTGCAGAACATCCTTGTTGCCACTGCTGTTATAAGTGGTGAGATACATCCTCACTCTTCTTATGCTGAGTCTTGACTGACTGTTCTCGAGCACAGTGAGTGCACAAGATAAATACCCCTAGATGTTCAGTGATATCCATAAGTCATAAAGTTCAAATTCCAAAGTAAATAGCTTTATCTTCAAAATGATTTTAATGATATTCAGTAATGTGCTATGTAAAGACTGGTTTACAATTAATACTCTTCTGTTTGATTCTCACACTTTAATAGGAGAAAAGCTCTTAACTAATTTAATGTTGATTATTGCTCCAATTTGATTGTTTCTTAGAAATCAAATGAACTGCGTGACACTTCATTACAGACATGCATACATTCATTTTTATATTTTTGGTGGAGAGAAAAAAGACAAAAACCAGTTAAGCAGAACAGCAAATATTCTTAAAGATTTATACATTATGTATGAAGGAAACTATCCAAGACAATTTGTCTTTAAAAAATATACAATTTAGCATAGTTGTGCAATATATACATTTACATCTTGACTTTATCTCCCAAAATAAACCAGGTATGAAACCATTTTTTNAAAAAAGACAAAAACCAGTTAAGCAGAACAGCAAATATTCTTAAAGATTTATACATTATGTATGAAGGAAACTATCCAAGACAATTTGTCTTTAAAAAATATACAATTTAGCATAGTTGTGCAATATATACATTTACATCTTGACTTTATCTCCCAAAATAAACCAGGTATGAAACCATTTTTTAATATTTACATAATGGCTACATTTTCATTCTTTAAGGTTCAAACAGTCAACATTGTTTCAAACATTGCCCCCATATATACTTTTTACCCCTAGATGTTCAGTCTTTCTGATTAGAATGAGTGTGCATTAATGAGGATATACTCCTAAAAGTCGTGTATATGATTATTTTCTATGTGCAAACTGTATTAAAGATGGACCAGGGAGCGAAGTTTGAGGAATCCTGTTTAATGCTTACGATACTTAATTTATGAGATTGTCATATATTAAGTTATAACTGTTTATCAATAGATACACTATAAATTACACCTTATAATCACTACTTGTGTAATAACCATTAGTATAATCACTTGTGTGATTATGATAAATTGTTTTCCACTTTTTTTTTCACAGTTAATAATGTTCACTATTTTATAAAAACACATCCAGTTAGGAATCTGTCCAGTTTCTCAGTTTGCTGCTGAAGTGAACGATGTACAAATTCAAATTTCAATGCAGTTTCTTTAGACTGTTTTACTTTATTATTTTATAAAGCTTGTATGGCAGCCATGCATGAAGCAACTCAGTTCTTACCACATTCTATACACATTGTCTATATACCATTTATGAAATGGAAACTTTAAGATGACATCTTTTAAGCCCTATATTCTACTTACTTTTAAAACAAAAGTATGGCTGAATAGGAATACAGAGCTGTTCTTTTAAAAAAAAAAACACAATTTTTAAATATCTTGTATGACTGTTCAACCTTTGCTTAAAAGTGCTCAAGGACTACTTCTCAGTGGCACCTCTGCCTTAGACCTGTGGTCTGGTAACAGAAGTTGTCTATTTAGGCCATGTGCTTTTGTGCAGTGGTTCTCAGCTGGAGTGACTGTACCTTCCAGGAAATGTCAGCCAGTGTCTGAGACATTTTCTGATTGCCACGAGGGGGAGAGGGTGCCTCTGATGTGGGTAGGTAGAGCTGTAGACCGAGGCCAGGGATGTGACTAAATATCCTACAGTGCACAGGACAGGCCCCCACCAGAAAGAGTTACCTAGCCCCAAGTGTCAGTAGTGCCAGGACCGAGAGACCCTACCCCCAGCAAGATAAACGGTGCAAAGACGAGTGGCCGGCTTTTTAAGTTTGCAGTAATCCAGCTCCTTCATGGAAATGGTGCCATCAAGGTGACTCAGCTAAGGCGAGGCTCACCAGAGCTCACCGGCATGTGACCTCTGTCTAGTGTTTATCTAAGGAAGCTTAGAGGCAGAGTAAAGGAGGATGACATGCTGAAATTCTTATTATATTACTTTGAAGAACTAGTATCCATATATATACAGCAGTTACCCAGTTGATAGTCTTTGTAAAGACTTAAATAGTCTTTATCAACGTAATGACCAGTTTCCCCTCCATTCTCTTTTTAAACAATCCTTCTTGGAATGACAGTGTTTGAGTCCACACAGCTGTTATAAGAATAGGGCTCTAGCACATGTTAACTAGAGAATACCATGTCATTTTTGCTATAAACCCCTGACATTTTACTGCTAATTGTTTCTCTTCCCTTTGTTTCATCAGATGCAAAATGAATCCCGGAACTGTGCAGACAGCCCAGCGCTATCATCACAGACACACACGGGCACATGCCCACTTTCCTGACTTCAGTGTCACGTTCTGGGAGGATTGTCTATTTGTGTTATAAGAAACCCAGATAATGGGTTTTTTAAAGTTGAAAGTGTCACTACTGAGCGCCACCCCAGTCTCCCCCATTTTATGATGAGGACGCTGAGGTTTCAGAGGCTGAGCGACTTGTCTGAAGCTCTAAGTATGTATTTTCTGACAGAAAATAGTCTCCACAGCCTTTGCCTCTGCGCTTTTTCTCTCAAACCCTCCTAGAGGATGAACCTAGAAACTAACAAAGGAAAGTTACAGCAGGAGGAATGGGTGGTGGTCCGCATGGTGGCCCGTTTACATCATCAGGACCTGGACCCTTTTTAAGATACAGGGCATCAGGCTTCATCCCAAGTTGATGACTACATAAGATCATCCGGAATCGGGGCCTGAGCCTATCTGGTGAGCAGACTCCCAGGTTAAAGACATTCTTGTAAGTTCTCCAGAAACAAGCACAGCAGGTGCTTTCTAGGTGGTTTCTAAGGTCTCCTTGTAATTTCCTGCAAATTCCTGAGATTATTTATATTTTACCTTGTTTACCCTGCCTGAAATATCAACAATTAGAAGTTCACTTGGGCTTAATTTTTCTTACATGTTTAGCAACAACTGAAAACAGCTCCCTGACGTTAAGGGGATTATACAGTAACTCAACGCAAATGCGGGAAGTGGAACGGATGACTTCCTCCTCACACCTGGGGAAGAGCCCCTGCCCTGGGAATGGAGGTTTGGACAAGAGTCCCAGGAGCGTGGAAAACTCCGGACTCCTGGAGAGGAAGGTGGGCAGCTGCGGGATTTCAGAATATGGGGGCACCAGGACATGGGAGAGGTTCATTGTGGAAGCAGAAAGGATTCCAAAGCAATTACTGAAATTTCAAAAATTGACAAGGTGCCAGCCAGGTCAGCCAGTTTTCATCCTAAAGGAGAAAGGAAATATCTTCCTTCTTCCCAGTGGGGACTCCAACAGACAAGATCTTACTATAAATGTTATAGATGCTAAACAAAAGTTGGTGCTGTAGCCTCTAAACCCTTTAGACCCTTAACCCTCCGCCACTTGAGATTTCCTCTGCAGGAGGCTCCTACCAGTCATCAAGCATGTTTTGATAAGCATATCATCACAAGAAACGACTCTGGGAAACAGCTGTGGGCTGACAACAGCAAGTTTTACCTCGTCTATAAACAAAATTATCACTGAAAATATCCTCTGTGGCAACTTTGGACAAGCAGCAAAAGTTGACCTGTTTTTTTTCCCCAACAGTATCAAAATCCAAGTTGATGTATCTACACCTACCACTTCCACTTGTTTAAAAACAGTCGTTTTAAATAATTGGGTTCCCCCAACCCCAAAGGTTGTATTTTTCTCTAAGACTTCTCCTGTTTGGAAATATGTCATGCTTCAGATACAATGTACATGATAATGTAAACTCTGGACCAGCCAGCGTAAAGATCACTTTTTCCTCCATATAAAATAAGTCTTTTACCCTTTGTACCCCTGCCCTCCCAATCCCCTGACAATTTCTTTCCAAACTGACCTGCAGTTCTGTTTTAATTATTACATTATTAAGTTACCCTGGGATTAAAAAAAATCCATTCATGTGAATAGTAACCTCTGGCTGTACTTTTGCCCCTTCCTACTATGGTGGGAGCTGCTGGGCGATTCAGCTGTTGAGTTCTGTGGTCTCATCAGTTTCATCTGGATTTTTGGCCATTTTTTCATATTTTCTTTTGAAGAATCCAAGCTGTAAGATGATGTAAAAGCGTTACCACTTGTGGCTAACTTTGTATAAGACCCAGACCGAAGCCCCCGCCCCTGGAGAGGGGGTTGCTCCGCAGAGGTGGCTGTGCAGAATACTGACCTAGCATCAGCCCTTCAATGAGGAGATTGATACCCAGAGTTGAATGAATTGCATAAAGTTAAAAATTTCAGGGTCTGCTTATTTGCAGCTGAACAAAACATTCAGGGTCAGCATGAAAGGAAGGTTGGGGGAAAGGGATCAAGGCCACTGGAGAGAAAATCCTTACTGATTGTTTTCAAAAACATGAGTGAGAATTTGCAAGCAAACTTGCATTTCCTTTTTTCTTACAATATAAAACTCAGGGTTGCTCTGTGATAAGGAAATTAGAAGACAGAGGTCTTTAGGACCCTCATATTTTAAAATACGAAACAGTTCTTACCTTCCATAAAATTGCAACTAGAGCTAACAGCAAAAGGATTCCAGCGATTACACTTCCCACTATCACTCCAACTGGCACTTCAACTTTCTCATGGGGTTTCATTATTGTAAGGGGAATCTGTAAGTGTACATACAAAACAATTGTGTTAATTTTAGCACTGGGAAAAAAGTGAGATGGTCTAGTCAAATCCTCTAATCTTAAAAGTGATGGTCTAGAAAGGGGATGTGATTTCCTTACAATCGCAATCCTCAGTATTGTGAAGTAGAATCTCTAGAGGAAATGCACCTGCAAATACAGGCCAGGCACGCAAGTCTTCCCTTCCTTTAATTGCATCAGTACTTAGCAGGTATGTCATCTCTGACGATCTCAGATGCTTTAATCATTTATGAAATGGGAACTTAAGTTTCTGACATCCACTCAAGTGAAAGCATTTGGAACCCAGTCTTGGGGAGGGGCGTCAACAAATTAACCACCCTAATCCTTGTGATTAAACAGTTTTGTACTGGGTTCCTAAAATGTTGATTTCACTTACTCTCAAGATTACTTGATAATGAGTTAACAAGTAGAAGTAATATCTCAAGACTCAAGCTGACATTTTCAATGATAAATTGCCCTTAAGGCTACGTGTGATTCTTAATGTCCACTTTCTGGCAGTCTTTGTGACTTTGGGCTTCCCTGGTGGCTCAGTGGTAAAGAATTCACCTGCCGATCCCTGGGTTGGGAAGATCTGGAGAAGAAAATGGCAACCCACTTCCGTATTCTCGCCTGGAGAATCCCATGAACAGAGAAGCCTGGTGGGCTACCGTCCATGGAGTTGCAAAGAGCTGGACATGACTTAGCTACTAAACCACAACATCAGCATGGCTGCTGTAAGTTCTAACAGTAATGTTCTTTTTTTAAACTGGAGAAAGAATCACAACCATTTCCTCCACAAAGAATATTCTTAAAAGAGTTACATTTTGGAACTAAATGAGATGAGAAAACCTAACTTACTTGAATTTAACACTGAATTACAATGAGAGATGAGCTGCTTCTCACCAAAGGATTTATGAGTTGGGCTAAATTTTAGTCTGGTTTTTTGGTGACTATAGTTCTAATTTGGATTTTGAAGAGCTAAAATAAAGCTTTGTAAGTTTAGGAATAAAATAACTAAATTCATATAGTTCACTGTGTAGTGGCCATCATATCCCTGCTGCTGCTGCGTTGCTTCAGTCGTGTCCGACTCGGTGCGACCCCATAGACGGCAGCCCACCAGGCTTCCCTGTCCCTGGGATTCTCCAGGCAAGAACACTGGAGTGGGTTGCCATTGCCTTCTCCAATGCATGAAAGTGAAAAGTGAAGGTCAAGTCACTCAGTCGTGTCGGACTCTTAGCGACACCATGGACTGCAGCTTATCAGGCTCCTCCGTCCACGGGATTTTCCAGGCAAGGATACTACTTCTGTCTATTTTAGAACGTCCTAATCCAGGCTCCACAGATCTTTAGGGAACCATGAGTACAAGATTTTTGTATCACATTTTTAAGCAGGCTTAGAATTCAAATCTAAGGTCTACCTATAGGAATAGGTCAGTTTATTCTTTGGATTCCAAAAACTATTTAAAAATTATTTAAAATAGTATTTGAACTAAAAAATATATTTTTATAGACACAAGTAGTAGCTGGCCTCTATTATCAATATTGAGCAAGAGAAGACCATGAAATCTCCCAAAAGGTCCATTGATGTTAAACTTTTCATTAACACATTTATTTAGTGCAGCTTTCTTAAAGATTTCAGCAGAGGTCCAGGTATTGTCTGAATACTGCATTTTTCTGAAATGAACTTTTAACATATGTATAATATTTCCTTCCCCCAACCCCGGAAGGCTAAGTTCATAGCACTCTGATTTTGAATCCCACATTTCCTTTGGCTCCATTTCTTTCTTTCCACACTCCAGCTAGGGTGTGGACCTTCCCTGACAGTCCTAAACCAGAAGCAGAAAAGCATGTTGTGTGGAGTCATTTTTGTTGGGACAGTAGTGGAACGGCAGTGCTGTGAGCTGTACTCAACAGGCACTGAGAGGCCCGGAGTTCACAAGGCCATTGGCATTTTAGCCAAGTCCATAGGCTGCAGCAGTGGACTGAGGCCAGCTGCCAAGCTGGCCTTGGGGGCAGAGTCTTGAAGTGGCTTCCAATTCCTAACAAAAGCATTGGGAGGAAAATGCCCAGGTCTCTGCCAGCAGATTCACTGAGCATGGAAATCCCGCTATATCTAAACAGCGTATTCTAAGCAGAGTTTCAGTGCAAAGGAAGGTTGTCCCATGCCAGCTCTTGGAACAGTGAGCCTCTGTCTTCTGTGAGCATATGTTTCTTTGCCAAATCTTTTTTTTTTTTTTTTTAATCAAGAGAAGCATTTACAGTTTTCTAGACTGAAGATCTAATGAATGGATGTGTCATACAGTGTCAGTTGTAAGGGGTACTACTTTAAAAAAAAAAAACAGCCCTCTAATAAATGCCTTATTTATTAAGCATACTTCAGCACTTAAAAATACTCTGAAATAATATATATGACTCAAACAAGCATGACTTAAAGTTCCTGGCCTAGGATGTAGATTACTTAGTGTAAGCATGAGCAGCAAGGAGGAGCTGAGGTGCTGGTTGAGGCTGGAGCAGCGAGAAGGAGGCCACAGCCAGATGGAACCCCCTGCATCCTGCCTTCTGTGGGATCATCATGTCTGATCCAGCTTTGCCAACGTGGGGACATGGGGCAGGGCAAGTACACAGCTGGGCTTTTTTGAGTAGCAAACACGCTTGTCAAAAGCTCAACATGCCCCCTGCACACACCACTGGCAGAGGGGTGGGCAAACCGCCTAAGCCACCCCTCCAGCCCGACCCCTGGATACAGCGCCCTACCCTCACCCCATATAAGAAAAAACAGCTCCCCTCTCGGGGTGAGTAAGCAGGGGAATCTGTTAACTCATTCTTGCGCCCCACCTGCTAAAGCAGGGCCCCAACAAATCCCTGCCTGAAAAAAGAAAACACAGCATGATAAACATTAGACCTTTAGAGCTTCACTAAGACAGTTGTATACACAGCTAGGTGAGAAGAATGACTGTTCCATAAACTGTCAGAAATGGAAAGCCTGTCAGACTCCACGACCCACAGGGAGGGATACAAGCACTCACCGTGACCGTGTTTTCTTCGATCACGTATATCTGAGGGTTGTAGGGAGGGATATGAGCACTCACCGTGACCGTGTTTTCTTCGATCACGTATATCTGAGGGTTGTACGTGTCAATTTCTGCAGCTGCTGTCAACTGCACTGTCTGGAAATTCGACTGGAACATAAAAATAAAGAGTATATTTTTATCCTAGCAGAAGTTAAGGCATAAAACAACATGTCCATTATTTATTTCCTTGTGGAAAGTGACTAGAGCAAATGCCAACTCTGAAGACTCAAACATCTTTGTGTGCTTAAATCACTGATATGACAGGACCCCACACGGGAACTTAAGCCGTGTGGGTGGCTGGGCCCTGCAGTGACAAATTAAACTGAGTCTTGGCGGGTGGGGTCTAGATATCAGCTTGTTAAAATGTCTCTCCAGACGACACTTAACTTGAAAACGGGTGAAAAACAGAGGTTTAGAACAGAAGTTTTTAATTGGGAAAGATCATAGTTTAGGCTTTTAAAAACTTAAGTTTGTGACGTGAGAGAAAATTGAAAATGTTATGCTTGCCTAAGTCACAAAATGAAATAGAAAATCAGATTAAAAAGAATTTTTCCTCTGGGTACACATGTATAAAATAATACTGTTTGAAGACCACAGATGTCAGTGGCAGACACCCTAAACCTTATGTCAGCGCTATATAACAGTGATAACCAGATTTCTCAAGTATCTCTACAAAAATATTGGATTTGGGGCAGGCATTTGGAAGGACATACATTTTACGGTGATGTTATTAGTAACCTCCACGAATGAAATAGTTTTGCATGTGCTCCTGAATGCACTTACAGAAAAAGCTGTGCAGTACCGCTGTGTTATTTTCTCTGCAATCAAATATTGGGACTGATGCTTATTTTGAGATGAAATATAATGCCTGGATTTGAGAACTGCCTTCCCATGCTCTGGCTACTAGGACTGAGTTTTTCTGGTTACCAGGGCACATGATTCAATATACTCCATGAGGTAATTTGCTAAACTATATCTGGGAGCCAGAAGAAGAGAATGCATATCCAAAAAGTGAGCAATTTATTTCTTTTCCATTGGCTCAGTCTCTGATTAGTCTTCTTAATTTTCTCAAGATGGAAGACTGCAGCAGAAGTTAACCCTGATCACTGGTCCCTCAAACATGCATTATTTGGGGAACATTAAAGAGTACTGACAATGGTTTAAATTTAAAAAGTAACAGTTTAGTGAATGCTCACTTCATAGTCCCTGTAGAGTACAGGTGAAAGCATTTCCTTACAGCATCGATCTATCTGCCCTGCCAAGTCTGGCCGTTTGCACAGGCGCACAGTCCCCTGCACGGCTGACAAGTAGAGGTGGGCGTACCATGCATACCCAGGAGAGGGAAGTCACACCTGCTAGCATTCAGCCTTTTCCTTACAAAGAGCGGGCAACATGCCATTGATTTGGAGGTCTGAGCAATCACTTTGTGATGAAATTACTTTGAAATGTTGACTTACACTGACCAGAAAAAGGGCAAAAAGTGGTATATTAGTGGACTCTAATACAGGAAATAGAATTCCTATTTCAGACTGGGTCTCCTAGGTGGTCTGAACATCCACTTGGCTGCTGAAGTAGTTGAAAACAAGGTGAAGAGAAACATTTGACCTTTCATGAAGGAGGAAGATGTATACGCCTTGATGTACAGTAATTCCCATGAGTGTTTTTCACCATAAATAATACACTGCTTCAAAATTTTGCTCCCAGAAAGGAAACTGCTGCTTCTGAAAACCTTAGGAAGGTACTTTAAAAAGTCGTACAGTTAAAATGATGTAGCTTTAAACAAACTTGAGAAAAACCAAATGCATTTTACAGAGCTGGAGTGATTGCCTTTTGATTTGCAAAGGTTTTCCTTCCCAGCTGGGAAAGATTGCTATGAAAACATTTGTTCCTCAAATCCAAGGAGCCAAGATCCAATGGGTAAAACCCAGCACCAATCTGTAGCAGCTGGGATGGTGGCATAACTGCCTGCTTTGCCTCTTACAGTACTTGGAAGTGTCCTGAAGGCTTGAAAGCAACAAGAAAACCAACTAAAAGAAAGCAAACAAGCAGAAAACCCAACTCCTCACTCCTCCACTTCTCTAGCAAAATTTCCCCTGCCTTTCACAGCTCTTCTGTTATTTCTCTATCCAAGAATATTGCTTATATTTTTGTTCCAGGGACAAGTTTGGAGGGAGCTAATTCTCCAATGTTACATAAAACATTCAGCAGGGAATGGGGTCTGTTGGAGAGATCACGAAGTGGTTGGAATATAGGGAATAGGATACAGTTGGTAAGCACCTTGAGGACTGATTTATTCATTTAAAAATCACCTAGAGCTACAAGACCCCCTGGAGATTTTGCCTTAGAGCCAGTGTTAGTAAAATGAACAACTCACTGCTTATGTAGTCAGATTTAAAGAGCTTGGTCTATCCTTCCAGTTTCCGAGCCAGATTGAAATTCTGGCTTCTGAAATCTCTACTGGAAACAGATATCACTACTGCCAAGTCACACGTGCTGATGGAATAACACCCTGACATTGTTCTGGCACTTTCTTTGAACTTTTCATGAGATTGAAATGACTTAAAAAAAAATTGTAAGCACGTTGGAGAGTTCACGAGAGAAGGGTAAGAAGAGGAGAGCAGAGTGTTTATCTGGCTCTAGGAAGACAGAGCCTTAGGTCGGATTCACCCTCTAGGTGGTCTGAGATCAGCCAGCAGCCACCTGGGGGTGCCAGGAAGGAGGCTGAGATGTGCATGCTTTGATTTGCGTGTGGCAGACTCCAGAAAGTCAGAGAAGAGCCTGAGGAGGCAGACAGAGAAGGTGGCCCCTCACTCCAGGAATTCTGCTGTGGTAGGCTGGCCTGGGGTCTAAGAAGCAGACGCTCTGCAAGCACCTCAGGGGATTCAGAGGCACGGCCAGGTTGGGCAAGCCTTGGAAAGGGATGGAAGCATATTACCTTCCAAGGTAAGATTGCTTTGGGCCACTGGGCATAGCTGACATTAGCCAGCATGCTAATTTTGTCAAGAGGTGTGAACTTACAATGAAGCTTTACATTTCCTTGCTATCCATAAGCCCAATAAATAAAGTTGATACTTACTGCTGCAAAAGCCCCATTCCAAATCCTGGTGGACACATTAAGGAAGTATTCTCCTTTCACCTGAAGGTCTCTCAGCCAGCATGTGATGTTACTACATGAAGCGGTTCTACAGTTCTTTCAGGTTGGAGTCAATGATAAAAGAAGAGAAGTTAGTATGAGCTTTAAAAAAAGAAATGCTAAAATTTTAAGAAGACATAAAAACCAAGGAAGGATCTAGGGAAACTGGCAGTCTTGTGAACTATGAGTAATTATTATATAACCCTTCTAGAGATTCTGGAACTCTGCCTCAGAATGTAAGAAGTACATGTCCTTTGCCCCTCCATTTCCCATCTATATGGAAGGCCTCAGAAAATAATCATAAATGAGTGCAGAAAAATACAGCAAGCCTATTTATTGCACTACTATTGCTGAGAGAGAAAAAAATGAAATAATTCATGTTTATCAACAGTGTACTAGTTTATTACTGAATATATATACACAAAGGGCTTCCCTGGTGGCTCAGATGGTAAAGAAGCTGCCTGCAATTTTAATTGGGAAAGATCATAGTTTAGGCTTTTAAAAACTTAAGTTTGTGACGTGAGAGAAAATTGAAAATGTTATGCTTGCCTAAGTCACAAAATGAAATAGAAAATCAGATTAAAAAGAATTTTTCCTCTGGGTACACATGTATAAAATAATACTGTTTGAAGACCACAGATGTCAGTGGCAGACACCCTAAACCTTATGTCAGCGCTATATAACAGTGATAACCAGATTTCTCAAGTATCTCTACAAAAATATTGGATTTGGGGCAGGCATTTGGAAGGACATACATTTTACGGTGATGTTATTAGTAACCTCCACGAATGAAATAGTTTTGCATGTGCTCCTGAATGCACTTACAGAAAAAGCTGTGCAGTACCGCTGTGTTATTTTCTCTGCAATCAAATATTGGGACTGATGCTTATTTTGAGATGAAATATAATGCCTGGATTTGAGAACTGCCTTCCCATGCTCTGGCTACTAGGACTGAGTTTTTCTGGTTACCAGGGCACATGATTCAATATACTCCATGAGGTAATTTGCTAAACTATATCTGGGAGCCAGAAGAAGAGAATGCATATCCAAAAAGTGAGCAATTTATTTCTTTTCCATTGGCTCAGTCTCTGATTAGTCTTCTTAATTTTCTCAAGATGGAAGACTGCAGCAGAAGTTAACCCTGATCACTGGTCCCTCAAACATGCATTATTTGGGGAACATTAAAGAGTACTGACAATGGTTTAAATTTAAAAAGTAACAGTTTAGTGAATGCTCACTTCATAGTCCCTGTAGAGTACAGGTGAAAGCATTTCCTTACAGCATCGATCTATCTGCCCTGCCAAGTCTGGCCGTTTGCACAGGCGCACAGTCCCCTGCACGGCTGACAAGTAGAGGTGGGCGTACCATGCATACCCAGGAGAGGGAAGTCACACCTGCTAGCATTCAGCCTTTTCCTTACAAAGAGCGGGCAACATGCCATTGATTTGGAGGTCTGAGCAATCACTTTGTGATGAAATTACTTTGAAATGTTGACTTACACTGACCAGAAAAAGGGCAAAAAGTGGTATATTAGTGGACTCTAATACAGGAAATAGAATTCCTATTTCAGACTGGGTCTCCTAGGTGGTCTGAACATCCACTTGGCTGCTGAAGTAGTTGAAAACAAGGTGAAGAGAAACATTTGACCTTTCATGAAGGAGGAAGATGTATACGCCTTGATGTACAGTAATTCCCATGAGTGTTTTTCACCATAAATAATACACTGCTTCAAAATTTTGCTCCCAGAAAGGAAACTGCTGCTTCTGAAAACCTTAGGAAGGTACTTTAAAAAGTCGTACAGTTAAAATGATGTAGCTTTAAACAAACTTGAGAAAAACCAAATGCATTTTACAGAGCTGGAGTGATTGCCTTTTGATTTGCAAAGGTTTTCCTTCCCAGCTGGGAAAGATTGCTATGAAAACATTTGTTCCTCAAATCCAAGGAGCCAAGATCCAATGGGTAAAACCCAGCACCAATCTGTAGCAGCTGGGATGGTGGCATAACTGCCTGCTTTGCCTCTTACAGTACTTGGAAGTGTCCTGAAGGCTTGAAAGCAACAAGAAAACCAACTAAAAGAAAGCAAACAAGCAGAAAACCCAACTCCTCACTCCTCCACTTCTCTAGCAAAATTTCCCCTGCCTTTCACAGCTCTTCTGTTATTTCTCTATCCAAGAATATTGCTTATATTTTTGTTCCAGGGACAAGTTTGGAGGGAGCTAATTCTCCAATGTTACATAAAACATTCAGCAGGGAATGGGGTCTGTTGGAGAGATCACGAAGTGGTTGGAATATAGGGAATAGGATACAGTTGGTAAGCACCTTGAGGACTGATTTATTCATTTAAAAATCACCTAGAGCTACAAGACCCCCTGGAGATTTTGCCTTAGAGCCAGTGTTAGTAAAATGAACAACTCACTGCTTATGTAGTCAGATTTAAAGAGCTTGGTCTATCCTTCCAGTTTCCGAGCCAGATTGAAATTCTGGCTTCTGAAATCTCTACTGGAAACAGATATCACTACTGCCAAGTCACACGTGCTGATGGAATAACACCCTGACATTGTTCTGGCACTTTCTTTGAACTTTTCATGAGATTGAAATGACTTAAAAAAAAATTGTAAGCACGTTGGAGATTTCACGAGAGAAGGGTAAGAAGAGGAGAGCAGAGTGTTTATCTGGCTCTAGGAAGACAGAGCCTTAGGTCGGATTCACCCTCTAGGTGGTCTGAGATCAGCCAGCAGCCACCTGGGGGTGCCAGGAAGGAGGCTGAGATGTGCATGCTTTGATTTGCGTGTGGCAGAGAGTCCAGAAAGTCAAAGAGCCTGAGGAGGCAGATAGAGAAGGTGGCCCCTCACTCCAGGAATTCTGCTGTGGTAGGCTGGCCTGGGGTCTAAGAAGCAGACGCTCTGCAAGCACCTCAGGGGATTCAGAGGCACAGCCAGGTTGGGCAAGCCTTGGAAAGGGATGGAAGCATATTACCTTCCAAGGTAAGATTGCTTTGGGCCACTGGGCATAGCTGACATTAGCCAGCATGCTAATTTTGTCAAGAGGTGTGAACTTACAATGAAGCTTTACATTTCCTTGCTATCCATAAGCCCAATAAATAAAGTTGATACTTACTGCTGCAAAAGTCCCATTCCAAATCCTGGTGGACACATTAAGGAAGTATTCTCCTTTCACCTGAAGGTCTCTCAGCCAGCATGTGATGTTACTACATGAAGCGGTTCTACAGTTCTTTCAGGTTGGAGTCAATGATAAAAGAAGAGAAGTTAGTATGAGCTTTAAAAAAAGAAATGCTAAAATTTTAAGAAGACATAAAAACCAAGGAAGGATCTAGGGAAACTGGCAGTCTTGTGAACTATGAGTAATTATTATATAACCCTTCTAGAGATTCTGGAACTCTGCCTCAAAATGTAAGAAGTACATGTCCTTTGCCCCTCCATTTCCCATCTATATGGAAGGCCTCAGAAAATAATCATAAATGAGTGCAGAAAAATACAGCAAGCCTATTTATTGCACTACTATTGCTGAGAGAGAAAAAAATGAAATAATTCATGTTTATCAACAGTGTACTAGTTTATTACTGAATATATATACACAAAGGGCTTCCCTGGTGGCTCAGATGGTAAAGAAGCTGCCTGCAACGTGGGAGACCTGGGTTTGATCCCTGGGTCAGGAAGATCCCCTAGAGGAAGAAATGGCAACCCACTCCAGAATTCTTGCCTGGAGAATCCCAGTGGATAGAAGAGCCTGGTGTGCTACAGTCCACGATGTCGCAAAGAATCAGACAACTACTGAGTGACTAACACGTTCACTTTTTCGTGTATATACACAAAATGCAGTAGTTAGTAACCTCATGATAAAGATGGCTTCCTTGAATTTTAAAAAAGTCATCATTAAGAGAATCAATGGTTACCAAGGAAGGGTTAGTGGGGAGAGAGGGATGAATAGGTGTAGCTCAAAGGAGTTTCCAGGCAGTGAGCTATTCTGTATGCCATAACTGTGCATCCTTGTCATTATACATTTGTCCAGACTCAGAGACTATACATCAAGAGTAAACCTAATGTAAACCAGGGACTTTGGCTAATTAGGATGTGTCAGTAGGGGGGATCTGATAGTGTGGGAGGCTGTAGGTATGTGGGGGCAAGGGTATATGGGAAATTTCTGTAATTTAAACTCATTTTGCTGTGAACCTAAAACTACTGTAAATATAAAGCCTGTTAAAAGATCTATGATATATGGGCCAATGAAAAAATATAGCTCGGTCCATTTATGTAACATTATACATGTGCCTATTTGTAGATTAGTGATTATAAAGAAGACTGTTCAGTAAGTGTTAAGTGGTCAGTTGTTAGATTTCTAAAGAACTTTAGTTTCTTCTTTGCAGTTTTTTGTGCTCTGCTTGCTTTATATTGGAAGTTACCATTTTTACAAAAACATTTTCACAAAAATAGGGAAACTTCTAAGAGGTATCATATTTTTGGCATACACTGAGGTGAGTTTCTCCTGGGCATTTTTACATATCTCTGTTCAGATTTAGACCGCATTTATACTGTAATTACAGTATAGCTACTTAAGAAACTGTTTCATTCTCCTAGCTTGCTGTTTTCCCATCCTTTATGAAATAAAACAATTGCAATGCAAGGAAAACAGGAGCAATTCCATGTTGTTCATAGAGGAGAACTGACGTTGATCTTGTACATGTGCACTAAGTCACTTCAGTCATGTTTAACTCTGTGCGATTCTATGGACTGCAGCCCACTGGCTCCTCTGTCCATAGCATTCTCCAGGTAAGATTACTGGAGTGGGCTGTCATTTCCCTCTCCAGAGGATCTTCCCAACCCAGGGATCAAACCCACATCTCCTGCTTGACAGGCAGATTCTTTACCACTGAGCCCCCTGGGAAGCCTTAGGTTGATCTTATTGTTTGCTAAATGTTTATGTATTTGAATACTTAATAATGTGCCAAGCACCATGCTAGACACTAGACAAGCCTCTTTCCCAAAGAAAGTGGCATATAGCTGCACAGCAGGATATGATCAAATATGGAAAGCAGAGCAGGGTCGTCAGAGAGTCAAATTTAACAGCTCAATAAAGACATCAGTGATTCTGTGGAAAGGTGAGAGAGGCTTTACCTCGCATACATGCCCAGCTCCCGCCCAGCTCTTTGCAGTGTTTCCAACATGCACGACACAAAACTAGTTTGACATGGGGTCCTTTTGATTTCATGAAATTATAATAATGGCATAAGTGATAATGCCAATAACCTGGATTTGAGTGTATATTTTCTTGATTCACGCAGACCATCAAAGGCAAAACAGGAAAGTTCTCCCACATGGGTGGTGGCAGGGAAAAAGAAGTGCCTCAATTTCCAGGTAAAACAAACAGTGAATCACCCAAGGAAATTTTCACCCCATTAACCTGTCCTTACCAATTCTTTTATGTGCCGGAAATTTTCACTATTGAAAGATACAGAAGACGACCTCTGTCCTATTTTCAGTGGATTTATTTCAGCTTTGCAACTGATGTCACCAGCCTACAAAGAAGGACATCAAATTGGTCTTTGGAAGCAAGATGGTCTATGATGTTTTCAACTTGTTAGGAAATCCTGTTGTCCCATGTTGGGGCAGCGGAGGGCTCCCAGGATTCCCTTCATTGTGCTGACCTGGCCACATTTCTGTACATCACTACTGTAATTCTGATTCAAATCCTTCTGATGTGACTGGATGGTGTGGCACCAGTTCTTAACAGTCCATATGTGATGAAAGAAATTTACAATAACAACTGACTCTGAGTGATTTCACTTGGGTTCTTTCCTGCGGAACAATTCAGGCTTTTGCTTCCCTGTGGTCACCTATGAACACCACAGAAGTAACGCTGCTGTAGCATCAGCTAAGCGCTAATCACGGGGTTTGGCTAGAGTATGTCGGAACTACCTGGATGGCCCTTAAAGGAAAACACCAGTGCTAGAGCCTTCGCCTGGAGATTCTGGCATAATTGCCTGGGGTAGGCCTTGGCATCACACAGATTTGAAAAACGACCCAGGTGATTAAATGAGCACCCAGGGTGGACAACTGCTGGACAAAAGCCCAGGCTGAGAGCTTGAAACCAAACTACTGACTGCAGCTGTGTGGCCCAGCTACTCTCCCACCATGGGTTCAACCTCTCACTTCCCAGCCAGCTAACTTCTCTATAAACAGGCCCTGACAAAGTCAGATCTTCACCTGATCAGAATGAGGTGCTAATAATAATTTCTGCTATCTGTAAATCCCTAGACTCAGACATTTCTGATGACGATATCCTGCTTCTAATATGAAATTAACTGCTAGTTAACTGGCACCCAGAGTGCAGAGGGATTATCTTTTCAGTTCCTCGTCTAGAAGATGGCAGGCATGATCACCCCCACCTCGGGGTGTTTCCACATGGGAGGTGTGCATTTTTACAGGCAGTTGGGCTGCCCTTACCTGATCTGTGTGCACCCCAGTCAGGTACATCAGCGGGTTCTTGCCTTTGGTGTATTGAGGGATGTGGATGATCACAGACGCCATGCTTACTGGAACACTTCCTGTTGTTACCTGTGTAGTAAGGACACATTCTTATTGCTGCTACATCAGACACACATTGCAAGGAAAGTGATCAATAACCTCAGGGTTGATGACGGGCAACTAGTAAGTAGTTAGATTGAGTTCCTATCAAAGTGAGTCACTACTTTATGGATTCTTTGAGTCCTTGTGTTTTATCTCTCATTAAAATCTCAACCTCTATGATTTGGACTGGTACATAATTTGTGGGTTAGAAACACCTGCCATCTGTGGGTCTGGCCTGTCAGGGCATGAAGTCCCACTCTGCCCCTGATAACAGCGGGGCTTAGGCAAGATTCTTGACCCCTTCACGCTTCAGTTTTCTCATTTGCAAAATAAAGATAGTAACTCAGTAGTTATGCACAGGTATAGCCTCTGTTCTTACTGTTGGGAAGTCTATCCTAATTGTTCAGGGCTCATGCCCTATTGGGGTTAGACATTTTAAAGAACGCTCATAGGAATAATAATCCTACCAATCTAATAACTGATTTGGGAATTAAACGGTTAACATATATAAAGTATTTCATACAAAGGCTGATACTTATTATATGTCTTTGAATATTATTTTATTGTTACTACTAATTGACTAAATGTTTCATTAAAGAAGTAACTGCCAAATACCATGCACATTTTGTAAATTCCATAAATTTGGATCACAAATCAAGATTCCTTTAAGGACTTTTTAAAGAATATAAATTATCACCAAACTATAGAGTTGTAACCATTTGACAGATTAGTAGAATATGTACAAAAATAAAATGACAAGCTGGTGGATGGATTCTTTCCCTTTTATTTAACAAAGTTTATGTGAAGCTGGGAGGGATTGGGGGCACGAGGAGAAGGGGACAACAGAGGATGAGATGGCTGGATGGCATCACTGACTCGATGGACGTCAGTCTAGGAGTTGGTGATGGACAGGGAGGCCTGGCGTGCTGCAATTCATGGGGTCGCAAAGAGTCGGACATGACTGAGTGACTGAACTAAACTGATATAATGTCGTTATAAAATATTCCCTCACAAATTCATTTCTCTTTATATAACTGGAAACAAACTTTAATCATTACCAACTAATAGCCAATAGAAATTGATTTAAAAATATTTTGTATACTACTTAGTATGACTGTACAAAGTAAATACTTGTATACAAATGGTGAGCTTCTCAAACAGAAGTGGTTTTCAAGCATAAATTGGCATTATATTACAGACACTTCTGTCCATAGTAGTAGCTTTATGTTAATACTTTGTTGACTAACATCCAACACTTGCTTTCAAAATACACCAATTACCCCTTACCCTGGATACAAAACTATGTATCAATACAAAGCCCAGCTGTTTACTTATTGATGGCCCATCTTTGTGGTTCTCAAAGAATGGCACCTG
This sequence comes from Oreotragus oreotragus, assembly GCA_006410675.1. NCBI lineage: Eukaryota > Metazoa > Chordata > Mammalia > Artiodactyla > Bovidae > Oreotragus > Oreotragus oreotragus. Next base: position 100,946 of record SJYX01001462.1, read on the forward strand.
GCCCAGAAGCATCTGCATCCCGTGGGAACTTGTTAGAACTGCACATTGTTAGGTCCACCCCAGACCTTTTGAATCAGAACTACTGGAGATGGAGCCCACTGACATGTGTTTGACAAGACTCAGGTGATCCTAATGTGTGCTCAGATTTGAGAACCACTGGCATATTTCATGTTTCACAGAGAAGGCAATGGCACCCCACTCCAGTACTCTTGCCTGGAAAATCCCATGGATGGAGGAGCCTGGTAGGCTGCTGTCTATGGGGTCGCACAGAGTCGGACATGACTGAGCAACTTCACTTTCACTTTTCACTTTCATGCATTGGAGAAGGAAATGGCAGCCCACTCCAGTGTTCTTGCCTGGAGAATCCCAGGGATGGGGGAGCCTGGTGGGCTGCTGACTGAAGCGACTTAGCAGCAGCAGCAGCAGCAGGCATATTTCAACTTCATTTTACTTTTCTTCTTCTCTTCCTGCCCTCATTCCCGCCCCCTCTTTCTCTTGACTTTCCATTCTTGTAACAGGTGTACCAACCTTAATGGAGAAGATGAATTTTGGACCAATATCTTCAAAACTGTGCACGACAGAAGAAACATTCCCATCCAAGGAGACTTCATAAAAATTTATGTTGGCAGATCTGTTGGATGATATTTGTAAAGCTGAATATTTTAGTTATGCTATTGCTCTTGAAGTTTAATATTTCTTTTACTTATATATCTTCCAGCTTATATGACAAGTGAAACAATTCACATTTAGGTACAAAACATTAAAGGAAAACAAATACTTGTTATGGACTTAAGGTCCAGTATATATTTCTAAGGCTAAAACAAGTTCCTTTCATGATCATTCTGCTAAGATTCTTTGTGTTACGTCAGTTGTATATATAGATGCATATATCAGTTGTAAGTTTCTAAAATAAGTACCAATGTATTACTTTAGAAGTTGTAGTGAAACTCTTTGCAAGATTGCTATTATATTGACTGCTGTGTTAACACAGTGGACACCTGGTCCTTATTGATTGGACTAACAGATTTATAAGGCAGAGGATTTTCCACTTGATATGACAGCTGAAATATTATACAATAATAAGATATCAGGCATTAGCTCCTGCGCTACCGATCCCTGGATGCCTGTGAAATAGGGTGTACATTCTGTTTATTATTCCTTCAGTATTCTTGCCTAGCAAATCCCATGGACAGCAGAGCCTGGCAGGCTACAGTCCATGGGATTGCAAACAGTCGGACACAACTTAATGACTAAACAATGACAACAATCCTTAGTTTCAAGCCACCTCTGAAGCTTTGGTCTGAATCGGGGCAGGTCCATCTGCTTCCACCACTGACCACAGAAACCACTTTAAGATGACTGACTCAGGAGCTTGGCTAATAGATTAGACCAGCAGTAATGGCCTAACCGAATGTCTTTGCTTGGGGCTGCTGAGTAGGGTTTGCAAGTGAAAAAATGACCAGGCCTGAGGGAACCCACATAGGACCACCCAGACTGAAATGTAACTGAATACCACTCCCTCTCTTCGCTTATTTCTGGGAATCTGAAGCTGAATTCCAACCAGGGCAGTTTCCTTGGAGGGTAGAGGGCAGATAGCAGGGGCACGAGTCTGAGAAGCAATATTTATTGCCATCAGACAGTTTATCCTAATTATAATACATTGATTCTATTTCCTAAAAAAAAAATTGGGCTGGATATTTTCAAAAGAGTCCTTTGATTTCTTTACTGAAAATCTTGCCTTTTTTCTCTTTTATGCCTTAGAATTTTCCCCCAAATTCTCAAAAGGAAAATATGTCAAAGGGACTTAAATAAATGTAGTATTTGTCAAGGTTATGTCTACGAGAGGAAATAGTGATTTGTCAGCCTTACATGGAAAATGGGAAAACTGACTGGGATTTAAAACAGAAAGCCTGACTCCAATAAAAATTAATTAAAAAAATAAAATAGAAAGGCTGGCTGTATGTGCCTTTCAGATCTTTGTGTGAGCCCCTATGTATGGCCAGTTTTAAAATTGATTAATATGCTCTGTTTCTGCACTTTAAAGGCATCCAACATTTTTTCATTTGTTCCTTAAGGGTTTCATAAGTTACTTAAATATTGATCAATATATTTATATTAGCAGTTAGCTATAGTGGGGCAGATCCTGTTTTAGCAATAAATTCTACTGTCATCTATTTCCACCCATCATATTTGCAAAATATAATTGCGTACTTGTATAGTATCAAAATAGTTCCTAAGGGATATACTCAATAATTGGGATTGGGTAAGACTTTTTTTTTTCCCAAAAAGTAAGTAAACTGTGTGTGTGTGTGGGGGGGCATATATCCTAGTAGACAGATAGAACTTGTATCTGGAAAATATTCTGAAACAGCCGAATTAGTCATTACAAAGTGACCAGAGGAGATCGGAGGGATGATTTCTCTTCATCATGCATTTTTCCATGATGTTTGGCTTTTCTATCCATGCACATTTAACATCTTTCTTTTTAAAAAGATATTAAGGCAAATTATCTGGATGATAGGTTTAGGAACCATTTTAGCTTTATTCTTGATAATTCTCCATATTTTTTAACTGCATGATATACTTTAAACATCAGAATGTCTGAGAATCCAATTTACCATCATAAAAAATACATAGCTAAGATTTAGTAAATGTGAAGTCCCACTTCAATATTAAATTTATTTCATCTTAAAATAACTGAAAATGTTGGCCATGGTGGGTGAATGGAATGATGAAAAGGCTCTATTAAGAAAAAGCATTTAGGACAAGAAATTAGAATTATAGGTAGGAAGAAAACATTTAGGTAATGTGGTACTAGCAATCTCGTCATCTGCAGCTGTTTTCAGTTACTTATTTTAGCAGCTGAGGGCCCTTTGAAATCTGTAGTTACTGAATAATTTTTCAGGGATGGATGACTTGAGATACGGTTTCTGCTTTTGCCGTTTGCAACTCACTTGATACAGAAGCATTCTTTTCATCTTTGCTCATGTGTCTTGAGCTCTAGACAGAATGACATATTTTCCTTTTTGTTTTTGCTCAGGGATCTGTTGGATGATCCACATATTCCATGCTTTCAGGGGCTGGTGTGATGTTAGAGAAAGCTGCAGTCACTGGACACTTCGTAGCCTGGCTCCCTGGGGCTAGATTGCTGTGTGTTTTCCAGGGGTCACTGATCTGCGCTGCAAAGCTGCCACAGTGTTTCAGCAGCTGGAGAACTCTGGTACCCAGGCTTGGAGGTGGGCCTCACCTGGGACTTCTGTACCTGCACAGCTGTGCCGCAATGTGTCTGTGCCCATGAACCCGCTTCCCTAAGTGGGAATGAAGGTGATAACATCAGCACCTGTGGTGTCTACAAGTTACTCACCTCGCAAGACACCTGTCTCTCTGAACAATTCAAGATAATAGGTATCGAGTGGGTAGTGTTTTGGCCAGTGCACTCAGGTTTACTTGCTTTGGACAGACAAGAAAGTGGAATAACCCATTTCTTTCTGGATGACCTCTTTTGAAAAATGCCTCATTTCATCCTGGTTGGAAGAAACCCCTAATCCACTGTGCCAGGAATTTTCTGTAACTAGATTCAATATTTGCGCCCAGGGCTTCGATGTCCAGGAGCGGCCCTGCCCCTTGAGATCTCAGGTGGACAATGGGACAGAGGTGTGGGGAAGGAAGTGGGGGCAACTCCTTGGGGCCCTGCGAGCTGTGTTCTGACAGCCCGTCCAAGACCCGCAGGGAAGCTCCCCGTGGCACGTGACAGACAACCGTCTTTCCGGTATTGCTCTTAGTCAGTAAATCTAGAGAGTCCCTCAAGAGTCCCCTAGGGACCAGTTTGCCCTTGGACTTCTGTTTTAGTTGACAAGGAGGAAACATTTAAATTCAAATTCTCCAGTAAGGAATGAGCATGGAGAGGACTTCTTTAGTCATGAACCAAATGTGTTGTGAGCTGTGATCATAGGCTCCCCACTGTTTCACCTACCTTGTTATGTGAATTTCAGCATCATACAGCAGAGAGAGTTTTAAGTTGACTGAATTATCTGCCATGTTTTCTTCCTGGCTTTCACTATTGAAAAGAATATTAGGAAATTACTGAAAGAGAAATATTAGAAAAGCCACTTTTCATCAATTCATGACTTCATCATGTTTTACCTTAAGGCTCGGAAACTGATAGATGCCTGATTCTGAAGGTTTTGAAGATTGAAGTCGAAGTTAATCGTGAAAGTCACCTATATACAAAATGAAAACTCATCAATCTATGATGCTTTGTACTCAGGGACCAACATTAAAAAAAAAGTGTCTCATAAAAGTGAACTCAGTCCCATTTGATTCTGAATTTTATGAAACTTAAGCTTTCTAATTTGTAGAATATCTATGTATTTGTCCACCTTGCCTCACCTTCAGAACAGAACTGAATTTACTTAACAAATACATACGGCTGCTGCTGCTGATGCTGCTAAGTCACTTCAGTTGTGTCCGACTCTGTGTGATCCCATAGATGGCAGCCCATCAGGCTCCACCGTCCCTGGGATTCTCCAGGCAAGAACACTGGAGTGGGCTGCCATTTCCTTCTCCAATGCATGAAAGTGAAAAGTGAAAGTGAAGTCGCTCAGTCGTGTCCGACTCTTAGCGACCTCATGGACTGCAGCCTACCAGGCTCCTCCGTCCATGGGATTTTCCAGGCAAGAGTTCTGGAGTGGGGTGCCATGGCCTTCTTCAAACACATACAGCAGGTCTCCCTAATGACTCAGTCAGTAAGGAATCTGCCTGCAAAGAAGGAGACCCGGCCTTGATCCCTGGGTTGGGAAGATCCCCTGGAGAAGGAAATGGCAACCCACTCCAGTGTTCTTGCTTGAGAAATCCCATGGACAGCAGAGCCTGGCGGGCTAGAGTCCATGGGGTCACAAAAGAGCTGGACACCACTTGGCGACCATACCACCACCACCACCATACATATCACAGGCACTAACACTTGTCTGCATTTGAAGGCTTTGTGCTGATGTAAAATTTGCTTACTACCAGGGGTTAACAAATGACATCCGTGACTACGTGTAAACCACTTTGACTGGTGTTGGTCAACGTGTTCAGAAAAAACTTTCTATGTTGTGTGTGTCTTTGGAAATGAACTGTATAGGGGGAAATTCCACTTTTATTAATAATTTAAAGCATGCAGATATTTTAAAACTTCCTTTAAATATGCAGCCAATTATTTTGTGGTGCCTCTCAAATGATGACAATAAAGAAAGATGGTTCACTGGTGAATTAACACCAATTATGGGAAGGGGTCAGCATGGATTTGGGGATGAAACGGAAGTTCTACCTGTTGATTGCTCTTTAAAGCAGGGTAGCCCACATTGCAGGTAACAGACTTCTGAGATGAAGCAACCTGGCAGGTCACTTCTGTCCCATCAACCTGAATGAGACCAGAGAAACAATGATCAATTCTTTTTCAATGTCTGTATATGTGTGCGCTCATGCGCATATGTGCCAAAAGAAATATAAACCACCTAGATATTTTAGCAGTAAGGTTGTGTTCACACCAAGACTTGAAAATCTTCTATGTATTGTCCGGATGGCTAACATCTATTTTTATTGCTAGACAGGCCACCCAACAAAACGAAGTCAGATACTGAAATTTCCCCCAGAAATAAATCATATGTCATATTTCAGAAGCACAAAATAAATTTAATCCACTATTTAGAAATGCTGTCTTTAATACATACCTTTCTCTCAATATATTTGAAAGTTGTAGTTTCAAGAGCAAATAAAATATAGCTTTTGTTTATATTTTAAATAACTTAAAAGAATCATCTTTAGATTTTCTCAGGTTTCTTCTCTTTAAAATAAGAAGCTGTCATTTGGCACAAGAAATTTAAACACTAAAGTCAGAATCGGTGTAGAACACTAAATCTGTTAAGTTCACAATGACTTGAAACTGGATGAAACCATTTTTAAAATCCTTTCATCAAGTAGTGAGTTTGGAAAATCTGAGCTTTTCCCTTCTCTCCTTTTCACTGCTTGGTGGCAGAGGAACCGGGGGGCATTCATGGTCAAGTGTGTTCCTGGTATAGCAATCAAGTCAACATGAGTAACTGACCTCGCTGGAATGCATTATCTTGGCAGCAGCAAGACCTGTGGTTACAAAGCTTGGGCTGAGCTGTGGGACTCTAATTTCTGAGAGCAAGTGCAACTCCCAGCATCTGTGCAGCTCCATGCAGCCTCATCACACAGATGGCTTGAGGAGAGTTTACGGTAGAGTCTGGCTACAACTGCCAACTGTCAGGTCAAAGGAAAAATCTGATCTAAGCCATGAAGCTGAACTGGTCTAGATACACAGCCAGGCTATGTTCTCAAGTAGTTTAACTAGTTGGGAGCTACAAGTGTCAAGACTGATCATGTTGAGGGGCAAGGAATTTCTTCAGAAAACACAGAGGACCTGGAGATTTGAGTAGAAGGAAGACAGTAATTGACAACAAAACAGCAGTTATCACCAGATGCCTTCACATACCGGCATGGACCAGGAAGCGAAAAACAGGCTTTCTGAAAAATCAACGACAATCTCAGTGTTGTAGGCACTTTCCTTCTTGTTTTCCAGTTTTACTGAAAATGTTAACCTTTTGTTTTGGTTGCTGACAATGAAGGGCTGTTGTCTGTTAACAGTGAAAAGGAGAAAAAAAAGTCATTACAGTTTTGTTTTCTTGTTTTAAGTCAGCATTCAAATACTTTACTCGTTTAAAAAACAAATTTTGGATTTACTAGAGACTGAGAAAACTGCTTAATAACAAATTATCTTCACAGTAAAATAATATTGGCCATGAATGAATAAATCCTATGGGGTTTTCTTCTTTGTTGCTTTTAATTACATTGCAGAAAAAGACACCATCCAAATATAAGTGGTTTTATATTTCTTAGTGCTTACTTCTATATGGATGAGAGAAAGTGAAATTTATACTTTCTATATTGAAGTATAATTGATTTATTAGTTTCATGTGTACAATACAGTGATTGACTCTTTTTATACATTACACTCCATTGAAAGTTATTACAAAATAATGACTATATTTTGTTGTGCTGTACAATATAGTTTTGTTACTTATCTTTTTTATTTACATAATATTAATAGTTTGTATCACCTAATTACATATCTCTGTCTTGCCCCTTCCTCCTTCCCTCTGCCCACTACTAGTTTATTATTTCTCTATTTCTATTTTGTAATACATATTTGTTTTGTTTTAAATTCTTTATATGAGTGAAACAGAATATTTGTCTTTCTCTGACTTATTTCATGAAGCACAATACCCTCTAGGTCCATCTACATTATTGCGAATGGCAGACTTTTATCCTTTTTATGGCTGAGTAATATTCTATTATATATATAAATGTGTATACATAAATATATATACACATGTGTATGTTACATCTTCCTTTATCCATTCATCTATTGATGGACACTTAGGTTTCTTCCATGCCTTGACTATTATAAATAATGCTGCTATAAACATTGGGGTACGTCTATCTTTTCAAATTAGTGTCTTTGTTTTCTTTGGATGCATGTCCAGGAGTAGAATTGCTAGATCATACGATAGTTCTATTTTTAGTTTTTTGAGAAACCTCCATACTGTTTCCCATAGTTGGCTGCACCAGTTTACATTCCCATCAACAGTGTAAAAGGGTTCCGTTTTCTCCACCTCCTCACTAACATTTGTTATTTATGTTCTTTTTGATGACAGCCATCCTGCCAGGTATGAAACAGCATGACACCTCATCATGGTTTTGATTTGCATTTCTCTGATGATTAGCACTGATGAGCATTTTTTATGTGCCTGTTGGCCACTTGTATGTCTTCTTTGGAAAAATGTCTGTTCAGGTCTTCAGCCTATTTTTTAAATCAGGTTTTTGGTTTTTTGACATTGAGTTGTACAAGTTGTTTATATATTTTGGATATTAACCCCTTAGCGGTCATATCATCTACAAATATTTTCTCCCATTCAGTGGGTTATCTTTTTGTTTTGTTAATGGTTTCCTTTGCTGTGCAAAAGCTCTTATGTTTAATTAGGTCTCATTTGTTTATTTTTGCTTTTATTTCTTTTGCTTTCAGAAACAGAGACAGAAAAGCTACTGCTACAATTTATGACAGAGAGTGTTCTGCCTCTGTTTTCTTTTAGGAGTTTTGAGGTTTCAGGTCTTATATTTAGGTCTTTAATCCATTTAGCATTTATTTCTGTATTTCGTATGAGAAAATGTTCTAATTTTATCTTTTTACATGTAGCTATCCAGTCTTCTCAGAACCACTTATTTAAGAGACAGTCTCTCCTCCATTGCATATTCTTGCCTTTGTTGTAGGTTAATTGACCATAAGTAGATGGGTTTATTTCAGGGTTTTCTATTCTGTTCCATTGATCTATATGTCTGCTCTTGTGCCCAAACCATGCTCTGTTGATTACTGTAGCTTTAAGGCATAACCTGAAGATACTTCAAACTGTTCTTTTTTATCAAAATTGCTTTGAAAATGTGGAGTCTTTTGTGGCTCCATATAAATTTTAGAATTATTTGCTCTAGTTCTGTAAAAAATGTCATGGATATATTGAGTGGGATTGCATTAAATCTGTAGTTTGGTGTGGAAATTTTAACAATATTAATTCTTCTAATCCAAGAGCACAGGATATCTTTCCATTTCTTGGGATTATTTTCAAATTCTGTTATTAATATTTGACAGTTTTCAGAGTTTAAGTCTTTCACCTCCTTGGTTAAGTTTATTTCTAGATACTTCGAAATTTAGATTTGAAGGGTCTTTAGGAGTTATGATGTTTCTTTTGTAGAAAAAAACTTCCGTACACAATCACTTGAATAAAGTAATCTAACATGTCTTTTATTTCAACAATTTTCACTGCACTTTAAAGTAAAACTTACTGAGTGGCTGGCAGCTGCTGAACATTTAGAACTAAATCAGAAATGCAAACTCCATCATCACCACAGTCTTTATGGAAAGGGATCTACAGAAAAAAAAAAAAAGAGAGAGAAACAATCCCAGAAATTTGCTATTGAGTTAAGCAAATTGTAGAAGAACACATTCCGTTTATATAAAGTTCAAAACCTTGTGAAACTAAACCATATTTTAGGAATATATACATGTTTAGCAACATCAGAAAGAAAAACATTGATAAATGCAAAATTCAGGATGGTGGTGCTATCTGGGGGTGCAAGATAAAAGTGGATATGATAGAGTATGGAGTGATAGAGAGAATTTCAGAGGTACCGGTACCATTTTATTTTTTTAAATGGGTTGTGAACACAAGGTGTTCCCTTTATTGTTATTTATTTCTTCAATAAACATTTACTGAGCACCTGTGGCGGGCCAAGCACTACTCACAGTGCTGGAAACAGAGCAGAGAACAAGGAGGACAAAATCCCTATCTTCACGGAACTTACATGCTGGTGAACTTGCCATGAAAGTAACTGTACTTCAGTTAGAAAATTACCAACTTAGGCTGTGTCCTAAGTGTCTTCCAAACACTAAGGCAGTGACGGAAACTTTGCCAGCTAGTCAGCAGTTCCAAGAAAGGCAAGCCGTACTTACACTGAAGACCTTGACCGTCTCGGAGTAGGCTTCAAGGGCAGGATTAGTGCCAGGGTTCTCCAGACTGATGTTCATACACAGACTCAGAGGGCTGATAGTGTCAGAGGGCTCCTAAACACACACAGAGTTAGTGGATTAGGGCGTGGCAGCTTCAGACAAGAAAATGACCGCACACGTGCTCACGTTAGACACACAGTCCTCGCTCAGTCATGCAGAAGAGCTCTGTTTTGAACTTCCGAGGCTCTTGCTTCTTTAGTCCTGTCCTAAGTCTCCTGTTAGCCTCTCTGCTTCTAAGAGACTTCAAAACTTGGGCTCAGTAAAAATCTGAAGCAGTGATTCTTAGGTAAACTTATCAGTCATTTCATTATTTATATAAGTAATGATCAATATTTAGATGAGATATCCAGTTTTCAATGCTCAGAAGATCCCTCTGTCAGTACCCAGCTCTTGGGCTGTTGGCCATGTTCTTCCCATTCGTACTGCCAAGACTTTTGGCATCTACAGGAGTCCTGACCAAATCTCTGGAAGAGAATATTGTGACCTGGAAGGGAAAGTGCCCAGGGTTCACTGTCAGGAATCGACAAGGGGACTCCCCTTCCTAGTCTCTAGTCTACAAAACCAGATGAAAGTGTTTCCCATACTCGAAATTAAGCTCCCCAATTTCCAGCCTAGCTGTCTGTTAGTGCTCTTTTGCATGTCAAAGATGATGCACATATCACTTAGCAGGCGTTAAAACCAACACTGTCCAGCTGTAAGTAAGACAGTTCCTCTTTGTCTAGTAAAGATGGTGGGGATTTGCAATGCTCCGAGAGGCCTGGGCCGCTTCTAGTTTTTGAGGTTTCCTGTCTATTGAACAATGAAAATAATGCCAAAACAGGGCTGCAAACACCACCTAGCATTCTCCTTCAAGAAAGAAGAATGCCTGTACATTGGTAAGCACTAAAAATTAAATTTTCCTTTTCTTAGTGATATCTTTATCTCAGCAGGACTTCTGTCTTGAGCCCTTTGGACAGGCGGTGTGGTGGTGGGGGGGCGGCAGGGGCAATGACTTCCTGACTACAGGGAAATGTATCCTCGGCTGCAGGGTTGGCACATAGGATGGACTTGGGTATTGATAGGAAATATGGTGTTACCTGGAACAATACCTCTCAGCTGACCACAATAATACACACCTTGTAAAAACTTCACAAGTACACATGGGAGAGAATAGGAGATGTATTTACATATATGTAGTAGCTGGGTCACTCAGTCATGTCTGGCTCTGTGACTTCATGAACTGTAGCCTGCCAGGCGCCACTGTTCATGGAATTCTCCAGGCAAGAATACTGGAGTGGGTTGCCATTTCTTTCTCCAGTTTCTATATATACATACATACACCACATCCTGGCTGTCTTACTTCCCCCACAATGGATTACATGTTTAATTTGACCCACCATATAGCACAAGGATAAGAGAGAATGGAATTTGGCTTTTATTCATTGAAAGATGCATAATTGGCACATTATCAACAAAAAATGTCTAGGCCTTCACAAAGAAGAGACCTTAAACCTGAACAATAAATCATTCAACTGATTTTAGTTCATCCAACTCTTTGTTCACCTCTTAGCACTTGTTGAGAAGTGATTTCTGTATCATGCATCTACTTGAGAAATGTCTGGGGATGCCCCTTAGACGTATTCACTGGATCTGAAGGGAATTTCTGAGGGGGGTGGGGTTCCAGCGTACCAATTTTATAAAAGCTTCTTTGGCAATTCTTATGCATCTTAAACTTTGAGAACCACATTCTAGGAAAGTTCTTAAAGAACTCTTATAAAAAGTTTCCTGAATAAATTATACTTTCAAATACCATAACCTGGCTTCTGAGGGGAAATAATCATATAATTTATAAGATAAGCTTTTTTAGAAATTTTCTTCTGAGAAGCACTTTTTACACTTGGGAGAATTTCAAAATCCATGTGAACTGTAGTAATTATGGCATAAGATTAGAGCAAAGAATTTTTACCTCATAATCTACCATCCTTCACCTATATCAATTTAAATCCAATAATGAAAGGGCAATTAGAGTTATCCTTTTCAATCATTTAAAAATAAATATTCTCCTGATATGAAAATGTCAATATAAAATTAATCATCAACTAAAAGTTCTTCCTATTAAACATTTAAGAAAGCACTGTCTTTGATTTCTTGAAGAATCTTATTTTTAGCCCTTTTACTTGCCATCCCAAGTAAAACTTAATGCAACTAACTTACATAATAGCATGTAACCACATAGATTAGTGTAAAGGAAATATACTCCTATTCATAGACCAAAAAAAAAGCAGTGATTAGAAGAGCAAGGGTTCTTCTCACTCAGAAGCCTCCAATTCAGGCTTTCACCATTCATTAGTCTTTAAAAAGAAAGGAGATGGAGGAGAGGACTTGGAGGCTCACCTGTATGTGGATAACGTACTCAGAACAGCGCTGTGCTCGACTTACTATCATGGTCTTCTGCAAGCACCTTTCATTATTTTCCTTAAATAACCCCCTGGACGTCACTCTGGATGAAAACTGGTCTTCATCAATTGTGATGTTATACACAATGGCTATAATAAAAGTCATAAAGAAATGTCATTACAAACACATTTTTAAGGAAAAGGCATTCCTGTTTTATCGTATCTCCCTGGGTTAAGTCTCTGACTACAAGAAAACAAAAACCTGTCTTCCTTTGATGGACTGTGACCCATGGCTAGCCTGTGATATTTGTAACTGCAGCTCTGGGATGATGTACCTTGACTGTGGATACAAAGAAATGTGATTCCAAGAAATGTGATTTGATGCAGTGGAAGGAAAAGTAGACTTGCCACCAGGAAATCGACTGAATGAAGTTGGTCAAACTCCTTCCTCACATAGCAATTTCAATGTCCGTAACATGGTGACATGAAAAGGAAAGGTGTTATTATTGAGTGCCTACAATTGAACACGTTCTCATACGTTATGTAAGTTTTACAATAAACCTGGAACATGGATATTATTATCCTATTTTCAGAAAATTAACAGAATATTATTCAGTTTTTCAAAATAATTCACCTCAGCTCACACAGCTAGGGCATGGTCAGAAGTAAAGTTAGAGTAATTTTGAAACCAGACCCCATGTTCCTACTATTTCTATGCAGTTTAGAGGATTCACTGTTATTTGAGGATTAAATTAGATACTCTAAGGGGAAATATATAGCGCCTTGCATATTCCAAAAGCTTACTTGGGAAAGTCATGTTATACTGCAATAACAAGTGTTGAATTGGACAGACTTGTTTTGAATCTTAATCTCATCATTGACAAGCTTTAGGCAATTTTCTTAACCTCCTTGAACCTCCATTTCTTCATCTATAAAACAGAGATAATAATACTAACCTAGGGAAATGGAATGAGAAACATATGTGATAAAAACTGATGTGAGTAGCTAATGTCCAACTATCAGAACTTTCAATAAAATCTGAGAAGATCTGATACTATTAATAGCATCAACTGCATTGCTTAGGATTATTCTATCTTATTATTTACAAGAATTCATGACTTTGAACTCTGGTGTTGGAGACTCTTGAGAGTCCCTTGGACTGCAAGGAGATACAACCAGTCCATCCTAAAGGAAGTCAGTCCTGAATATTCATTGGAAGGACTGATGTTGAAGGTGAAACTCCAATACTTTGGCCACCTGATGCGAAGAACTGACTCATTTGAAAAGACCCTGATGCTGGGAAAGATTGAAGGTGGGAGGAGAAGGGGACAACAGAGGATGAAATGGTTGGATGGCATCACCGACTCAATGGACATAAGTTTGAGTAAACTTTGGGAGTTGGTGATGGATAGGGAGGCCTGTCATGCTACAATCCATGGTGTTGCAAAGAGTCAGACACGACTGAGCGACTGAACTGAACTGAATTACTTCCAAGAGTTTAAAGATTGACTATACTTACAAAAGCATTCTACATGTGACCTTTCAAATATCTGCTGAAGTGATGTATAATTTTTCTGGCTATGAATACTTCATGAGGTTAACAAAGATAAAATACAAAAGAATCAAGAACTACAAATAAGTAGTGAAAATAACACAAAGGAAAAGTAATGGCAGGGAAGTGATGGTAGCTAGGACAAAGTACATGTGGTGAGGACAATATTTCAGTTTTTCCAAAATGACACATAGTTACATAGGCCATATGATAATCCTTTTGATCTTATTAACTTCAAACTGGAGTGTGCACCCAACGCAATAAATAACAGAAGTCATATGCTTTATAAATTGACTTTTTAAAGTCACAGAGGTGGGATTTCTGTCTTACACACTATTATTGCCAGGCAAGTAAGTGACAAATGATCATGACCATATGGACCTAAGGCATCAAGAAGAGGATTCAAAGGGAACGGTGCCCAATGGTGACAGGCCCTAGAGAACAGGTGGGAGGGAATAAAATTCTCTGAAAGCAGAAAATGCCTTTCAAGTGTGTGGTAACAGAAGAGGTGAAGTACAGTCAAAAACCAGGAGGAAGATGTTAGAGACAAACCCATGCTTCAGGGCCAGCAGAGGTTACCTACCAGTCATTTCTGCCAACTAATAGATTTTCCAAATTAACATTTTATATTTAATGTTTTATTCTTCCAGCTTCATTCAGATATCATCGACATATAACATTGTGTAAGTTTAAAGCATACAATATCGTGATTTTATACATTGCAAAATAATTATCACAATAAGATGAGTTAACATACCCATCACTTCACAAAGTTACAATTTTTTGTGTGTGGTGAAAACCTTTAAAATCTACTCTCTTAGTAACTGTATACGCTGCTGCTACTGCTACTGCTAAGTCACTTCAGTCGTGTCCGACTCTGTGCGACCCCATAGATGGCGGCCCACCAGGCTCCCCCATCCCTGGGATTCTCCAGGCAAGAACACTGGAGTGGGTTGCCATTTCCTTCTCCAATCCATGAAAGTGAAAAGCGAAAGGGAAGTTGCTCAGTCGTGTCCGACTCTTCGTGACCCCATGGACCGCAGCCCACCAGGCTCCTCTGTCCAAGGGATTTTCCAGGCAGGAGTACTGGAGTGGGGTGCCATTGCCTTCTCCAACTGTATACGCTACAGTATTATTAACAAAAATCACCATGCTGTACATTCCATCTAGCCATTTCATGTTTAGACAGTAATGGTTTCTGACTCAACTCTCACAGCTACTCAGATGGATGTGCTAAAAGGCAGGTGTGTGAAATGTGCTACTCAGAGCTGGGTCAATGTTTGAACACTTGAAAGAAAAAATGCCAGATGAATATGAAAAATAGGAAATATGGAAGGCGTGCCAAGATGTGAATCTAACTTTTTGTTACTAGCCTTCTTATTTCTTCTATAAATCATGACAACTTGCCTCTATATTTTTACCCTTTAAGTTAATTTGTTCACCACCTAATAAAATAGCTATAGTCAACCCTAACAGAAATCAACCCTGAATATTCATTGAAAGGACTGATGCTGAAGTTGAAACTCCAATACTTTAGCTACCTGAAGCAAAGAGCTGACTTATTAAGGAAGACTTTGATGCTGGGAAAGATTGAAGGCAGGAGGAGAAGGGGACAGAGGGCGAGATGGTTGGATGGCATCATTGACTCAATGGACATGAGTTTGAACAAGCTCCGGGAGCTGTTGAAGGACAGGGAAGCCTTGGTGTGCTGTAGTCCATGGGGTCACAAACATCAGACACGAATGAATGACTGAATAACAAGGAACTACAGGTTTCTGAAAATTAGAGCCAAAATCTGATGGCGAGGATATATATGTATAACTGAGTCACTCTGCTGTACAACAGCAAGTAACACAACATTGTAATTCAACTACACTTCAACTTAAAAAAACTTGATGGAAAGGATGCAGACCCATGAAATAGCAGCAAATGAAAGAAGGTAATAAAATCAATGGCTGCATATTGAAGGAACTGAGATGATTGGAGCAGGAGAGATGGAGGTGAGATGCAGTGGTTAGAAAGACTTAAGGGACATGTAGGACCTCAGCCACGCTGCCAAAAACAACTGGACCAATCCAGAGAAAGACTGCCCACAGTCTTCCTTACTCTCTCCTGCAATCGGTCATGTTTCAGACTTTCCCTCGCTTCACTGGATTATTTGCTGTTATTGTTCAGTCACTAAGTCACGTCCAAGTCTTTGCAACCTCATGGACTGCAGCACACCGGGTTTCTCTATCCTTCACCATCTCCCTGAGATTGCTCAAACTCATGTCCATTGAATTGGTGATGTCATCCAACCATCTCACCTTCTGTCATCCCCTTCTCCGTGATGTCATCCAACCATCTCACCTTCTGTCATCCCCTTCTCCTCCTGCCTTCAATCCTTCCCCTCCTGCCTTCAATCCTTCCCCAGCATCAGGGTCTTTTCCAATGAGTCAGCTCTTTACATCAGGTGGCCAAAGTACTGGAGCTTCAGCATCAGTCCTTCCAATGAGTATTCAGGGTTGATTTCCGTTAGGATTCACAGATTTTATCTCCTTGCTGTCCAAGGGACTCTCAAAAGTCTTCTTTAGCACCACAGTTCAAAAGCATCAATTCTTTGGTGCTCAGCCTTCATTATGGTCCAACTCTCACATCCATACATACTACTGGAAAAACCATAGCTTTGACTATATGGATCTTTGTTGGCAAAGTGATGTGTCTGCTTTTGAATATGCTGTCTAGGTTGGTCATAGCTTTTCTTCCAAGGAGCAGGCATCTTTTAATTTCATGACTTCTCTCAAAAGTCTTCTTTAGCACCACAGTTCAAAAGCATCAATTCTTTGGTGCTCAGCCTTCATTATGGTCCAACTCTCACATCCATACATACTACTGGAAAAACCATAGCTTTGACTATATGGATCTTTGTTGGCAAAGTGATGTGTCTGCTTTTGAATATGCTGTCTAGGTTGGTCATAGCTTTTCTTCCAAGGAGCAGGCATCTTTTAATTTCATGACTGTAGTCACCATCTGCAGTGATTTTGGAGCCCAAGAAAATAAAATCTGCCACTGTTTCCACTTTTTCCCCATCTATTTGCCATGAAGTGATGGGACCAGATGCCATGATCTTCATTATGTAAATGTTGAGTTTCAAGCCAGGTTTTTCACTCTCCTCTTTCACCTTCATCAAGAGGCTCTTTAGGTTCCTCTTTGTTTTTTGCCATTAAAGTGGTATTATCTGCACATCTGAGGTTGTTGATATTTCTGGCAATCTTGATTCCAGCTTGTGATTCATCCAGCTTGGCCTTTCACATGATGTACTCTATGTAGAAGTTAAATAAGCAGGGTGACAATATACAGCCTGGACATACTCCTTTCCCAATTTTGAACCAGTGAGTTATTCCATGTAAGGTTCTAACTGTTGCTTCTTGACCTGCATACAGGTTTTGCAGGAGGCAAGTAAAGTGGTCTGGTATTCCCATCTCTGTAAGAATTTTCCATAGTTTGTTGTGATCCACACAGTCAAAGGCTTCAGTGTAGTCAATGAAGCAGAAGTAGATGCTTTTCTGGAATTCCCTTGCTTTCTCTATGAAGCAATGGATGTTAGCAATTTGACCTCTAGTTCCTCTGCCTTTTCTAAATCCTGCTAATACATTTGAAAGTTCTTGGTTCACATAATGGGTTATTTAGAAAACATAAAACACTGGCACAAATTATACATGGTTTATACTTTCTCATTATTTCATGCTTCTTAAATTTTCAAGAGTAGAAATAGTTGATCCTCATACTGAAGATACTCTACCTATATTATGGCATAGCCAACTCACAGTGGACTCATCTAATATGTACTCAGGTTCAGGGTACTTCGCATGTGCCCGTGGTTTTCCATTAGGAAGGTATGGGTAAGAGAAACTTAAAGAATAGACTGGGAGAGGCTATAATTATGTCATTGACTTCATGACTTTCTGCTGCAGAATGTGACCTTCTAAGGATGACAGAGGAAGGTCTAAAACACCTTCTGTACCTAATTAACCATTCTCAGGCACCTCAAACATGTGGCAAGTCAAGTGTCTGCAGGACCCTTTTTTCTTTCGGTTTCCATACCCCAAGCATAGTTTACGTCAGAAGCAAAACTCTATAAGCAAACCTATCTCTTGTGCAGATTTCAGGTTTACTCACCCACTTGATTGTTTTGATTAGTAGGTCTAAACTTAGCACTGAAGCAGAGTTTAAGTTTTATCTCAGCATTTTTGTTGAGCAAAGTGATTTTTTTTGGTGTGAATGAAGCATCTACAGATACATCAGCAATACTCTGTGACCTGAAAGACCAATGTTTAAAAAAAATTATTCTCAGGGAGCTACCCAGAAAAACTAGTCTTAGCACCTTGTAGGAATGTGACCACAAAACAACATTAACCTAGCTTAACAGACAGACAGACAACAGTGAAGTTGCTCGGTCGTGTCCGACTCCTTGCGACCCCGTGGACTGTAGCCCGCCAGGCTCCTCTGCCCATGGGATTCTCCAGGTAAGAATACTGGAGTGGGTTGCTATTTCCTTCTCCAGGGGATCTTCCTGACCCAGGGATCGAACCTGGGTTTCCCGCATTGCAGGCAGATGCTTTATAACCGAGCTTAACTGGTCCCCTCAAAATATGGATTTGACTCCTTGTGTCTTGACTTTCTAGATGAATCAAACCCACCTTCAAAGAAAAAAGTCTGGCCATCATGGGCTATCTTAAAAGGGAATGTCACAGTATAGGAAGTACATGGCCCACCATGCCTGAGGTCTACCAAGGTGGTTACAGGGTGAAGTTCACTGAAAGGTTCATGGGATTCTCCAGGTAAGAATACTGGAGTGGGTTGCTATTTCCTTCTCCAGGGGATCTTCCTGACCCAGGGATCGAACCTGGGTTTCCCGCATTGCAGGCAGATGCTTTATAACCGAGCTTAACTGGTCCCCTCAAAATATGGATTTGACTCCTTGTGTCTTGACTTTCTAGATGAATCAAACCCACCTTCAAAGAAAAAAGTCTGGCCATCATGGGCTATCTTAAAAGGGAATGTCACAGTATAGGAAGTACATGGCCCACCATGCCTGAGGTCTACCAAGGTGGTTACAGGGTGAAGTTCACTGAAAGGTATGATTTCTTATAAAATTGTTCCAAAGCAGCCACATGATTATGTCATCACACCTTGTATTTTCCTAACGTTACTCTAAACTGATTTTATTCAGTAAATATATTTTCTTTTCTTCAAAGCCTTAAATATTACATTTGAGTTTTATTTCTTCTACATGATGATTTCATTAAAATGATGCACTAAAGCAGTGATCCCCAAATTTTGGCAGCAGGAACCGGTTTCGTGGAAAGCAATTTTTTTCACAGACTGCAGAGGGGAGGGAGATGGTTCACACCAGTAATGCAGTGGCAGGTGAAGCCTCACCTGCTCACCTCCTGCTATGTGGCCTGGTTTCTAACATGGGCTGGTGGTTGGGGACCTCTGCACTAAGGAACCTCTCTGGTGGTCCAGTGGTTAAGACTCCGTGCTTCCACTTCAAGGGCCACAGGTTCAATCCCTGGTGGAGGAACTAACAACCTGCCTGCCAGGCACTGCAAGAAAAATGATGCACGAAAACAATGCATTTCATCCTTTAAAAGCACAAGTGAGATACTATAAGTAGTTTCATTGAACTCAGAGTGTGATTTACTCAATACCTCATTTCTTTCTGTTCTTCATATACTTGGACATTCAAAACCTATTTTTCAACAGACATGAATGGATAACTGAACTATATTTTCTTAGAGACTCCCGATAGCATTCTCAGTTTTTTTCTGGTTCCATTCCTCCACCAGCCCAATATATTTATTTTTTGCCCTTGCTCCTTGGCTCTTGAATCCCTTATTGTTCCCCCCTGCTCTTCAACTCCTCCTGAGGTCAATGAGAGGTCAGCTAAACCTAAATAATGGCTTCTTGTTTATGACTAATAATTGTAAAAGACACCTTTTAACCACAGGAGAAGTTGTACTTCACTTATGTGGCCTTGGTATTCAGTATTTTTAGAGCATTCTCATGAGAATTCTTTTCTACAAGTTGAGGTAATAAAGAAATAATCAGAAATATCCTTAATAGCATTTCAAGAGCTTTATCTTTTCAATACACTTTTCCTCCTCACTTTATAGAGAAGAGAGATTTGGTTCTAATGTTAAGCAAGCATTTTTTTTTTATTCAGTATTTTTAGAGCATTCTCATGAGAATTCTTTTCTACAAGTTGAGGTAATAAAGAAATAATCAGAAATATCCTTAATAGCATTTCAAGAGCTTTATCTTTTCAATACACTTTTCCTCCTCACTTTATAGAGAAGAGAGATTTGGTTCTAATGTTAAGCAAGCATTTTTTTTTTCCCACCAGGAAAAACATACTCCTTCCTCTATGCACACTATGACATACAAATGTCTGAGAGTGTTATATAATGCCTGTGACATTTTCACAATACTAGCAAAGCAATCTGCTCTCCTTAGCAGGCCATGTGTTTGTTAACTAGTTTCCGTCTGGCTCTCGATGACTCACCAGAGCTGAACGACCTGTCCAAAGGCCCCCACGGACACATCGGTGATGGNAGAGTGTTATATAATGCCTGTGACATTTTCACAATCCTAGCAAAGCAATCTGCTCTCCTTAGCAGGCCATGTGTTTGTTAACTAGTTTCTGTCTGGCTCTCGATGACTCACCAGAGCTGAACGACCTGTCCAAAGGCCCCCACGGACACATCGGTGATGGAATCCCCATTTAAATCTCCATAGCCATCCAGGGATCTCCCGAAGTACCGGAGGGGGCTACTAAAGGCTCTGTCGGACCCCAAGATTTTCTAAAAGAGCAAGTTTGAGATGAAATTATAGCTCGTGACCACCGAAACAGAAAAAAGGCAGCATCTACATGGCCCTGGTATATTCTTTCTACAGCCACTTCTCAGATTGTTTTATTCTCCACGGAACGCCATTGAGTTTTCATAGCTCATTCGATCTGATTATTATTCTTGCAGCCACATTTTCATCAAAGGAAACGGCATGAATCTCTCACATAAAATGACAAGCCAGCACAAAGCAGTGAGACATCAGTGAACCAGAGAAGGAACTGATACAGGTTTGGGTCCTGACTCCTCTCCTAGCTCTTTTTGTTCAGATCTTTACTCAAAAGCTGCTTCTGAGTGAGGCTTTCTTGGTCACTCACTCAAATATTTGATACCTCCTAGCCCTGAAAATTTATTCCCTAGTTTTTAAAAAATTCCTTATCATTTACTACTTTCTGGAATATTTTTCCTATCTTCTTTCCCTCTGTCTCCTTCACAAGAATGAAAGATCCATACAAAGCACAATTTTGACCATCCTGTTCTTTACAGTATTCCCAGAGCCTAGACAGAGCTTGACACACAGTAGAGGTTCACTAAGTACCTGATGAATAAGTGAATTAGGTTATAAAGTAAGAGGGATGGGTTGGATGATCCACATGATACTCTCTAGCTCTAACACAATGATACTCACATGTAAACATCACCATAAAACTATGGATTACCTGAGAATACCTCAAGCGAATCATGCCCTCATGACCATTGTAAATGTACACAGCTCCAGAGTTCTGATTTTCCAAAGGTGAACCAACAATCACGTCATTAAAGCCATCCATGTTGATGTCTGAAAGAGCTGCAATTGCTGAACCAAATCGAGCATTTTCAAGACCCTTGGGGCCTTCCAGAAATTGGTGCCAATTCAAAATGCCCTTGCAAAGGGGGAAAAAGGGGACAATTAAAGCCAACCTTACATTAACAAATATATACTACTATATATTTATAGTAGTATAAATATAGATATAAAATAGATAACCAAGGACCTACTGTATGGCACAAGGAATTACATTCAATAGTTTTTAGTTACTTGCAAAAAAGTCTATCTATCCATCTATCTACCTACCTATGTACAAATGAATCACTGTGCCATACTGAAAGTAAGGTCATAGGCTATCTGCTCATAAACCAAGGTGAAAAGAAGCAATTTTTTTCTGTAGGCTGCCTGTACAACCTACATAAGAGTGTTCATTTCTTTGTCTTTTTTCCCCTTAATATTAGGATCTTCACTCATCTGTTTCCAAAATTTTTTGATTTAAAAAATTTCTGGTAAAAGTCTACTAATCTCTTCAATAAAATTAAGGTAAAAACAAATAAAACATAATATCTTAATATAGTCTTTTACTTAAAAGCTATTGAACAACAGTGGCATAATTATAATGGTATAGGAAGTGAAAGATGAGATTGTTAATATTCCATTATATAAAACACTGAATATTTCTGCCAAAGAAAAGACATTTTCCTGTAAAAGATACAATTGTGGGCTTTTTCTTTTTCTTTTTTTTTTTTTTTGCNCTTCTAAGATGAGGAAACTCTGCCCTGTGGAGGTGGAACGTGTCCCCATAAAGCTGACCCTAGATTCTGCATTGTCCTCACCAGCTCCTTATGAACTCAAATATGAACAAATATTTTGAGAATGAATAACTAAATGAATTTAAAAGGTGGAAATCTGCACAGTGGGACGAACATAGGCTTTGGAGTCAGTCTCCGGTTCAAAGTTTGGACTTGCCACTTGTTAAGTTTTTTTTATCTTTGAGCAAGTAATTAAGCTCTTTGGAAAGGTAAAATGAGGATCGTAGTACTCCCTTCAAAGGATAGTTGGAAGTACTTAAATATTATGTAGCTAGAATAGCCAACTCAGGGACTGTCCCATAGGAGATGCTCAAAATTGGTGACTATCTATTACACGAACAGAAACACTGGAGACTCCAGACTGATGTAAGACTACCACTTACGGTACTGACTTTTAGGTACTATTTCTATTTTGGAGAAACACAGTTATGTCCCAGGAATAACAACTGCTGGAACAACCAGAAGAGATTAACGAGTCAAACATGCAGTGTTTCATTAAGTAGCTATGGGCTAAGGCCTGACTGGCAAAGAGGCAGCTGAAGTATGTGTAACTAGATGACAGCTCAAGTGCTTTGCTGAATTGATCTTGAAATCCAACTAGTTTAAAGGAAGCAACTTAAATGTGCTGAGTCAAGTGCTGGTAGGTCTTACCTAAATATGAACTGTGATTTCTGTCTTGCAGAATTTGTTCAAATGCTTGTTTAGAAAAGATCAGATGTCCATCTGTCTCTTATACACATCTAGATGTGTATAAGAGACAGAAGCAATGCTCTTCAACCATGAAACTGAGTCTGTTTTTATTCTTTCTCCTCTATAATAATCTTAACAAAATTAATTTATTACTGACTGAGTCTGGTAAAATATTGAAAGATCATTTTACCTTTAGCAATTAATAATATTCAGAATATCTGACTAGCAAGAATTATTTAAGAAGTTGGGGATTTGTTACATTTTCAAACTAGTAGATACGCTTTTCCCTTATTAAATACTTAATTACACTTTATATGCTTTAAATTGTTTTAATTGCTTCTGTTTAAGGGTTGTTATATTAATTTAAATAAATAAGATAGGACAAAATATCCAAAATATCGCAACAGTTAAATATAACATTTACTACATGAATATCAGCTTCTCTCTTTCCATCCTTTCCTTATCTAGCCATCTAATTTTCTATGTCAATCTGTGCCTTTAATTTTGTTTTTCTTTTCAGGTTTCACTAAGTTCACTATAATTATGTGCATGGATTTAGTTCAGTCTATAAGTTGGTAAAACTAGGCTTTTCCATGTTAGAGTATGCTCAGTTCTATGTGTAAGAACTGGAATTTCCAAGATTTGGATATATACCTAAATGCTAAGCAATGGAATTTTCTGACAAACTAATGTAGAAAGCATACAGGCTATTTCTAAAGTGCCTGGTACAATTTGTCCTTACTGCTGTAAAATGTCAACAAAGTAGCTTTGCCCTGTTATTGTTATATCTTTATAGCAAAGAAGAATAATTGAATGAGATATTTGGGAAACACACAGATGTATATGCATGTGTGTGTATCTATTTCAAAAAACAACATACATTTATAATTACTTTATTTGTAAAGAAAATATATATTCAAAGACCTCTTGTGGAAGATGGCAGGACACTATACATTAAGTTCTGGGTTATGCTTTTCAATGTGATTTTTAAAACTATAACAATGGTGACATCCTCAAAATGAAATATAAACCATACTTTTATTTAATAATAAAGTCTTTAATTTGAATAAATGCAGATTCACTTTTATCTACCAATACTAAAGCAAATGAAATGAAATCAGTTTAATAATTTTTGTTTACCTTTGTGATAGTAAACAGGTAGACTCTCCCTTCCTCTTTCTTTAGGTCATTCATGTACATTGGCGCACCTACCAAGAGCACGTCTGTGATGGTGTCCTTATTCACATCGACTGCACACAGCACACTACCAAAATAGGAGCCAATCTGCAGGAATAAAGCGCATCAACACTAGGATTCTTCTACTCCTGGTATTACACTAAACTTTTATTTACTCATTCAACAAGCAAAAATTGAGCATCTGTTGCCTGTAAGGTGCTAGGAACATAAAGATAGATAACATCGCCCCTTCTCTCTGTTTGTGTCACAATCTAACACTTGCTTCTTAGCACTTAGGGTGCACAAAAATCACCAAAAAAGCACCTGTAAAATACAGATTCCCAAGAGCCATTTCCAGAGATTCTGATGCAATATCTATAGGGCAATCAAGAAAACAGTATTTTAAATAAGCACTCCAGGTATTTCTGATGCTGGTGGGTAAAAGACCACACTTAAGAAACACTTAGGAGCTTTATGAGGTGTTGTAGACAAAGGCAGGCAGGGAAGAGGGAGGTTGAACAAATAACAGGGCTTCTGTGATAAAATATAATAGATTTGGGAGAATGGCACTGAAACATGTATAATATCATATATGAAAGGATTCGCCAGTCCAGGATCGATGCATGATACTGGATGCTTGGGGCTGGTGCACTGGGACGACCCAGAGGGATGGTTCGGGGAGGGAGGAGGGAGGGGGCTTCAGAATGGGGAACACGTGTATACCTGTGGCAGATTCATGTTGATGTATGGCAAAACCAATACAATATTGTAAAGTAATTAACCTCCAATTAAAATAAATAAATTTATATTTTAAAAAACAATAGAAAGTGAAAGTGTTAGTCACTCAGTCGTGTCCAACCCCGTGGACTGCAGCCCATCAGACTTGTCTGTCCATGGGATTCTCCAGGCAAGAATACTGGAGTGGGTTGCCATTCCCTTCTCCAGGGGATTTTCCTGACCCAAGGATTGAACCCAGGTCTCAAACATTGCAGGAGGATTCTTTACCGTCTGAGCCACAGGGAAGACTACAAACTTTAAAATACTGAAGAGGAGGAAAATGTATGCCCACATTGGATTTGTGGTCAAGGAAGTCAAAGACTCAGATCTTCTTCCTCCAGGAAAATCCACAGAGACAGTGAATCACTTTTAATCCCAGAGAAGGGAAATCCGTTGTTTTGTCAGTTTCTCTGATTTAAGGAAGAAGATTTTCTGTTGGTCGTTGGAGTACAGTGATGTGCATTTCAAATATGTGCTAAGCTCAGGAGTCAAAACTGCTTAGCAAGAAATAGGACTCTATAGGCTGGCTTTTGTTTTTGTGGACCTTGACTGGGAAGCATCACTGGTTCTCACTACCAAATTGCCACATATCGGAAGAAAGTAACAGTGAAAAGTGCTGCTTTACTTTTAGAAATGTCAAACTTTTTGATATTTAGAAATGTCAGAGCCACAGGACACCTGTCCAGGCCCAGATGCCGTAGCTCAGTCTAATGCTCTATTGCTCCCTTTGTCTACTTGTTTCTTCTCCAGATCCTTGGTTCCTTGTTGGAACTTGCCTACAAAGCAGTAGTTGGGTGTCTGTCATCATTGGGCTTCAATGGCAGCTCAACCCCATGAAAGCTGTGTAGCCTTAGAAAGGTAGTTACACTCTCAGCAGCTAGTCAAAAGGGGATGGCAGATCTCAGTATTGTTGTGAATATTGACGGAATATTCAAGTAAACACAAATCACAGGGGCAGCTACAGGGTGGGCACTCAATACATGTTAGTTTCCATTTCTACTAACTCCTCCCTTCCCACAAGCCCCGGTTGTCCATGAAATTAATTTCACCTGCTTAAACAACAGAATTTACCTGGTCACCTCTGTGAGACTGAACAACTGTGACACTGCCATTCTCATTAACACTGTATAGCACTATCTGGCCAGTATAATTTGCTCGAGGAGCACCGGCAACAAAGTGGACACTGTTCCCAGTAGAGATTGAAGCCACAGAGTAACCTAGGAGAGAAGGGGTTACAGGTAGGTACTGTTGAATGTCTTGGCCAGATAAGCCTGTGAAGCTAGCAGAGGTGATCAGAGGGCCCTTTTGTTAGTGTGACGCATAGCTGCTTGTGCTCCTGAGTATAACACGAAGGTCGCATCCTGCTGCTTTTTCTAAGATGAGGAAACTCTGCCCTGTGGAGGTGGAACGTGTCCCCATAAAGCTGACCCTAGATTCTGCATTGTCCTCACCAGCTCCTTATGAACTCAAATATGAACAAATATTTTGAGAATGAATAACTAAATGAATTTAAAAGGTGGAAATCTGCACAGTGGGACGAACATAGGCTTTGGAGTCAGTCTCCGGTTCAAAGTTTGGACTTGCCACTTGTTAAGTTTTTTTATCTTTGAGCAAGTAATTAAGCTCTTTGGAAAGGTAAAATGAGGATCGTAGTACTCCCTTCAAAGGATAGTTGGAAGTACTTAAATATTATGTAGCTAGAATAGCCAACTCAGGGACTGTCCCATAGGAGATGCTCAAAATTGGTGACTATCTATTACACGAACAGAAACACTGGAGACTCCAGACTGATGTAAGACTACCACTTACGGTACTGACTTTTAGGTACTATTTCTATTTTGGAGAAACACAGTTATGTCCCAGGAATAACAACTGCTGGAACAACCAGAAGAGATTAACGAGTCAAACATGCAGTGTTTCATTAAGTAGCTATGGGCTAAGGCCTGACTGGCAAAGAGGCAGCTGAAGTATGTGTAACTAGATGACAGCTCAAGTGCTTTGCTGAATTGATCTTGAAATCCAACTAGTTTAAAGGAAGCAACTTAAATGTGCTGAGTCAAGTGCTGGTAGGTCTTACCTAAATATGAACTGTGATTTCTGTCTTGCAGAATTTGTTCAAATGCTTGTTTAGAAAAGATCAGATGTCCATGTGGTGTCTTCTGGACCACAGTCCCACTCCAGTCATAAGCTCCTACTGCACCCAGCATCAGAATATTCTACAATAATTGAAAAGTGAGAAGCCTTAAAACAAATCACCTGTAAGGCATAAGAGTGTCGGGTGGGCAAAACATAAAAACAAATGGTCTAAATTTAAAGAAAAAAAAAACTAAGCAAGATGAAGCAAAATATACATGAATTGCTTAGAAAAGAGAAACAGGTCAAAATGGAATCACCTGTGCCAAGTTGACATCATCAGACCCAGACCATACCTAACCTAACTGCAACTTCAACCTCTCCCAGGAAGGTCGTCTTAAATGGTCACTTTGGAATTCCCTGGGCTTCCCTGGTGGCTCAGAGGTTAAAGTGTCTGCCTTCGATGCGGGAGACCTGGGTTCGATCCCTGGGTCGGGAAGATCCCCTGGAGAAGGAAATGGCAATCCACTCCAGTATTCTTGCCTGGAGAATCCCATGGACAGAGAAGCCTAGTAGGTTACAGTCCACAGGGTCGCAAAGAGTCGGACACGACTGAGCAACTTCATCTTCACCTTTGGAATTCCCTGGTCAGCACTAGTGAGGTAATCATCTGAGAGAGCCCTTCTGTCGCCTATGTGAAGGTGACTGCGGCTGAAACAGTCTGACCATTTCCCCTTCTGCCCATAAAAGCCTTCCATTTTCTACAGCTCCTTAGAGCACCTTTCTGTTTGCTTAATGAAATGCTGCCCAATACATGAATCATTGCGGGGGGTTAGTGGCTGAGTCACATATGTCTCTTACAGCCCCATGGACTGTGGCCTGCCAGGCTCCTTTGTCCATGGGATTCTCCAGGCAAGAATACTGGAGTGGGTTGCCATTTCCTTCTCCAGGGGATCTTCCCCACCCAGGATCAAACCTAGGTCTCCAACATTGCAGCCAGATTCTTTACCAACTGAGTTACGAGAGAATCGCATGCATCATTGAATAAAGCCAATCAGATTCACTCAGCTGAATTTTGGTTTTTTAACAGATTGTGTGTAGATATATCTCCAAATTGTTTTGATACATTTTGTGCTGGAAGAGAAGCCTTCCCATGGGCTGTATTACTTGGGCTTTGTTTAGTACAACACATTTTAAAGATAAATCTGTACCACAGTACAGGAGGGGCACATAGCCATCTTCCAATTTCCATGCAAAGGCACACATCTGCAAATGCTGAACAGTTGTAAGCCTTTAGAAAGGAGTCAGAAAGGAGCCTCTGGCCTAACGTGTTCCTAAGAAGAGCTCGGGCTATGAGGCATGCTCAACAAACAGGAAATGCTGCTGCCAGAGGAAGAGAGGTGGGCACTGTTCCCCCGGACCCATGTGGTAGCCCTCTTCTGACCTGATTCATCTTCAACTTCCTTCCTCTTTCTTCTTTTAAACATTTTACTTTATTTATGTTTTGGCTGTGCTGGGTCTTCATTGCAGTGTGTGGTCCTCACTAGTAGCAGTACACAAGCTTAGGTGCCCTGTGGCATGTGTGGTCTTAGTTCCTCAACCAGGGACTGAACCCACATCCCTTGCATCAGAAGGTGAATTCTTAACCACTGGACCACCAGAGAAGTCCCTTTCCTCTTTTTTCTTAACTCCGTCTCAAACATTCCTCTCTCTCCTACCCCATCTATGTGAGAATGGCACAGCTACAGAAAGCAATTGAAGATATGATATTTCATCTATAGGAAGAAAAACAGCCACTGGTCAGCACCAGTGGGGAGGCCCAAAGAGGACAGGCTACTCAGGACTGGCTCAAAATCCAATCTGAATATTCAAAGCTATAAGCCATCGCAGGAAGCAGATGGTCAGGATGGGACTTATTTTTAAATTTTTTTAAAAAATTAATCAACCAATTAACTAATTAGTTAATTATTTAATTTATTTTGGCTGTGTTAGGTCGAGTCGTGGCTTGATCTTTCGCTATAGCACACAGACTCTCTAGTTGTGGCCTCGGGCTCTCTAGTTGAGATGGGTGAGCTCAGCTGCTCCAGGGCAAGTGAGATCTTAGTTCCCTGATCAGGGACTAAACTCATGTCCTCTGGACCACCAGGGAAGTCCTTATTTACAAGTTTTTGATCTTAGAAAATATCAGAGATACAATCTTGGAGTTTTGCTGTTATTGTTTAAAATTTATTTTCTTGAAGTATAGTTGATTTACAACATCATATTAATTTCTGCTGTACAGCAAAGTGATCTTATTATATAGACATTATTTTCCATATTCTTCTCCATTATCATTTTCAAGGTATGATTTTGGGATGAAAAATACAAAGCCATTAAAAAAAAAAACAGGGAAATAATGTGTCCCATTCTGAAGATAAGAGACGATGAAATTACGTGAATGATTGTCATAAATCCTGGACTCTGAAATCTGGGTGCAGGAAGGAGCCTCAGGGTCTACACAAAACTTCAGGAAATTATATGAAAAATTCCTTGTATGGGTTCACTGGCATTTTTTCTGAAGGAAAGACCCATAACTTTTAGGAGCATCTCTTAATGATTGATGATCCAGAGAATGTTAGCACCTTTTATTCTACAAAAAAGAAAACCTGATCCTGGGCCTTTATTCAGCCAGTCAAATCCTGTTTCCTGAGTATTTCCCAGGGTCACCTGTCTCTTTGTCTCTTTTACTACTGTTGCACTCAAATCCTAAGTAGGATTAGAATCAGAGACCTGTGAGATGCATGTCTCTGAGAAAGAATGGACTTCCCTGAGTTAAGATGTCCCATCGCACTCTTTCCCTAACTCCTTACTTTTTCAACTATTTTTCTGTCTCTGCTGTTAAAAAAACAGATATTCAAATAACTCAGGATTCAACCATGACAGTGATGATAAGAGTTTGTGTTTTAAACAAACTTTTCCAGCAGTTGATTGATATAAAGAAAATTCCTACAGTAATAATACCTTGAGTTAATATACTGCCTGTCCCCTGGAGCACTCAAAGGCTTTCTTGTATATTATCATTTTTTTTTCCATTTAAAAAATCCCTGTAAAATAGGGGAGGGAAGGCATTATTAACCTGTTTTTTAGAATGATAAACCAGCAGCACAAAGTAACTAAACGACCGTGACTAGGAGTGATAACTGCTGATCGCTAGATGGCTGTTTTCCCTATTTCAGGACAAGGCTACTGGGTCCAGAAGTGTCAAGGCAAATGACGGCATGGCTGAAGTTATCTGATATACACACATTTTGAGGAGAGTATTCCGCGCTGAATCCCACTTGCGACATTTCCATTTGGAAGTTGTCTCCTCCTTGAACTGTACCTGGGAAATAGCAGTTTCAAAAATTATATCACTGTGACCGATTTTAAATCAAATTTTCAAACACATGTAACTACACCCACACACACACGGTTCTGAAGTCCACTCAAAAATACAGAGCTGGGAGGGAGGAACCTCTAGGGAAGTGTTCTAACAGATGCAGAAATCCACAATGCTTCCCAGGTAGTCTGAAGTTGGCATTAATCTTGATTGTGCATTAATGTATGTATTGGTATACTATGAAATTCCTGATATCAAAAAACACTCAACATAGGGGATGAGGTAAGATGAAAACTGACATGATTATCTTTTCTTTTTAAAAATGATTGATACTTGCTAAAGACCTAACTGAATTTTTAGCTTTTAAATACTGGTACTCATAAATGCACATATATCTCGGATATAGTTGGAGGAGCCAGGCAATTGATCTGTGGTGAAGACTGTGTTGAGAGATATTTGGATTTGGCTTCAGGAACCAGGATTCAAGATTGAGTAGGAATTTTACCAATTTGGAAGTCTGGTCCAAGCTCTACATATGTGCTTACCTCTGACACTAGCACCATTAAGACTCATTTAGAACTCTTTTTCCATGTAGAGCAGCCAAAGTGGTTACATTTCACTAATCTTCACAAAAAGAAAAGTTTGCGGACTGTCACATTAATGTCGTGAAGAATAAAAATGTTTGGATAGATGCTTCCAATGGATAATCAGGAGAAAAAGATTTAACTATAGGGATTAATCCTTAATCTATCAGGAGATAAAGATTTGACTATAAGGATTAATACTTAATCTATGCAATCCCTTTGATCATAGCAAGTGCTCAATAAAATATTCACTTCATTGCTGAGAGTTATTTGGGTTAACCATCAGGAACTAGGATTTGGGTCACGTGGGACTTTTTACCAAAAGTCCTCCTTACAGTGAGGTCTTAAACATATGATATTTCTACAGTGACTAGACCTCCCAAGCCACAGAAGTAAATTATTATATATCTGGTAAATGTTTCCTCAAAATCTGAACTATTAAAAATCTTCACTGTATTTTTCTAACCTAAAAAGTATACATATTTACTGCAAACAAATTTTAAGAATTTCAATGTAAATTATGGGAGCAGTATAAAAAGGTAAAACTATGATTATAATAGATGGTACTACATTGCTGCTCCCAAAGGTTATACAATTTATAATCTTATCAATAGTGTATGAGCTTCTGTGCTTCCCCATAATCTCCGCCAAGATTAAACATTACTAATTTTTGTTGTCTTCTAGGCACAAAGAAACACTGATTTAATTTAAATGTTAAAATAATTACTAAAATTGGGAATATTTTCTTTTGTTTACTGACCATCTTTCATAAGCTATGTAGTCATCATTATTTTTCTTACTGATGCTACTTATGATTTCTCTTTGTATAAGGTATATGTGAAGTGAAAGTTGCTCAGCTGTCTCTGACTCTTTGCGACCCCATGGACTATACAGTCCATGGAATTCTCCAGGCCCGAATACTGGAGTAGCTTTTCCCTTCTCCAAGGGATTGAACCCAGGTCTCTCGTATTGCAGGCAGATTCTTTACCAGCTGAGCCACAAGGGAAGCCAATTAATTAAAAGACTGTTTGGTAATAAAGAATTTTTCAAGGTTTTTAAGAACATGTTACTTTTTTATTTTTTAAACTTTTATTGGAGTGTAGTTGATTATAATGTCATGTTAGTTTCTGCAAAGTGATTTAATTATACACATATGTACTCTTTTGTAGATTCTTTTCCCATTTAGGCCATTACAGAGTATTGAGTAGAGTTCCCTGTGCTATAGAGTAGGTCTTTATTGTCTATTTTATAGACAGTAGTGTGTATATGTTAGTCCCAATCCCCCAATTTATCCCTTCTGTTCCCCTTATATGCTGGTAAGTTTGTATCCTTGAAAAAAGTTTTTGAAAGAAAATTCTAAGAAGGAGTTCTTTTACCTTCAATGCTGAAAATCTGTTCTCCTATTGTCCCAGCCTTTTCTAGTAGATCTGCTTCATCAGAGACATTGAAAAAGTGTCTTTCTGTTGGAATACTGGCAATAGCTTTAATTTCTTTTATTAAATTTTTAGTATCCAGGGCATTTCTGTTTAAGTACCCAAGAACCTTGAAAACAGAGAAAAAGAGGAGAGGGCCATCAGTGCTGAACTTTAATTTTCCTGTTAGTATTTTCTGGACTATTTTTTTTAACACAATAGGCCTTTTGTAGAAGTAAAATAAGCAACACTTCCATATCCTTTTGGTTGTCATGACCGAAAATCAGCAAGAAGCTGAAGTAGAGTAAAAATATTCTTTTATATGAAGCTATGAACAGACAATAAGAAAGTACAGTCTTAAAGGAATATTTCCCTATGCACTGAAAAACAAGTAAAAGTAAAAAGTAAAAAGAAAAGCCACTTACTGCTATACCAAACCTCAGTATATTGTCTTTGTTACATTGATCAATCACAGCTTTCAACTTTGAACCATCATGGGATTCACCATCAGTTACAACCACCATAACTTTGGTAGCACCTGGTCGTCCACCAGCAGCTGTTGAATAAGCAGTATCTCTGTGGCAGATAAAATAAAAACTCACTATCGATGGATAAAGTTAATACATGGACCTCTGGTTAGAAAAGTAACTATGAAACTGACTTCTTTGAATATAACCTATTGCGACTTAGAATTGCTCTATCAGTTCTGGTGACATTTTAACTATATGATATTTGTAGTTTGTAGAGACACATACAAGAATGTAAATCTCATTTGGCATTAAAAATAGCTCCCATGGTTTTCATAGTGTGTGGGTATGCGTATTCACATCAGGAATCAGAATTATCCTCTGCTAAGAAAACTAAACTCATCAACAGAGCAAAGATAATTCATTTTGTCATAAATTTTACTCATTGGATCTGCATTTTTCCAATAACAAATGGCTTTTTTTTAAAGTAATAAATACATATGGTAAAAGAAATCTAAAGCATTTGGAAAGCTATAAAACAAAAAGTTTACATCAAGCCACTATTTCAATGGTAATCACTATTATCAGTTTGTTTCCTTCTAGAAAATGTTGCATATAGAAAAATATATGCAAAATTTACTCCTTAAACTTTTATATGGGGACATATTTTATACAGTGGTTTTTCATTTTGATGGAGATCTTTCCATACCAGCACATATAGAACTCTCCTTTTTCGTGTTTGATTTCTAAATTTTCATTTAAAAAATACTCATTTTATATAATTTTAGAGGTAAATTTCCACTTAGTTATTTTAAAATATTGACTATATTCTCCTTGTATTATTACATCCTTGGGCCTGTCTTATACCCAATAATTTGTGCCTTCCACTCCCCTACCTTTATATTGCACCCCCACCACCCCACTAGTAATCACTAGTTTAGAACTTTCCTTTTTTAATGGCTACATAATATTTCATTGTTTTGAGAAACCATAGTTTATTTAACCAACTCCCCATTATTATGCATTTAGGCCATTTTTGATTTTACAAATAATGCTATAATGAATGTCCTTGAGTATATATCTTGGCATACTTTTTCAAATGCATCAGTAATATAAAATTATGGCATTGAAATTATTTGGACAAAGGATTTACACCTTTCAAATTTTGATAAACATAGTACTAAATTGTTCTTCAAACTTCTTCCAATTTATACTCCCATCAGTGTACAAGAATGCAATTTTCTCCATCTCCTTTCCTTTACAATGAGGACTATTAATACTTTTTAATCTGGGATACTCATAAGTGAAAAATAATATATTATTGTTGTTTTATTATGTACTTTTTAACTATGAAGAATGATGAGTATTTTTATGTTTATTAGCCATTTATATTTCTTTCTTCATGAACTCTTGATTTGTCTTTATATTTGCTCATTTTTGTTTTTCATCATTTTCCTGATCAGTAAAATTTCTGTTAATAAAGAAAATTATCCTTTGTCATATATGTTGTAAATAATTTTATCAGTTCATTAATCATTTTAAAAATTTTAGTGACATTGATGCTGTGCGGAACTTTTATATTTTTGTATAAACAAATCTGTTACTTTTTGTGTCTATGTCATTTATACTTGACATGTGATTTTAAAAGGGCCTTATCTCTAAGACTTTTATTTTTCATCAGCCAAGTTTTCTCATAGTCCTTTAGTTGTTTCATTTTCTTAGATTTAAACTGAAATTTGTTTTGATTCAATGAGCAGGGATTCAGCTTTTGGTTAGCCAGGTGTCCAACAACTTTTTCCCTGTCTATTGAATTCTCTTGTTGCACACTCTTTCTGGTATCATCATATAGGTTTACCACTGCCACTTACAGGATGACAACTTAAAATCTATATTTTCTTCCATTCATCCCTCCCATCTTCAAGTTTGTGTATTCAATGCATTGAATATTTTCACCTGAAAGTGTACAGAGTTCTTTAATTCATCATGTTTAAAACTGAGAATATCATTTTATTTCCTAAAGCTTTTCTGTGTTCTATATAGCAGAATATAGAAATATTGAAAAACAGTTCATATTTCTCAACTAGACAAATTTGAATTCTTATACTCACATCAAATAATTTTTTAAGTGAATTATACTCTTTATGACATACAGTAGAGCTCACATCTGATTATAAATTTGCTGAGAGTAGAAACTATGCCTCATTTAGTCTTGATGACCTGTGTGTGTGTTAAGTTGCTTTGGCCAAGTCCGACTCTTTGCAACCCTGTGGAATGTAGCCTGTCCATTTGGCTCCTCTGTCCATGGGATTCTCTAGGCAAGAATCCTGGAGTGGGTTGCCTTTCCCTTCTCTAGAGGATCTTTCCGACCCAAGGANTTTTTTTAACACAATAGGCCTTTTGGAGAAGTAAAATAAGCAACACTTCCATATCCTTTTGGTTGTCATGACCGAAAATCAGCAAGAAGCTGAAGTAGAGTAAAAATATTCTTTTATATGAAGCTATGAACAGACAATAAGAAAGTACAGTCTTAAAGGAATATTTCCCTATGCACTGAAAAACAAGTAAAAGTAAAAAGAAAAGCCACTTACTGCTATACCAAACCTCAGTATATTGTCTTTGTTACATTGATCAATCACAGCTTTCAACTTTGAACCATCATGGGATTCACCATCAGTTACAACCACCATAACTTTGGTAGCACCTGGTCGTCCACCAGCAGCTGTTGAATAAGCAGTATCTCTGTGGCAGATAAAATAAAAACTCACTATCGATGGATAAAGTTAATACATGGACCTCTGGTTAGAAAAGTAACTATGAAACTGACTTCTTTGAATATAACCTATTGCGACTTAGAATTGCTCTATCAGTTCTGGTGACATTTTAACTATATGATATTTGTAGTTTGTAGAGACACATACAAGAATGTAAATCTCATTTGGCATTAAAAATAGCTCCCATGGTTTTCATAGTGTGTGGGTATGCGTATTCACATCAGGAATCAGAATTATCCTCTGCTAAGAAAACTAAACTCATCAACAGAGCAAAGATAATTCATTTTGTCATAAATTTTACTCATTGGATCTGCATTTTTCCAATAACAAATGGCTTTTTTTTTAAGTAATAAATACATATGGTAAAAGAAATCTAAAGCATTTGGAAAGCTATAAAACAAAAAGTTTACATCAAGCCACTATTTCAATGGTAATCACTATTATCAGTTTGTTTCCTTCTAGAAAATGTTGCATATAGAAAAATATATGCAAAATTTACTCCTTAAACTTTTATATGGGGACATATTTTATACAGTGGTTTTTCATTTTGATGGAGATCTTTCCATACCAGCACATATAGAACTCTCCTTTTTCGTGTTTGATTTCTAAATTTTCATTTAAAAAATACTCATTTTATATAATTTTAGAGGTAAATTTCCACTTAGTTATTTTAAAATATTGACTATATTCTCCTTGTATTATTACATCCTTGGGCCTGTCTTATACCCAATAATTTGTGCCTTCCACTCCCCTACCTTTATATTGCACCCCCACCACCCCACTAGTAATCACTAGTTTAGAACTTTCCTTTTTTAATGGCTACATAATATTTCATTGTTTTGAGAAACCATAGTTTATTTAACCAACTCCCCATTATTATGCATTTAGGCCATTTTTGGTTTTACAAATAATGCTATAATGAATGTCCTTGAGTATATATCTTGGCATACTTTTTCAAATGCATCAGTAATATAAAATTATGGCATTGAAATTATTTGGACAAAGGATTTACACCTTTCAAATTTTGATAAACATAGTACTAAATTGTTCTTCAAACTTCTTCCAATTTATACTCCCATCAGTGTACAAGAATGCAATTTTCTCCATCTCCTTTCCTTTACAATGAGGACTATTAATACTTTTTAATCTGGGATACTCATAAGTGAAAAATAATATATTATTGTTGTTTTATTATGTACTTTTTAACTATGAAGAATGATGAGTATTTTTATGTTTATTAGCCATTTATATTTCTTTCTTCATGAACTCTTGATTTGTCTTTATATTTGCTCATTTTTGTTTTTCATCATTTTCCTGATCAGTAAAATTTCTGTTAATAAAGAAAATTATCCTTTGTCATATATGTTGTAAATAATTTTATCAGTTCATTAATCATTTTAAAAATTTTAGTGACATTGATGCTGTGCGGAACTTTTATATTTTTGTATAAACAAATCTGTTACTTTTTGTGTCTATGTCATTTATACTTGACATGTGATTTTAAAAGGGCCTTATCTCTAAGACTTTTATTTTTCATCAGCCAAGTTTTCTCATAGTCCTTTAGTTGTTTCATTTTCTTAGATTTAAACTGAAATTTGTTTTGATTCAATGAGCAGGGATTCAGCTTTTGGTTAGCCAGGTGTCCAACAACTTTTTCCCTGTCTATTGAATTCTCTTGTTGCACACTCTTTCTGGTATCATCATATAGGTTTACCACTGCCACTTACAGGATGACAACTTAAAATCTATATTTTCTTCCATTCATCCCTCCCATCTTCAAGTTTGTGTATTCAATGCATTGAATATTTTCATCTGAAAGTGTACAGAGTTCTTTAATTCATCATGTTTAAAACTGAGAATATCATTTTATTTCCTAAAGCTTTTCTGTGTTCTATATAGCAGAATATAGAAATATTGAAAAACAGTTCATATTTCTCAACTAGACAAATTTGAATTCTTATACTCACATCAAATAATTTTTTAAGTGAATTATACTCTTTATGACATACAGTAGAGCTCACATCTGATTATAAATTTGCTGAGAGTAGAAACTATGCCTCATTTAGTCTTGATGACCTGTGTGTGTGTTAAGTTGCTTTGGCCAAGTCCGACTCTTTGCAACCCTGTGGAATGTAGCCTGTCCATTTGGCTCCTCTGTCCATGGGATTCTCTAGGCAAGAATCCTGGAGTGGGTTGCCTTTCCCTTCTCTAGAGGATCTTTCCGACCCAAGGATTGAATCCACGTCTCTTATATCTCCTGCATGGGCAGGTGGGTTCTTTACCACTAGCATCACCTGGGAAGCCCATTATTATCTGCAGGGCTTGGAACAGTAAATTGTAACTTTAGGCACCAAATCAAATAAGATGAACAGAAAATGGAAACATTCACTGAAGGAGTATCAGAATTCTATTTGATGTTGTAAAGAAACAGATCAAAAAAGAGAAAGAAGAAGAAGAAAGAGAAAAAGAATTAGATGTAATTAAATTCTGGAATGAATGAATAAAAAGTTAGGTGGTTCTCCTCACAATGGAAAGACTCCTGTTAGCTTGGAAAATAATGATGAGAGAGGGATGACAGGGAGAAAAACAAAGCTGTGAAAAGATCATCAAAGCCATATGAGTCCCATTTTCTCAGAAAGTGCCTATTCTCCCCAAGAAGGAAGCTTGCCAGGTCCCTAGGCTCTTTCCAGGGAAAAATGCCACACCCACATTCCCTTCTAAAAATAAAGGCTCTTTACTGTTTCTAACTCCTAGAAGGCCATTTTTCTACGTCATCTTAGTCCTCCCCTCAGCCTGCTTTACTGAACCAGGAAGGGTACCTCGCATAATAGCTATTGGCCAGCAGCTGGGGAGATAGCTCGGCTCCAAAGCAAAACTTAATAGGGACATAAATTAACCAAACCAATCATATCTTCTCTTGTAGGGAATCTACTCTTGAGACATATAGGGAGAGTCAGCAGTTGACAGAAGCACCAACTAGAGCATAAAGTATACTGAAAAAAGAAAGGACGGATATTACAGGAAATTCAGAAACAGGACAGGATGTGGTGACTGGCCAGATTATGTGACCTAAAGAGGAGTAGAAAGAATAAAATAAACCATTAAGTTTACAGTCTGAATAACGAGGAGGAAAGGTGGACAATGAATCAAAATGGCAGAGTCACGAGGAGGGGAAGGGAAAAGCACAGGGCCAGTTTAGGATGTATTCAGTTTGACAAGTGAGCCAACACTCCAAATAAAGATACTCGGCATCAGCTGGACACCAGTGTGAATTCTGAGAGAGAGCTCAGGACTGATGACACAGCCATGGGGTAAGCCAGGCAGGGCTGATGGCTCACGTAACCACGAGAGTGGATACAATACCTAAGAAATAAAGAGCTATGAAAGAAGGACTCTGTCTAGTGAAGAAAAACTAGGAAAAGAAGCCAGTGAAGAGGCAAACTTGTTGACAAAAGTTGGCAGGTTTTCTAGAAGTGTGTGGTGTCAGGGCATCTGGGGTAGAAATAACACTGCAAGCTCATTATTGTCAAATGATAAGGGAAGCTAAAGAGGATGAGGCTTGAGGCAAAACCGCGTTTACCTGGTGGCAGAGCCATATGTTTCAAGGATATGAAGAAAGGAACGTGAGATACTTCTTTTAAGGAATTATGGCAGTGGAAGGAAGGCACAACCACAGGGAAAAGGGCAAAAAGTAGGTTTAAAGGAAGATGAACTTACTGTTCCCATTTATATTTTTTAAACAACATGAGAATGTTTAGCACTTTTTCGGTAAAGGTATCTGATAAAATCAGAGTGAAGATGAAGGTCAGCAGTGCTAAGAAAACAGAGACACTGAGCTAAGAATTAGGAGAGTGTTATATAGTTATGAAATTGCCCCAGATAGTAGTAAGCAGAATGAGTCCTTCAATTCAGACTCCTGTGTCATTAACACTTAAGATTCTACGGCCCTTCTTAACTTGGCTGAAGTATCCCACTAGCTCAAGTTGTTTGTGGTCTTAATAAATAGTAACAAATAATAGCAGATTGCTCCATGTCCAACTTAACCCAAGGTCTTTTAATTTCATTTTATTTACTTCATATAAAATATTAAAAAATCTTATAAAAGTCACAGAAATCAAAGATTTAAAAATTTTATTCCCTTCTGCCTTCTCAAAGTATTCAAGTAAAAGACTGTTCAGACTTGTCTACTCTACTAGTTCTGATTTAAGTATAGGTAACACATATTTGGGTTTCCCACGTGGTGCAGTAGTAAAGAATCCGCCTGCCAATGCAAGAGGCATGGGTTCAATCCCTGGGTCGGGAAGATACACTGGAGGGGGAAATGGCAACCCACTCCAGTACTCTTGCCAGGAGAATCCCATGGACAGGGGAGCCTCGTAGGCTACAGCCCACGGGGTTGCAAAGAGTTGGACACAACTTAGCAACTGAGCATGCATGCACGATATATTTTTCTTTATCTTTTCTTACTTATGAGCCCTTCTATTTTATCAACATATTGACCTATTAGCATCATAACTTACCTTGCATACTGAATTGCTCTGAAGGTATTTGTAAGGTCTCCACCATATTGGAATGTCTGTGATGTTGCTTTAATCATTTCATCTTTGGATTTAAAAGTATTCAGATTAAACACAACTCTTGGATTATTGGCATATTGAATTAACCCCATCTTAAAGAGAAAAGAAGTTTATTACAGGCTTGTCATTGTTATAAATCATTCTTATGTGACCAATATAATAAAAATCAGAAGTGCATTTATACATGGGCTGATAGCTTAAGGGAATCATTTCCAAATTTTTTCTTAAGAATAGTTATTTTTCTTCCAATAGGATAACTTCCCTGTCAGAGGCCATCAGCGTACAGCAGTGGGACTTATTGACAAGCATGATAATGTGCCATTTATGTGCCATATGGTTCTCAAGAATAATAGCTGCAGCTTTTAAAGCACTGCCATATGGATGAATAGTAGAATAAAGTTCATAACAGAAAGATTTAAATAGATTTTCTAGTTACAAAAGGATATATACATGTTAACCATTACAAGCAATCATGAATGGAACATAACATCTCATCAACTGAGGATAATTATCTAATAAACAAGGAAGTATAGTTGAATACTAGGAAAAGTAACTGCTAATCAATGCAGTCAGTATAAATGTTTTCACTGTGCTGGATTTCCTCTCATCACAGACGTTAGGAAGGAAGCTGCTATATGTGTGTTTGGGACAGGACACTTCTGGTCTTCAGGGAAAATGCCACTGGAGAGTCTTATTTGGGAGAGCTGAGAGGGGTAGGAAAAGACGTTTGAGCACATACCCTAATCCTTTAGATCAAGGAGGTCAATCACTTTAGTTAATGTCCTTGTACTCTGCACTGAGATCACTCCCTATGCCTAGGATTTGGGGTTTCCAGAATGGGAAGTGGTTATAAGAAAATCAGGGTAAAAGAGTCGCTGAAATAGAGGCCCGTGTGTAAGGAAGGTGGATAGGGCAAGGCCTGGATTTCTGAGATCAATCAGCTGCTTTTGCCAGAAAGGCCTGAGAAAATGACCAAAAAAAACACTTGATATTGTTGAACTCCTCTCTTCAAGGTAAGATGTAAGACTTGAGAGAAAGGACCAAAAATAATTCTAAGAATCTCAAAATCTAAGCTGAGAGGAAGAGAGTGGTGACCCCCCTGACACAGCCCACAACTTCTGTGTGTGAGGGAGGAAGGTGGAGGAGAAGATGTGGTAGATTAGGGCTTACAGAAAGGTCACATTTATGTTGGAAGAAGATGCTGAGTAAAACCACCTTCAGAGATGAAGGAGATGCACTAGGGTTGCCAGATAGAAGAGGAAGGTCAGGAATTCCACACGGAAACTATTGAACACAGTAAGTCACGTTACAGGCGTAATTCATTTAGAGACAGAAAATAAACAGATACAGATGAAAACTTCTCTTATGAGGGGCTTTAACAGTGATGCTCTCCAGAAACCAGTACGATACTTAGTCTTATTTAACAGAATTTTCAGTGAAAGCCCACAGTGAAACCTTCAAAGTTTTGATGGATATTAATATCCTCTTGGTATTGAAAAGCAATGTTAATGGGGAAAACATGCAATGGTATTTTACAATACTGTACAGAGATGCAGAAAGGCAAATTTCAATACAGAGAACTGCAAAGCATTTAGGGAAAAGTGTTCTAACAACTGTTGGGCCTTGGAGCATCAGATGCAACACAGGAATTGATAACTCTGTGAACTGGTTCCTGTTGATATAGGTTCAATGTTTTCCTACAGCCAGTTTGATCCAGAAAAAGGCAGATCCAATGAGAAAGAAAGAAAAACCCCAAAACTTTAAAAATGCTATTCAGTGTTATAAAAGCAGGACCTTTCTGTGCCTTAATTTTGGTTGCCTACCACAGGAAGAAAGAAAACCAAAGACTCTTTAAAACATGAAGTTACACAAAACTCTTGAAAGGACTTCTGTGAAAAATGGAAGTTTAGCCTAGACTATGATACTGAAGTAAAACTCGCTCAGTCTTGTCCAACTCTTTGCAACCCCATGGACTATAGAGTCCATGGAATTCTCTAGTCCAGAATACTGGAGTGGGTAGCCTTTCCTTTCTCCAGGGGATCTTCCCAACCCGGGTACTGAAACCAGATCTCCCACATTGCAGGCAGACTCTTTACCAGCTGAACCACAAGGGAAGCCCAAGAGTACTGGAGTAGGTAGTATATCCCTTCTCCAGAGGAACTTCCCATCCCAGAAACTGAATGGGGGTCTCCTGTGTTGCAGGCAGATTCTTTGCCAACTGAGCTATGGCAAAAATGTGCTGTCTATGAACTTATTTATAAAAATCCTAGAATTCAAAGATAATTTTTTCACCAGTAAAAAGAAAAAGTTATTATTAGTCCAAGTGTGTGTAAAAAAAATACATAATGGATTTTTAAATGTATTGATTAGTGCATGAGTTAATGGAAGAAAAACTTAGCAACAAAAGATAATTAAGATGCTCCATCACATATCCGATGCCTGTGTCAGAAATAGGAACCCACGCTTAAAAGACCAGCATTAGGCAAAGTTACTATAGAGTAACTCAACGTAGCACTAATTTCAATTAACTTTCAAGATTACCATTAAATGCCTTTAATATGGGGATTGGACAAATGCAAAGATGAAGACTTCATCTCTAGTAATATTTTCTCAGAAA
This sequence comes from Oreotragus oreotragus, assembly GCA_006410675.1. Classification (NCBI taxonomy): domain Eukaryota; kingdom Metazoa; phylum Chordata; class Mammalia; order Artiodactyla; family Bovidae; genus Oreotragus; species Oreotragus oreotragus. The sequence continues at coordinate 143,450 of SJYX01001462.1, forward strand.
GAAAGCTGTGGGTTAGGGTCTATATAAAGGATGTCCATACCTGTGTCTTTGTGGGGCCTATATCTAGGCCTTGTACAAATTTTTCCAAAAAGTTCTTTACTGCATCCCAGGGATAAATACTGTTTGATTCATCACATACAACCACAACATCTATGAAGGAAGGGCAGGCTACATAGGAAATGACAAAAGAAACATATTTCCATAGGTAAGACAAGAGTTACATCCACATGAAAATGAGACAGAGTAAAAGAGAATGGCACTTGCTGATACAATTTTTCCCCTCTTTTAAAGTAAGGCATTGCTTGGCACATTCATAACTTACTCTGAACTGCAGGCGCAAAGCTGGTCCGCAACTGAAAGTCGGGACTGACATCAGAGCAAACCCCGGTTGTGTAATACTGACTTCCGCACTGCTGTGCCCACAGGGGACCACAGGTCTTCAAAAAATGAGAACAATGACAAAACACATAGAAAATGTTAACCTTCCACCTTGCCATTTGTGAAGCTCAGGAATCATTTCCCATCTAAGACACTAGGAATCATCAACTCTTGAAATGAACAAGTCAACAACGCCTTTGAGAGAAAGTGCACTGGAGCCCACAGAGGGGAAGGAGAGGGTGGCAGACATGCTGTGCCCAGTGGCAGGTGTCTCAGGGACAGGGACACTGGGACTGTCAGTGTAGGGAGGAGCCCATCAGCTGCTGCTGCTGCTAAGTCGCTGCAGTCGTGTCTGACTCTGTGCAACCCCATAGACGGCAGCCCACCAGGCTCCCCTGTCCCTGGGATTCTCCAGGCAAGAACACTGGAGTGGGCTGCCATTCCCTTCTCCAGTGTATGAAAGTGAAAAGTGAAAGTGAAGTTGCTCAGTCGTGTCCGACTCTTGGCGACCCCATGGACTGCAGCCCACCAGGCTCCTCCGGCCATGGGATTTTCCAGGCAAGAGTACTGGAGTGAGGTGCCATTGCCTTCTCCGAGCCCATCAGGTGACCCACCGAATCAGAGAACAGGGGTGCCGTCCTTCCAAGAACAACCAGGAGAAAAAAGGGGCCAAGTTCATTTTTTGTCTCTCAGGTACCTGGGTCTCACCTGCCTCATCTATAAAATGAGGATGATCAGACCTCCTAACCTAAGGCTGTTATGAAGACAAAATGAGTCTATGTCTATGAAACACTCAGAACAGTACTGGGTAAATAGCAAACGATATGTCATTGTTAGCCAGCCTCATTAGCATTATTATTCCTTGAACATATGTCTCCTCCTGTCCCTTCCATTTTCACTATTCAGGACAAATCATAAACCCTGTGTCGCCATGGGCCAGGCAGGCAGCTTGGCAGAGAGCTTGGGCCAGGTGGAGACACCACGGTGAATGATGAGCCCACACCTGCTGTGCAGGGCAGACCACTGTGGCTCCTGCCCACTGGCTGCCGTGAAACAGGCCCTGTGTGGCTGAACCTCTCAAATTCTCAAGGAGAATCAAAGCAAAAACTTTGTGTGAAAATTTATAATTAAAAAAAGAAAACAACCCTTGAAACACTCTACGTGCTAAACAAACACAAAGGAATGAGCAGGCTCATGAGCTGCCGGTTTTAACTCTGCAGTTATCAAAGCATTTCTTTGAGGACTTCAGAGCTGCGTGTGTCCACTCCCTAGAACCTTCAGTTATCCAAGCTAATGCTTATCTTCTTGTGCACCTCATACTCCAGTTATTAATATCACCATTCTCCCAGTCCCAGAGCTCTCCCTTTCAGTAGCCCTTGAACGGCAAGAACTCCTGATTAAATCATGTAGGAAATATCAAGTGTCTGTGTGTTAGTTGCTCAGTCATGTCTGACTCTGGACTGTAACTCATCAGGCTCCTCTGTCCATGGAATTCTCCAGGCAAGAACACGGGAGTGGGTTGCCATGCCCTTCTCCAGGGGATCTTCCCAACCAAGGGATCGAACCCAGGTCTCCTGCATTGCAGGCAGGAAATATTAGGTTAAATGCAAATCATTAGATGTGGAAGGAAAAAAAATGGGGAAGACAAGTCTAGTCATGATCTTAAAAAAATCTAAGTTTAACCTTATGTAAAGCTGTGAACAACTATTAAAACTTAACTGAAAAGTGTGGACTTGCAAAAAGTGATTGGAAGAATGAAAGGGAACTTATCTGACCCAGTTTAATTGTTGGTAGCTCAAAGGAGAAGCAGCTGTGGTCATATTTCAGGCTCAATGAGCAAGACATAGTTTTTCCCTTGTAAAACTGGTTCATTTTGCCAATTAGGGGAGAATCACAATTGATGCCTTGGGTATGTTTACCAAATGAGATACCAATTAATGATGTCGTACATCTGCACGCCCAAATTGGTTTAGCTTAATCACCCTGAAAAACACTAACTCATGAAGTATTCAAAAATATTTTTTGGTTGTAAAAGCAATGGAAAACAACATTAAGGAGTTGAAATTAGAATATGCCAATTGTTAATGCCAGAACAACATTCCAACTTTAAGCCCAGAACTTAAGAAGGTTCAAAAAATGTGATGATTGTCAGTCTTTTCCACAGTATTCTTACGAGTATCTTAAGATTTTGACCTTTTAGGTATGGAAAGGAAACCTTAGCTTTTTTTCTTTTTCCTTTCTTTTTTTCCTCTTTCCCTCTTTCCTTCTACTTGCTACATTGACTATTAACCTCAAATTCTCTTCAACTTCATTTTATATATAAGGTTTGTAAAAGGTTTTACACACGTAAAAATTGATAAAGTTACACATTAAAAATTCGAAGTTACAGATGTAACTTTGAAGCATATTCTGTAATCCCCACCGAACGGAACATCGCTCAGTCATGTCCGACTCTTTGCGACCCCATGGACTGTAGCCTACCAGGCTTCTCTGTCCATGGGATNTTCATTTTATATATAAGGTTTGTAAAAGGTTTTACACTTACGTAAAAATTGATAAAGTTACACATTAAAAATTTGAAGTTACAGATGTAACTTTGAAGCATATTCTGTAATCCCCACCGAAAGGAACATCGCTCAGTCATGTCCGACTCTTTGCGACCCCATGGACTGTAGCCTACCAGGCTTCTCTGTCCATGGGATTTTCCAGGCAATAGTACTGGAGTGGATTGCCATTTCCTACCTCAATATATTTTCTTTTTTAATTTATTCAACTTTAAAAAAGGAAACAAAAAAGACAAAACTACCCTATGATAAAGACTTCAGAAGATTCGTAAACCAGGAAGATTCATTGAAATACTTATGTATGCATTGATCTAACATATATTGTAAGCAACACCTAATTCACCAGGTGGTACCAAAGTCTAATATCTCAGTAAAAACAGAATTATATTGTTCAATATTGATCACATTTTTAGAGAAATCTGTTTATATGCACAGGCTTTTAAGTTAGCATGTCAATGCAACATGTCATAATCAAGCTTTCTAAGATGATTTTTAACAGAGATATACAACTAGGTTGCACCTACATGGGCTGGTAGAAATGTCAAATGAGGCTGGGTTTTTGTTTGCTTTTAAACTCTTTTTTTCTTTCTTTTATCTTTGGATGTGTGATGATTTTCTTTCTTTTCTTTTTTTTTTAACATAGTTGTGTCTTTTAACAATTTTCTATATTATTTTTTCTGTTAGTTCCGAGGTCAAAAATTCTCTCAGAAAATTTCCATTTTCTTTTAGTATTTTAGATTAACTCTTCAGTTCACTTGGAAGTATATTTGGATATGCAAGATATTCACCAATTAATTGTCCCCACTTGTTAAATACAGCATTCTCTTTTACTCTGATTTGTGGTGGTCTTTACACAGTATTCTAGAAACTAAATGAGAGTCAATTCTAACATGAAACGAGTCCAGATCATTGCTTTAAATAATATCAGAGTACTCAATGATTATCAGAAATTATTAAAAACAAAAGTACTTTGTAGCTTTGAAACCTACTTTTTGAACTAGCTGTACCTATCCAGAATGTTTCTACAGGAAGGGGAAATGAGAGCTAGGATTCTGTTGTTATCAACAAATACAAAACACATTTTTCAAGGGCAAAGAATTGTTGTTCCTTCTGGCCCCTTTCCCCAAAACATTCTGTGGCAACATTTTTGCTAAATATCTTAAGATGCTTATGTATCAACACATTGTTCTTTCATGTTGGCTCTCTTCTAGAATAACTTATCCAAAATTCAAGTTCGAACGTTTAAACCTCACGATTTGGTTCGCTAGGAGGGATGGTCAGAAGACACTGACTTCATACTTGAAAGGAATGAGAATTTGAAAAGTAAACACTCACAAGAAATCCTCCTGTTCCCACGTTCCTCGTCAGTGTCAAGCCAAGGCTCATGTTGGTTTTCATCTCAGTAACATTGGAAATGCTCGTGGAAGCTTTCAAAGGGGAAAAGATTTTTTAAAGTGGTTAAATTATCATTTATTTAAAGACTTTTTTTCAATGTACTTGAGTTTAGTGCTCATGATGTGTAATCAAGTGTATGGAAATGAGATGTTTCCTTGATCTGGCTGCTCACTTAAATGAGTGAGGCTACAGGATGTGATCCTCGGGGGTGGGGTCTGAAAAGGTCATGATGACTCCATCTAATGCTTTATTCTGGATCAGAAAAAAACATTCTTAAAGTGTTATCAAAGAATGCCGTATGGTAGAACCTGGCCCAAAGCAACAGTAAGTGAACTTTAGAAGGCCGTCATGACATTAGCATGTAGACTGATAGATAAATCTCTCCAACCTTCTCTCTCCCATTCAGCTAAGGCATCATTTGCTGTATCCATTCTTGACCTACTGAACACTGAAATTCTTTTCAATAATATCATTTTCTTTTCATTATCCTCTAATCTCTGCCAAGGTACGTATGTGTGTATATATAAACATACATGCACACCCACCTGTACACCTCACATATTAGTTTTTCATTATCCTCTAATCTCTGCCAGGGTATGTGTGTACATATATATAGACACACATATATATAGACACACACATGTATACATATATATAAAATTACACTATTTCTGTAAATGTATATATACATCATTTATCCTAAACTGTGTGCCCTCAGTCATTTAGTTATGTCCGACTCTTTGTGACCCCATGGATAGTAGCCTGCCAGGCTACTCTGACGGTGAAATTCCAGGCAAGAATACTGGAGTGGGTTGCCATTTCTCATTCCAGGGAATCTTCCCCACTCAGGGATCAAACATTCTTTACCCATGTACCACCTGGGGAAGCCCTAATCCTAATTATCTGCTCATTTATATACACATGCATAACATTTCTAAAAATAAATAAATATATATATATATTTAGGGGTGAGAGCTCAAAAGTTTTATTATACAGTTTATCCCCTATTTCCCAGGATGCCCATTTTAAAACTTCACCCTTCTTCTCTAGCCTCTAAATTCAACCCAGATTCCATCACTCTCTAGTGCAAACAAGATAATCACACTCAAAGGGTAATTTCAACTTCATTCATCTTTACCTAACAGTCCTTTTAGAATTCTGACTTGTCTCTTTCCTCTGTGTTTCAGAGAAGGGAGCATTCTTTGTAAGACTCATTTTCCCAGGTACCAGAGACATTAATTTCATCCAGTTAACTTCATTCTTGATTGGTCGTCACTCCCTTTTATTGCCTCCTTCCTCTCTCCTTACAAATATGATCAGTCAGTTCAGTTGCTCAGTCGGGTCCAGCTCTTTGCGACCCCATGGACTGCAGCACCCCGGGCTTCCCTGCCCATTACCAACTCCTGAAGCTTGCTCGAACTGATGTCCATAGAGTCGGTGATGCCATCCAACCATCTCATCCTCTGCTGTCCCCTTCTCCTCCTGCCTTCAACCTTTCTCAGCATCAGGGTCTTTTCCAATGAGTCAGTTCTTCACATCAGATGGCCAAAGTATTGCAGTTTCAGCTTAAGCATCCATCCTTCCAATGACTACTCAGGACTGATCTCCTTTAGGATGGACTGGTTGGATCTCCTTGCAGTTCAAGGGACTCTCAAGAGTCTTCTCCAACGCCACAGTTCAAAAGCATCAGTTCTGTGGCACTCAGCTTTCTTTATAGTGCAGCTCTCACATCTGTACATGACTACTAGAAAAACCATAGCTTTGTTTTTTAATATGCTAAGTTGGCCATAGCTTTTCTTCCAAGGAGCAAGCATCTTTTAATTTCATGGCTGCAGTTGCCATCTGCAGTGATTTTGGCACTCAAAAAATAGTCTGTCACTGTTTCCATTGTTTCCCCATCTATTTGCCATGAAGAGGTGGAACTGGATGCCATGATCTTAGTTTTCTGAATGTTGAGTTCTAAGCCAACTTTTTCACTCTCTTTCATTTTCAATCAAGAGGCTCTTTAGTTCCACTTCACTTTCTGCCATAAGGGTGGTGTCATCTGCCTATCTAAGGTTATTGATATTTCTCCTGTCAATCTTGATTCCAGCCTGTGCTTCATCCAGCCTGGCATTTTGCATAATGTACTCTGCATATAGGTTAAATAAGTAGGGTGACAATATATAGCCTTGATATACTCCTTTCCCGATTTGAAGCCAGTCTGTTGTTCCATGTCCAATTCTAACTGTTGCTTCTTGACCTGCATATAGATTTCTCAGGAGGTAGGTAAGGTGGTCTGGCATTCTTGTCTCTTGAAGAATTTTCCACAGTTTGTTGTGATCCACACAAAGGCTTTCGTGTGTGAGTAAAGCAGAAGTAGATACTTCTACTTATAGGATCATCTCCTTTTTATTAGAAAAAATGTTTCTTAAACCTGCTTGCTATCTTATCAAACTGTTTTGCCAATTCTCCTTCAATACTTAACTTCTGGAAATAGAGGTCTGCTTTTGTGGATAATTAAAACCCAGTAATTCCAAACAGTTACAAATAATTCCAAATAGTGATTTTTTTTTTTAGTAGAACAAGATCATTATTTAGTAGAACAAGATCATTTTCACATGATCAGAAACACAGAGTGTTCCTCAGCACCCCCTAAATTATCCCTAGTACTGATGTTTCTATACTGAATGGTTTATTTTGGGGAGGGAGAGAAGTATGAATAGTCTCAGATATCTGTTAGTAATCACCAAAATCATCCTAAATGTTGGTGGAGACTGGGCCAGATGGTCCAGGAGGCAGCATGTTTCCCACACATCTTACTTAATTAGGTCATCAAACTGTGTTGGAAATTTGGATACAGTTGGACCCCATGTGACTATAGAGATAAAGGCAACAAAAGCTGTATATATTTCTTAAAGACAAAACTCTGACTGGTTTTGTTGTCTTTTTTCAACTGAGTATATAACAAGATTTTTATATGTATTAAAAAAAAACACATTGCTAATTATAACTTACTTTGCAAATTCAATTTTTCACATGTAGTGGTGGATAGATCAACAGGACATTTATACACATCTCCCATTCGGTTCTTAGGAAAGCCACTCCATGGTGAACCAACCAGTAACCTAGAAATAGGGATTTTATTTTCCATTAGACGTTAAATGTTAGCTATAGTTTCTTAAAGGTAAAGCTGACCACAAAACAGTAAAAGTCCACATTTAATTTCAATTTAATAAGTGAACAGTTTCTATTTGCTCAGCTATAATTTGTTCTTTTTCTTTTCTTTTTAGCTGATGAAGAAATTGATGAACATCTGCAGTACCGCTGTCTTGCCACAATACCTGGGAAGTCTCTCTAAAGCATTTCTGTCCAATGGAAATATAATGCAAGTCACAAATGTGAGGCACTTATTTAATTTTAAGTTTTCTAGTGGCTGTATCAAGAAAACAAAAAAAAGCAACAGATGAAATTAACTTATTTAAATAATATACTTTATTTAATTCAGTATATCCATACTAACTTGCTATCAATATTAAAATTGCTGAACTATTTAACATTCTTTTTCCATACTAAGTGCTTGAAATTCAATGTGTATTTTACATTTTAAGCACAATCAAGTAACATGTCAAGTGCTCAGTAGCCACAGGTGGCTAGTGGCTACCATATTGCTCAGTATAGCTCTAAAGAATGAAATAATATTAAAACCTAAAGCAAGAACTAACATTTGTTGAGTGTCTTCCATGCCCTAAGCACTTCTATATGTTATTTAGGGAGCACAAGTTATCTAAGTGGCTTTATGTTTTACTGTCTGTATAAGGGAATGCTCAGCAAAAATACAGAGCAAGTATACTGTGGGTCTCTCCTTATGTGCATCGTGTTTATAGCTGGAATACAGAAGCAGAGGTCAGAGATAAGTGCTAACATTTTCCTTTTGGTTAGTTTTACTTCCTACAGAGCTTTCCAAAAAGATACTAAGCATTTCCTTGTAGAATCACTGGACATTTCTGGCCAAGAATGGACAGAAAGAGTCCATTTAACAGTCTGATCTTTAGAAACTCCTGTAGGTTAACTACTCAGCAGCAACCAGTGACTCAGGAAGCATATTTGACTCAATGTTTTTTCCCTGTCAAAGTTGGGAAAGATTTGATTATTGATTTATGAAACTTAAATTCTTTCATGATACTTCTGTCTAAATATTTTGTCATTATTGAGTAAATAAAATGTGCTCAATTAAGTGCTATAGTGAATTAAGAGAAGTCTAAGGCACCTTTATGTCTACTAAATGTAGTAAAACTGTTTTAAAAAATAACAAATGAAAAATAATAATCATAATGAATGGAAAGATATTAATAAATTGCTCTTCCTGAAAAAAATGTAAATGGTCAAAGGAAGCTAACATGGACATGGAAGGATGAAGCTGGTAGCTGGCATTCTTATCAGAGGGAGCAGCATAAACAATAATGGAAAGAGGGAAATACAAATTATTTTGAAAGAGTTAATGATTCAGTGATAATCTTCTCCCCTTATCTTATACAAATATCCTCAAGTAAGTATTTTGTAAAGGATTCTAGAAGACTTTAAACCAGTTAACTTTGATTAAGGTTAGAGTTGCAAGTTTTTGTATTCTCATGAGTAGATACTTTACCTAATTTATCTGTTAAAATATTGTCTATAGAAACCATCTATAAGACAAAAAGACAGCCTAATGAATAGGAGAAAATATTTGCAAATGCTAAGACTGATAAGGGATTAATGTACAAAATATAGAAACAGCTCCTACATCTCAACATCAAAGAAAAAAAAAACAAACTAAAAAAAAGAGCAGAAAACCTGAATATACATTTTCCAAAGAAGACAAACAGATGGCCAACAGGCACACAAAAAGATCCTTAAGATCATTAATTACCACAGAAATGCAAATTAAAACCACAATGAAACATCACTTCACACCTGTCAGAATAGCTATCATCAAAAAGACCACAAATAATGAATGTTAGTGAGGATACAGAAAAAAGGGAACTCTACGACACTGTTGGTGGGAGTGTACACTGGCGCAGTCACTGTGAAAAACTGTGGAGGTTGCACAAAAACTAAAAACAGAACTATCTTATGACCCAGCGATTCTATTCCTGGGTATATATCTGGAAAAAAAATGAAAATGCTCATTTGAAAAGATATGTGCACATCACTGTTCATAGCAACATTACTTATAATTGTCAAGATATAAAAGCAACCTAAGTGCCCATCAATAGATGAATGGATAAAGAAATGTGGCATATATATATATACATGCATATACATACATACACATATATGTATACATATTTATGTATATATATGTAGATAAAGAGTCTGCCTGCAGTGCAAGAGAGTTGGTTCGATCCCTGGGTCCAGAAGATCTCCAGAGAAGGGAATGGCAACCTACTCCAGTATTCTTCCCCGGAGAATTCAGTGGACAGAGGAGCCTGGAGGGCTGCAGACAGTCACAGAGTTGGATGTGACTGAGCAACTTTGACTTTCACTTACACATACAGTGGAATACTTCTTAATCATAAAAGGATGGCATTTTTATTATCAAACTTTATTTTAAAACTTTAGCATGCAGTCTATTTGACTGAATGATTTTTTTTTTGATTGAATGAATTTTTAACTATAGAATATAGTTGGTCCACTATAGGATAATGCAGCTCACATCACAAGTTCAACTTAAACCTTGAATTTGGAGTAAAGCACATAAGAATGTTGCTAAATGTCCTCAATCACCACTTTGTTGCCCTCTGGGTAAAGAAAATCCAGAGGTAGTGGGTGGAGATAGATGCTGCTGCTGCTGCTGCTGCTGCTGCTGCTGCTGCTAAGTCACTTCAGTCGTGTCGGACTCTGTGCGACCCCACGGACTACAGCCCACCAGGCTTCCCCATCCCTGGGATTCTCCAGGCAAGAACACTGGAGTGGGTTGCCATGTCTTCCTCCAATGCGTGAAAGTGAAGTCACTCAGTCGCGTCTGACTCTGTGCAACCCCATGGACTATAGCCCACCAGGCTCCTCTGTTCATGGGATTTTCCAGGCAAGACTATTGGAGTGGGGTGCCATTGCCTTCTCCAGGAAATAGATGCTACTTAAGTAGAATTCCACATGAGCTATTTTAAAATGTAAATCCTTTTCAATCTGAATTTTTGATTAGTTTTCAGCTAATAATTTCTAATGGTAACATTATAACAAGGTTTTATAAACATGCCTCTGTAATTTTTATTTTAGTCACAAATACAGTTTTTTTGGCCAAAAAAAGGGAAAAAAATGACATTTTGCCATTTGAAACAACATAAATGGACTTGAGGGTATTATGCCAAGGGAAATATGTCAAATAGAGAAAGACAAATATTGTGTGATATCACTTATATGTGGACTCTAAAAAAATAAAACAAACTAGTGAACATAACACAAAAGAAACAGACTCATGGATATAGAGAAGAAACTAGTAACAACCAGTGGGGAGGGGGAGGAGGAGGCATAAACTATTATGTATAAAATAAACAAGCTGTAAAGATAGATAGCACCATACAGGAAATAAAGTCAATACTTTATAATAACTCTAAATGGAATATAACCTTTAAAAATTGTGAACCACTATGTTGTACACCTGAAACTTTTACATTTATTAATGTAATATTGTACCTCAACTATACCTCAATTAAAAAGTAACACATCAAAATATTGCCTATAAAGAGGAATGCAATAGCACCAGACATACAGGTTAAGATTTCTGAAAAAGATAGAAATTGATATGTTGGCTATAAGTCCCAATATTTGCTTTAGTGAAGGAAGAGAATCAAGGAGCAAGATTTGAAGTGCATGTCTGAGCATATCTGATGTTCTTCAAATTCATGACAACTCAGAGGAAATTAGGAAACTTATGAGGATTCTGTATTGTAAAAACTATCTTCCGGCAGCTTGATTTTCTCCATTTGTAGAAGTCTGTGGTCTTCATTCCATAGTGGGACTATACAGAATTACCTTTAATCTTTGATGCAGGATACATCTTAAAATTTAAGAAAGAAAGAGACTGAAAAATGAAAAAGAATATATATATGTATAAAATGGAATCAATTTGCTGTACATTTGACACTAACAACATTATAAATCAACTATGATAAAAATTTTTTCTAATTAAAAAAGAAAGAAAGAGATAATCTGGCCTTTGCTTTTTTTTTCCAGACTTGTTTTCTTCTACTTTCCTGAAATTCTGTATTTTAGTCATCAGACTCTGATCTGGTGGAGAAGCTGGGTTCTTCTTGCTTCTAAACCTTAACATGTGCTGTTCCCTGTCTGGAAAAATTCTGCTCATTACTTACGTCTCCCATTAGACAACCACTTCCTCCAAGAAGTCACCTGGTTCTTCTACATTTGAGCAAGGTAGATTTCCTAAGTAATTTCTTAGCCTCTGAGCTTTCCCTGTTCTGGTTTTCATCACATTACCCTGTAAGGGCCTGCCCCCTGACTAAATACCGCCCACCCCCACCCCTGTCCCTCAGGGAGGAAAGTCCATGGGGGCTAGGAATGCTGCCTATAGCACTGAGTGACTAGGTGTCAAATGAATGAATGAAAAAAAACAAGTGAAGAAACAAATGGATGATTGATTCAACATTATTTTTAAAAATTTCTATTAGTATAGTTTATTTGCAATGCTGTGTCGATTCTACATTATTACCTGGCACTTCCCTTGTGGCTCAGCTGGTAAAGAATCCACCTGCAATGTGGGAGACCTGGGTTTGATCCCTGGGTTGGGAAGATCCCGTAGAGAAGGGAAAGGCTACCCACTCCAGTATTCTTGGACTCTATAATCCATGGGGTCACTAAGAGTCGGACACAACTGAGCGAATTTCACACACACACACATGAGAATTCTCTTGTTAAGGAAAAGTTGAATAGAAAATTTTTATTTTTGTCTGAATTAAAGATAAAACAAGCAAAAAAAGAGGTGAAAAAACTCCACCGAGTTGAGAAGAAAGCATTGTATGGGTACTCTTCTGTCAGTTGTTCCTGGTTCAGTCTCCATGTAGCTACCACGTGTCAAACTCACGTCTTTATTTTTTAAACAAAGGCTGACCGAGGAGTCTGTAGGAAACAACATAGCACCTTATAGCAATAACCTGTAACAAAAAGTGTGGCTTTGCCCCTTTAAACTGTGGGAATTTATATTAAATGACAGCAAATCTTACCACAACTGATGCTGTATAGGAGGCTTTCCGAACATTATTAAGTTCCTGTGCCAAATGGGTCTGAGATTATTTTATCTCCATTTTACAGATGGAATCACTGAGAGAGATGAGCAACTTACTAATATTCACACGGGTCGTGAAAGCCAAGCACAACTGATTCTGACATCCAAGCACTTAACCCTGAGGCTATTTATTCTCTTTCCTAAATAGTGGCAAGAAGGCCTGGCAAAGGGCCCAGGTTGGGAAAACTGTCTGAACAGATGAGTTGGCTTCCAGAATCATAAAGGAGTGAAAACTGGACCCTGAGGGTCAGACCCACACCTGCTGAGAAGTGGGTTGTGGGCCCTGGCTGTGCTGTGTACAGTCAGGTAACAGCACGTGTTCAGATAGTACCAAGTGTGGTCATGCAGGTGGCTTCTGTTGTACGCCTTTCCTATCTATCCTTAGCTTATTCTAGAGAAACACACCAAGAAACATAAGTTGAGGGTTTCTCAGCTACAATTTAATCGTTTTGTTAGAGCTGCATCACTAGCTACCCATTTTCTCAGTGAGAAAGCTCAAAAGGCCACCTGCCGTTTCCTAGTAAGTATTTCCTGGAATTCTCTCTTGGCCTCCCTTCCACCTCACCCCAGAATTCAGGGTTGGATAACCTCATGGTCCTGGGGGGTTACGACATCTCTACCACCACTGTGAGAATTAGGGTCCCTGCCCCATTCATCAGACAAGAAGTGAAGCCTCTGTGCAGCTATATGCCATTTAATGAGAAATTCATGAAAGGGCTTGAGAGTCTCACACAGAATGCACAGAAATCTCTGGCGGCACCACCCCATATTAAACTCTTAACACAAAACAATAGAGGCCAGTGGCAACCAGACCATTATGTCTGTTGAAGAACAGCAATGGTGTTCTCACTGTGTATGACTCATTCTTTAACTACTGAGAACCACATTAGTAAGTAGGTAGTCATGGGTCATACCAGCGATTACAGGGAAGGTTTGAAAATCCACTGCCCACCTCCTTTTTTGGCAATGTTTCCAGCAGATTCGCCTCCTGTCTTGCACCCAGTGAAATCCTCGTTCCTGACAACTCTCCCTCAAAAGGAGAGGTTATGACATCACCTGTGGCTACTCCGAGGGAACTGTGACATTCTCAAATTAATCAGACAGGAAGATGAGGGAGGCAGGTATATTTATCTACAAAAGTTTATGTAATCAGCTATAGCAGGAAGAAACTTGCCAGGAGAGAATGTTATAAAGGTGGGGGACAAGACACCTCAGCGGGTAAACTAAGTGTGACGAAGCCTCTCTGAAGCAACAGATTTAATTTAATCACAACCAGGCAAAGATCTGCATGAACAGTTGTGTGTGCTGATTCTCAAAACAGAACAAAATCCCAAGATATAAACTTCTCTTTTCCTACAGTGAAACTGGGAATTCTTCCAAGACTACTTAAAATAACACTTAACTGTTCAATTATCTTGTGGGAAAATAGTGATTATATAGAGTTCCAAAACATAGCCAATTTGCCCACCTCCAGTGGAATTCAAAATACTTTGTTTAGTTAGTAAATAGTATTTATGGTGGTGTAGGTAGTTTTAAACCCACAATCCAGGGGTTGTTATAAATATCTTCCTTTGGTCTGTGAGTCCCTAAACTCTCCAAGCATTTCTTTGATACTAGAGATTTTCCCAGAGATTACCAACAGAGGTGCACTTAAAATACTAGGGCAAACCATATTTTATTTGATTCCATACATGTTTCTTGAGGTCCTAGGAGACTGACATGTACAACTCTAGGGAGTTCCATTCCCACATGAATGGTGTGCCTCGGCCTTGTGCAGTGTACAACCTGTGAAGCTGTACATGGTAGCCAGGCAAACTATGTGCCAGACTCAATTCTAGGCATTGGGGAGACATTAGTGACTAAATTAGTCAAAAATGTATGGCCCCAGACTTCTCTGGTGGTACAGTGGATAAGAGTCTGCCTGCCAATGCTGGGGACTTGGGTTCTATCCCTGGTCTGGAAAGATTCCACATGCATGGAGCAGATATACCCATGCTGCACAACTCCTGAGCCTGCATTCTAGAGCTGGAGGGCTGCAACTCCTGAGCCTGCATTCTAGAGCTGGAGGGCTGCAACTCCTGAGCCTGCATTCTAGAGCTGGAGGGCTGCAACTCCTGAGCCTGCATTCTAGAGCTGGAGAGCTGCAACTCTTTGTGCTATAGTTACTGAGTCCATGCACCTAAAGCCTATGCTTCACGACAAGAGAAGTCATCAAAATGAGAAGCTGCAAAAAAGAGTGGCCCCATTTGCCTCTGCTAGAAAGCCTATGCCCAGTACAACTAAAAATAAACAAACATATTAATAAATACATAAAATTTAAAAAAATATATGGCCTCACAGAAGTTACCTTCTAGTGGGAAAAACAGACAATAAATGTAATGAGGAAGTAAGACATATGGTAATGGTGATCAGTACTTTGTGGGACAAGTGAGGAGGGCAGAGTCAAGAGTGTGGGGTGGAGGGTGTTGCAATCTTTATTAGGAGGGCCAGGAAAGTGTCACTGAGAAGGTGACATTTACGTAAAGAGTTGAAGGAGGGAAAGGAGAAACATCTTAAGACTCTGGTGAAAATGAAGTCCTGACTATGAGAACAACAGGTGCAAAAGCCCTGTGGCTGGCACAGAATGCACGAGGGGGAAATGGTAGGAGATGAGGTCATGTTAGTAATGGGCCTGGATCACACAGAGCCTTGTATGAAATTGTAAGGACTTGTTTTTTCCTCTGAGTGAAATATGAAAAAGCCACTGGAAGGTTTTGAGCACAGTATTGAGAAGATCTGATACATTTTAGGAGGATTTTGAAGGTTCCTCTGTTGAGAATGATTGCATGGGAGTAAAGGTGGAGCAGGAGAAGCACTTAGAAGGCACGTGGCACGATGCAGGCAAGAGCTGATGCCAGGCTCCTGTGGGGCTGGCAGAGGGAAGGTGGTGCCAAGGTGGTAACAATATATTGCAAATATAGTTTGAAGGTAGGACCAGCAGTATTTCTTGAAAAGTTAGTTTTTGAATAAAAACAAAGCAAAGGGTGACCCCAAGGTTGTCGGCAAGAATTAAAAGTAACCAAATGGCCATTGTCAGATAAGGAGGATATGGTCAGTAGAGCAAGACTCCAGCAAAGGAAGCTCAGAAGTTCAGAGGGAGGTGTTTTCAGTTGGAAATGCCTATCAGCCATCCACAGAGTTGTTTTGTCTGGCAGTAGAAGCCTACTATATGTAATACGTTGAGACATTTCAAAGACTATAGCTTATAAATACAAATATTATTCCTTATATTGTTTAGTTCCAGGCCACTGACAACACAAGGAGTCCAGTGAGTTCCATATGGCTACTTGCTTGGAACAGAAAAGGAGTCTGTCATGGGTAGAATTCACCTGTAACGACTCCCCATCTCTAGGAAGGAAGACGACAGGTAAGAGTTCATTTTTAGCTCTTGGTTGGGAAGCACCGCTACTACAATTTACTAGCTAAACTCTAGCATATGTTTCAAGGCAGTTTTAGCCTCCTGCCCTCATTATGCTGCCCCAGACTTCTCTGGCTGCCAGGCTGCTCCCTCAAATAGTGGGATGGCTACATCCTCAAGATCTTTCAGTCCCCCGATGCAGAGTCCACTGACCTCATTATTGCTAGAACATCTTAAGCCTGTTATAGTTTTATCTCACAAAACCCTGGAAATAAGCTTTTGCACTGGAAGCAAATGAATCAATAAAAACTGATTCTGTTACACTGACTCATCCAATATGAAGTTTTCCTGAAGTTAAAATCAAAAGCCAAAACAGTCAATTTAATGCCTTGTGATGATATAAATTCCACATGCTTGTGCCCCGGTGGGGAGGAAAGGAATGCTTTTAAGGTCACACATTTTTATGTCTCAAAGTCCATGAGACAGTACCTTTTAAATAGATGCTTCAGCAGATAGCTATCAATGGAAAGAACTGGAAAAGCAACAATATTTGTAAACTATAGTTTATAAGGCACATTCTAACGTGCATTATCTTCTTTCATCCTTATAAATATCCTGTGAGGTCAAATATTATAAATATTCCTGTTTCCATATAAAGATATCCAACTCTAAGAGTCTGATTGGCAACAAAGTCTAGATGTGCACCTACGTCCTTTCACTCCAAACCTCCAGTTCTTTCTGTCATACTAAGCTGGCTTAGAACCCTTCCAGGAGAGCTACTTGCTGTGGTTTCATCATCTAGGTCCTAACCAAATTAACAAGTAGGTCCCACCTATTCCACTTAACATTTACCAGATCCTTCTTAAGACAGAGTCAATGGATGGAAAGTTTCAGACGAGTATCCACCAGAAAGCGGGGGTGGGTGGGT
>SJYX01001462.1:161302-194219 GCA_006410675.1 Oreotragus oreotragus
GTGGGTGGGTGGGAATGTGTGTGTGGGAGTATGTGTGTGTGTATGTCCCAGCACCATCATGAATGAACTTGTTCTGAAAACAGACCTTCAGGCATTAACACAGAGGGAAGCTTAAAATGATAAGACTAGGTGGTGAGGCTAGATGTGAAAAACTGATTCTTTTGAAAAAACCCTGATGCCGGGAAAGATTGAAGGCGGGAGGAGAAGGGGAAGACAGAAGATGAGAGGGCTGGATGGGATCACCGACTCAATGGTCATGAGTTTGGGTAAACTCCGGGAGTAGGTGACAGACACGGAGGCCTGGTGTGCTGCAGACATGACTGAGTGACTGAACTGAACTGACTGAGGTGGCGAGGCACGGAGGATTTTCACGGATCACTGAAGGTCTCCAGAGTCTCTGGCTCAGCAGATCTATTCCATAGGCAAGTTACAAAAGGTGGGCATGTATGTGTGACCCCGTTTGTGGATACACATACAAATTTGTGTCCAGAGCTGGGGAAGGAAGAAGTTAGTTGGAGCAGGGAATATTTAAAGTGCCCTTTCTGCTGCTGCTGCTAAGTCGCTTCAGTCGTGTCCAACTCTTTGCGACCCCATAGATGGCAGCCTTCCAGGCTCCCTCGTCCCTGGGATTCTCCAGGCAAGAACACTGGAGTGGGTTGCCATTTCCTTCTCCAATGCATGAAAGTGAAAAGTGAAAGTGAAATTGCTCAGTCGTGTCTGACTCTTAGCGACCCCATGGACTGCAGCCTATGAGACTCCTCCATCCACGGGATTTTCCAGGCAAGAGTACTGGAGTGGGGTGCCATTGCCTTCTCTACTAATGCAAATCATTGAAAAAAATGTAGCCATAAAGATGCTTCTAACTTAGTGGGAAAAAATGAGCAACTATGGTGTGACAAAGATAGGTAAATCAACACTGGAGTGGTCTATGGAGCTCTAAAAGGAACTTGGTTGCCTATCTACCCTGGCCCTACTGCCAGCCATGGGAAAGTCATTGTTGATAGGAGACATGCCACTTTGTAGACCTATTAATAGTGTTAGTTTAAGTATATGACAATAGCATAATAATTAGCCATAAAAATATTAATGGTAAGTTTTTTAAACTTAAAAATACAAGAATACAACCTAGATGTCCATCAGTGGATGAATGGATAAGAAAGCTGTGGTACATATATACAATGGAGTATTACTCAGCCATTAAAAAGAATACATTTGAATCAGTTCTAATAAGATGGGTGAAACTGGAACCGATTATACAGAGTGAAGTAAGCCAGAAAGAAAAACACCAATACAGTATACTAACACATATATATGGAACTTAGAAAGATGGTAATGAGGACCCTGTATGCAAGACAGCAAAAGAGACACAGATGTGTAGAGAGGACTTTTGGACTGAGAGGGAGAGAGGGAGAGAGGGAGAGAGGGAGAGAGGGACGGAGAGGGACGGAGAGGGAGGGAGAGGGAGAGGGAGAGGGAGAGCATTGAAATATGTATACTATCAGGTAAGAAATGAATCGCCAGTCTATGTTCGATGCAGGATGCAGAATGCTTGGGGCTGGTGTATGGGGATGATCCGGAGGGATGATGTGGGGTGGGAGATGGGAGGGGGGTTCATATTTGGGAGNTGAAACTGGAACCGATTATACAGAGTGAAGTAAGCCAGAAAGAAAAACACCAATACAGTATACTAACACATATATATGGAATTTAGAAAGGTGGTAATGAGGATCCTGTATGCAAGACAGCAAAAGAGACACAGATGTGTAGGGAGAGGGAGGGAGAGGGAGAGGGAGAGGGAGAGCATTGAAATATGTATACTATCAGGTAAGAAATGAATCGCCAGTCTATGTTCGATGCAGGATGCAGAATGCTTGGGGCTGGTGTATGGGGATGATCTGGAGGGATGATGTGGGGTGGGAGGTGGGAGGGGGGTTCGTGTTTGGGAGTTCGTGTACACCCGTGGCAGATTCATGTCAATGTATGCCAAAACCAATAGAGTACTGTAAAGTATAATAAAGTAAAATGGAAGTTCTAAAAATAATAATAATAAAATAAATCCAGCTTGGAAAAAAAAAAAAAGAAAAAGAAAAAAAATACAAGAATATATTATAGTCAGACTTCTAAGCCTTTGTAGAATCAAAAATACGACTAAGTTAGAAGTTGGTGAAAATAACTAAAATGTAATAGAAGAACAAAAAGAAATATATATGTCATGGATTTAAAATAAAAGCAAACCTTATGAATAAACAAAGTAAGCATGTTAAATGGCACTGACAGAAAAACCTAATATCAAGACAATTTTATCTTTGGGAAGAGACATAAAGGATGATGTTGGCTGATATCTAAAGGCTGTATAATGAAAGACAAAGATGATTATTTTGGAAAAGGGATCCGAATAGCATTCTTGGCCAGGAAGAAGAAATGGACCAAAATTAATCTAATATTGCATGGGAGCTAATCCATGACAAACGAGAAATGGCTGAGGAGAAGGTGGTGGGTGGAGAGAAGTGGGGAGGAACGAGTCATTAAAAATCCTGATTTTGCTTCTATATATGTTTACACAGAGCTAATGAGAGTATCTCATATATGCACAGTAGTTTAGTTTTTGAAGTGCTTTACTTTTATTCTCTCAGAAGGTGCTAAAAACTTCTGATTTGGTCTGGATGCCTTTTTCTTTGTGATCCAGAGAGGCTCTGTGACTCTCCCAAAGTCACCCAGCTGATGGTGGGGAAGCTGAGGATAAAAATCCTTTCATTTTAGCTCTTGGCTAATCTGACAAATCTCTGTCTATAAGAGAATGAAAAGACAGATGGGAACTGTCATCCCAGGTAACATTTTTATAACAATTTTTAATTCAAAATGCTGAATGAAGTTCATCTTACTTTATAAACTTTACATGAAAATTATATTTAAATATTATTTATAAATGCCAATTACATTCTCCCATGTTTTTCCCTGGACACTTATAAAAACATGCCCACTTGGAACACCTTATTTCTGTACTAATCTGCGTGTGTGCGTGCTAAGTCATATCAGTCGTGTCCAACTCTTTGAGACTTTATGGACTGTAGTACAGCAGATTCCTCGGTCTGTGGGATTCTCCAGGCAAAAGTACTGGAATGGGTCGCTATGCCCTCCTCCAGGGGATCTCCCTGATTCAGGGATTGAACACGTGTCTCTTGTGGCTCCTGCACTGCAGGTGGATTCACCTTTGAGCCACTGGGAAAGCTGCTTGTAGTGATCTACCCTATGCTTGTTACTTCTTAGCTCTGTAAACTTAGACAACTAACAAAGCTTTCTAAGTTTCACCCCTTTATCACTTATAAAATGTGTAATAATTTGACAAAACTCTTAGAATCATCATGTGTATTATGTGTTGGCTAAGAATTTACTAGTATTGATATTGACAATATACTATATGACATAATCATTGCTGTTTGTGCAGAATTGAATGTTACTTCTCTATTGTTTATCTAAAATTCCCTTACCAGAGGTATCTCATACACCCTGTTATATTTATAATACACGCAAAAGTATAATAAACAAAACCCAGCAAAGGACTCAAGAGCATTTTGTTAAAATCTTATAGATCCCTGTGCAAAATATGCCTATACATTCTTAGAAACATGGGTGGGGCACGTGGAACAGATGAAGTTTGTACTTTGAAAATAGCAGAGTGTGACTTAAGAAAACTCTTCCCTGGGTTGGGAAGATCCTCTGAAGGAGGAAATGGCAACCCACACTAGTACTCTTGCCAAAAAAATTCCATGGAGAGATGAACCCGGCGGGCTATAGTCCAAAGGGTCACAGAGTTGGACATAACTGAGTGCGTGTGACACATATTCATTATATTTCTCCTTTTAAAGAGCAAGCATGCACTGGTCCTCACTACAACAAGAAAGTACATTTCTACAACTGGAAATACCCTCAATCCCAGACAGTCCTCGTCACACAAGAGATTGCAGTGTTCTAAGATTTTTGAGTCATACAATGAGTTCAGATGATTCTCGAGACAGGCCCTCAGATTAGACAAACAGAAACAGTACATATCACCACAAGCTTCCAGGAAATGACTTTAAATGTATCACAGTCCTTTGTACAACTGTGATAAGGATTGCACCACCCACATCTGAACATCCTGTATATAAAATGACGGCTCCAAAGTAGGGTGACCCTTTGCCTACACTGGAGGGAGAACAGGCCACAGCTTTACTTACAGAAGAGGAGCTCTGTGGAGCTCTACTTGGGAGGTAATCTTGCTTTTAAAATCATCCAGCTCACAAGAGACTGTGAAAAAGTTTCAAGAACTTGCAAAGCATATCACTACTGTTTTTAAAGTAAAAGTCCACAGTGTAATAAAAGTATAATAAATAAAACCAGCAAAGGACTCATGATCATTTTGTTAAAATCTTACAGATCCCTGTGTAAAATATGCCAATACATTCTTAGAAACATGGGGCATATGGAACAGATAACGTCTGTACTTTGAAAATAGCAGAGTGTGACTTAAGAAAACTCAGGCTAGAGCTTTAAGTGAGTTTTCAGAAGGCAGGAAAGGGCTGAGAGATGAAGTCGGGGTTCAACAAGACAGATTGTAAAGAAAGTCAAAGTGAGCTGAGGAGAAAACTACCAGCACGGCAGCTTTATTTTTGTACTCCCTTTTTACAGTAAGGGAGTTAAAAAAAAGAGAGAGAGAGAAGTGTGTGAATATTACATATATAAAGTCTAAGGGCAAAAGACTCATAGTTTATTAAAGGAAGTCATATTAATATCCCTTTCTGTGCCCAAAGTTAACTTGATTAATATCAGAAGGAACGTTAATGTTAAAACAGTCTTTCCCACATCTGCTACTCCCATAATGTCTGTGCGATTGTCATAAATTAGGAGTGGGGAGGGGCACAGCGCCAACTGTCAAAACAAATAGGCCATTCTAGATTCCAAGTTTCATAGTATTTTCCTTGATTCCCGAGAGTCATGAAAGCTGCTGGTCCTAACCTCGGCCACCCCAGCACTGGAGCGGAAAACCCACTCACACCTGGATCCTGCCCCAGCCCTGCCCCCTGAACAAGGAACCTGGTGGCGTCAACTAGTGAGAGAAGTCAGGAAGGAACCCTGTCCCTCTAGCTTCTCAGGTCTTAGGAAGGGAAAATGAGCTCTCGACAGTAAGTTAATATGGCAAGTGACACTCGAGGAAAGCAAATGCTGTTAACTATGGGGGTTGGCACTTATGCCTCTGGCATTATTCATGGCTGCCTGATCTACACATCCATGCTCCTCACTGACTCTATTCCACACGTCTTAAAGTCAAGGTCCATGCTTTGTACTTTCTGCCCCTTATATAGCATCCAGCCTATGGTGCATTAGAAGATCACATCCATGACGTGGATGTTAGGAGGCCAGATCAGGGAGTGACCAGGCCAGCTTATGTTCTGTTGTCTTTCTGCTTCACATCCCCACAGGGTGTAGCCCCCAGGTAAGACCTCCCTTCTCTGCTTCCTGGGAGTGGGGTATGCACATAGCAGCTGGTGGTTGTAGTAGGCTTGAGGAAAGAAGTCCTTGATAAGCCTTACCATACATCTTAACAGAAAGTTCTGTGTTTATGTATCTTTCCATAATGTCATGAGAAGGTCAAGGCAGGATTTAGAAATGTCTGGTGTCCTTGGTCTTGAAACAACCCTGTCAGCAGCAGATTCTCACCACAAATTAATTCATTTGTCTTTTTAAACATTTTTATTTTATATTGCTGAGTACAGTTGGTTAGCAATGTTATGTTAGTTTCAGGTGTCCAGCAAAGTGATTCATTTATACATATGCATACATCTATTCTTTTTCAAATTCTTTCCCCATTCAGGCTATGACATAGTATTGAGCAGAGCTCCCTGTAATGTGTTTGTCTTCTAGCAATGCTTTATGTACTTAAAGGGAATCCTGGAGAGAGAAAGGAGACAGGGCCCACTTGGCCAGCTGCTAGATTTCTGTCAACTGTGTCCCTTTGGGTAACTTCCAACCCACAAAGTGGCCGGTGGCTGAGCTGCCAGCAATCTTTGGCATCTCTAATAGCATCTATTGCTGATGGTGGCTCTTTCTCTGCCCCAGAAAAACTGTTACTTAAAAAGAATCATCTCAAGTTTAATGCCAGGTTGTCCTCAGCCAGGCCAAGCTTACGAAGTGGACCATCAGAACTCGTCTGAAGGTCTTGTTCAGCTTCTATGTCAGTCGGTCTACAAGAGATCACTTTAGACTACCTCGAGTGGACCAGGTGGAACTAGGACTCTCATTCGGTAATCAAGAAAATAGTTACTGACCCTCTACTCCACGTCAGCTGCCACTCTGGGTTCTGAGCACACACCAGTGCCCGAAGCAAGGCGCCTACACTCAGAGACAGAGCAGAGGATGGGTCATGGGCGTATAAACACATAAAGATAATTTCAGATAGTAACGATGGCTATTCAGAAAATAAAAGGCTAGAGACAACTGAGAGCGGTTGTGAAGTGCTAATTCAGACAGGTTGCTTCTGAAAGGTCTCTTTGAGAAGGAGGCATCTGAGCTGAAACTGGGAGATAAGAGCCAAAATCTTTGGAAGACAGTCCCTTCTAGGAGAAAAGCAGTGCACCGAAGCTCTGAAGCAGGGACGAGTTAATACTCTTCTCCTGCTTGTTCACTTCTACTCTTAAGACTCAGCTCATGATTCACCTCCCCTACGATGCCTTCAGAGACATACTACGCTCTTGAGTATCATTTCATTTTGTTTCCCTATCATACAGATAGGCACACACCAAAATGTCAATCACTGGGATCCTGAATGTTTGTTTGAATTCCACTGTTTTAGAGCACCAGACATAAGTTCATGAAGGAAGGAAGGAAAGTCACTCAGTCGTGTCCGACTCTTTGTGACCCCCTGGACTGCAACCCACCAGGCTCCTTAGTCCATGGGATTCTCCAGGCAAGTATACTGGAGTGGGTTGCCATTTCCTTCTCCAGGGGATCTTCCCGACCCAGGGATCGAACCCAGGTCTCCCGCATTGGAGGCAGACGCTTTAATCTCTGAGCCACCAGGGAAGCCCATTCATGAAGGAAAAGGGGTAAAAATTATAGCCCTTATTTGATAAGCTAATAACTGCCTATTTAATCACCAGAAAGAGCTCTAAATGAGCCAGGATCTGCCTGGAGTTTTCTGCTGCAACAGGGAGCATGAATGCTTGTGAGGACCCTTGGCCACCTGGAGTAGGGAATGCTGACTCTAAATGAAGCCAGTAGACAAAGCTCTGCTGCAGGAGAAAATGTAGGGAACAATTCTGCCATCTAGAAATGGTCCAGAGGTAGCGTTAGCTAGTCAAACACTTACAAAACCTAATGGATACCAGTTTACAGAGTAAGAAAGGAAGACAAATCTGTCCATCTCCCTACCTGTCTATCTGTTTATCTATCATCAAATGGTCAAAATCTGGTACTATGAGCTCACAGTGGAATATTTAGAGAAAACTTTCTATCCAGTTTTTTTTTAAGCACTTTTAAGTCATTCCATTAATTATCAATCTGATATTTACCAAGTCTGAAAGAAAAATTCTTCATTTAAGGATATTTGAGGGCTACCGATTAATAACATTTTCATGCATCAATCTGAACAAGCAATTGTAGTCAAATATTAAATTTATTTAGTGACTTTACGAAAACATAAAGAATGTTCTTACCAGTTGCCTTTTGGATTTATAAACTGCTGCACTGCATAGCCAAACTGTTCATTTGAAGGACCAGAAAATATCTTTGCTTTTGGGAGACCAACGTTGTATGCCACACAACAGTTTAAAATGCCTATTAAAGAAAAATGAAAACAGTCCATTTTTACATTCTGTGAATATAAGGTTGTAATATAATTCTCAAAGGCCACTTAAAAAAAAAACTGATTGAAATAATAATTATTCTCCATCAATGTTTACCAAGAGTTTTAAGTATTAATTTGAGGCCCTGGCATAGCATGCTAAAAACTTTATGTGCATGATTCACTATTTCATTTGGCCTCATGGCAACTCTAGAATATGATTGCTATTATTATACTTGTTTTGCAGAAATTTCTGAAGTTGTTGGAAATACAGATAGAAAGTCAAAAGGGAAGGCCAGGATAAGGCTGTCTGACTGAAGAGCTTGAACTCTTAAACCACATATTACCTTTACGGATTCTTAAGTAACTCTGGTTCTATTTCTCCTTCCTAATGCAAGAAGACGCTAAGCCACCCAAAGGCAGGGTCAGAGGGTTATCTTCTATTTCTCCTGAAAATCTTGACATGAACTCTATATGAAATGTCCGTTGGAAAAGCATTGCTGACTACATCAAAGGAGGTTAAAACAAAACAACACAGCTGCTTGAAATTTGTTTCATTTCTTTCAGAAGGGATCACTTTTGAGGATGAAAATGTAGGGAAAGGGGTCATATGTTTTATTCCAGCAGGAACTGAAGAAGTGGTTTTGCTTTTTGATGTTTCTTTCTGAATAGTTGAGAAACAATGCTGCTGCTGCTGCTAAGTCACTAACAAAGGCCCTGATCGGATAAAACCTGGATAGATCTTTTTGAAAAACCTTGTTTTTGATGGAAAGGAAAGAGGGGAAAGAGGGGTTGGTGAAGACCAGCCCCTCTGACACTGATGGCATTGACACTGGCTGTACTGCATTCTGGAGAAAGAAGGTAGTGTGGACATTAATGTTCTCTATAGAGATGGGACTGGAGAAGGAAATGGCAACCCATTCCAGTATTCTTGCCTGGAGAATCCCATGGACAGCGGAGCCTGGTGGGCTACAGTCCACGGGGTCGCAAAGAGTTGGACACGACTGAGCGACTTCACTCACTCACTCACTCATAGAGATGGGATGGGGTTTCCCAGGTGGCACTAGTGGTAAAGAACCAGCCTGCCAGTGCAGGAAACATAAGAGACGTGGGTTTGATTCCTGGGTCGGGAAGATCCCCTGGAGAAGTAAATGGCAACCCACTCCAGTATTCTTGCCTGGAGAATCCCCATGGACAGAGGAGCCTGGTGGGCTACAGTCCATGGGGTTGCAAAGAGTCAGATATGACTGAATCGACTTAGTGCACAGAGATGGGAACAGGCTTCAAGCTGTTTGAGATCAGTAGTTATCTTTGTAGACACTGAAGGCAATGAGAGTCCTTAAAAACTGACATCAACTATGTCAACTGTCAACTGATAACTATGTGTCTTCACAAAGGAATACCCTACTTTCTGGGCAATACTGAAAGTGCATTACTGTTTCCAGCAATGAAAGGATGGAGGAAAGGGCTGGCTCTCCTGTGATGCCCTTGTACTTCGGGAGCAGATTCAGAAATGTGCTCCAAAGGAATAACGAGGTCAGTGATGAAGCTTTGGGGAGTGAAAATAGTTGATGTCCCTCTTCACATGCCAAAATCATTCCACCATAGGTGTGTTCACTCAAGAGTGCACAGCTCATTGTTGGCTATTTTTTTTTTAGAAATTATGTGCTGTCAGGAAGAGAAGGACAAATAATTTTCAAACACTGTAAAGCAAACACTACACAGCTTTACATTCGCAAATTTTCTCTTTAATATCATTTTTTCAAATACACCACTCCATTATCCTTTTCAGGAAATTAAATGCAAGTGAAAATAACACAGTATTGGAAGCAGAGAACCAGAACTGACATTCAGAATACTGGTGTTTCCAATCAAGAGCTTAACTTTGCCCCATAGTACAGAACTCAGTAAATCTTATTTAAATATGCTACAAATTATCTAACAAACCAGTAAAAGTTTGGGGAGGTAATGCAAACTGTCCCCTCTTTTAAAATATATAATGCTTGAAAAGCTGCATATGGCTACATATATATATATATATGAGAAATGACCTCATTTTCCCCCACATTAATTAGACATTGGCAGATCATGTCATGACGTGAAATCATGATAGGCTCCATTTTATCACCTAGCAGTTAAATTTTACTACATATATATATACATGTGTGTGCATATACACTTATATATATATTATGTGTATACACATATACAACGGCTTCCCTGGTGGCTCAGAGGTTAAAGCATCTGCCTGGAATGCAGGAGACCTGGGTTCAATCCCTGGGTCGGGAAGATCCCCTGGAGAAGGAAATGGCAACCCACTCCAGTACACTTGCCTGGAGAATCCCATGGAGGGAGGAGCCTGGTAGGCTATACAGTCCATGGGGTCACAAAGAGTCGGACACGACTGAGCGACTTCATACATATATACATGAACATGTATCAGTTCAGTTTACTTCACTTTAGTCACTCAGTTGGGTCTGACTCTTTGCAACCCCATGGACTACAGCACCCCAGGCCTCCCTGTCCATCGCCAACTCCCAGAGTCTACCCAAACTCACGTCCATTGAGTTGGTGATGACATCCAATCATCTCATCCTCTGTCATCCCCTTCTCCTCCTGCCCTCAATCTTTCCTAGCATCAGGGTCTTTTCAAATGAGTCAGTTCTTCGCATCAGGTGGCCAAAGTATTGGAGCTCCAGCTTCAACATCAGTCCTTCTACACCCAGGACTGGTCACCTTTAGGATGGACTGGTTGGATCTCCTTGCAGTATAAGGGACTCCCAAGAGTCTTCTCCAACACCACAGTTCAAAAGCATCAGTTCTTTGGCACTCAGCCTTCTTTATAGTCTAACTCTCACGTCCATACATGACTACTGGAAAAACCATAGCCTTGACTAGATGGACTTTTGTTGACAAAGTAATGTCTCTGCTTTTTAACATGGTATCTAGGTTGGTCATAACTTTTCTTCCAAGGAGTAAGGGTCTTTTACTTTCATGGCTGCAATCACCATCTGCAGTGATTTTGGAGCCTAGAAAAATAAAGTCTGCGACTGTTTATACTGTTTCCCCATCTATCTCCCATGAAGTGATGGGACCAGATGCCATGATTTTCATTTTCTGAATGTTGAGCTTTAAGGCAACTTTTCACTCTCCTTTTTCACTTTCATCAAGAGATTCTTTAGTTCTTCTTCACTTTGTGCCATAAGGGTGGTGTCATCTGTATATTTGAGGTTATTGATATTTCTCCCAGCAATCTTGATTCCAGCTTGTGCTTCATCCAGCCCATTGTTTCTAATGATGTACTCTGCATATAAGTTAAATAAGCAGGGTGACAATATACAGCCTTGATGTACTCCTTTTCCTATTTGGAACCAGTCTGTTGTTCCATGTCCAGTTCTAACTGTTGCTTCCTGACCTGCATATAGGTTTCTCAAGAGGCAGGTCAGGTGGTCTCGTATTCCCATCTCTTTCAGAATTTTCCACAGTTGATTGTGATCCACACAGTCAAAGGCTTTGGCATAGTCAGTAAAGCAGAAGTAGATGTTTTTCTGGAACTCTCTTGCTTTTTCCATGATCCAGCAGATGTTGGCAATTTGATCTCTGGTTCCTCTGCCTTTTCTAAAACCAGCTTGAACATCAGGAAGTTCACGGTTCACGTATTGCTGAAGCCTGGCTTGGAGAANACAGTCAAAGGCTTTGGCGTAGTCAATAAAGCAGAAATAGCTGTTTTTCTGGAACTCTCTTGCTTTTTCGATGATCCAATGGATGTTGACAATTTGATCTCTGGTTCCTCTGCCTTTTCGAAGACCAGCTTGAACATCTGGAAGTTCACAGTTCACTTATTACTGAAGCCTGGCTTGGAGAATTTTGAGCCTTACTTTACTAGCCTGTGAGATGAGTGCAAATGTGAGGTAGTTTCAGCATTCTTTGGCATTGCTTTTGTTTGGGATTGGAATGAAAACTGACCTTTTCCAGTCCTGTGGCCACCCTGAGTTTTCCAAATTTGCTGGCATATTGAGTGCAGCACTTTCACAGCATCATCCTTCAGGATTTGAAATAGCTCAACTGGAATTCCATCACCTCCACTAGCTTTGTTCGTAGTGGTGCTTTCTAAGGCCCACTTGACTTCACATTCCAAGATTTCTGGCTCTAGATTAGTGATCACATCATCATGATTATCTGGGTGTGAAGATCTGTTTTGCTCTTGAATATACACACAGAGATATATATACTCAGGATTTGAATTGCTGGGCCATGTGGTAATTGAGATGAGACAGTTTTGAGTGAAATCTTACTAAATCAATAAATAGTCCCATTTTTTGAGTAGTGGTCATATTGTTGTTTCTCTTTTGTTATGTTAGCAAGTTTTCTGGACTCCTACATTTCTCTAGCAAATGTGGCATGGGAATTTATGCCAGGAGACTACAACATAGCATCGCCAACGCACACCCAACATGAGAACTAACCATTTTTTATACAAAGTACTCAGTGATATAAAGGCAGTGGAAGGTTCCCAGCTCTAGCAGGGGTACTAGCATGCACCTTCAAGCAGTGAAGGTACTGGCATGTAACCAAAGTGTTTCAATAATAACTTTGAAGGCAGATAATCTTAGTCAAATTACAGATGGTTGCATTGGTTCACTCACTAAACTTCTCTCTATCTTGGTTTCTCCATCTGTAAAATGAAGATAATAATCACTGCTTCTCAAGATTGTTATAAGAGCAGAGTCTGGCACATAGTCGGCATTTAAATAAATTTTAGTTCTCATTCCCTCTTATTTTATTGGACTCTTCAAATTGTTCTTCAAGACAACAGTATTTTTATTCTCATTTTTTCTTTCAGGTGAAAATTAAACTACCAAACACAAACCCTTCTGATATTAAAGTTGACATTCAGGAGACAATCCTTGACCTCCGTACTCCTAATAAGTGAGTGAAACTTGGAGCTAGAATAATGAATGTTATAATATTAATGAATCTTTAGTCAATATCCTTTAAAAAAGTGTATGTAGTTATTTTGTATCACCCCCAAAGTCAGAAGAAAAGTGAAAAAATCAGTTAATGATTCAGATGTTTGATCTGGTTAATATAAACATAAATATATTTGTAAATACCTAGATTTTTTACCACTTTGCATGCATAGATTTGGAGTAGGTTGATACCACCAAAACATAGTCCTGACATTCAGATACAGTTTGCTTATCTGTGACGAAACATAGCTAGAGGTGAAAATCTCTTAAGTTGTAAGTCTTGCGTGTGATATTTTGGTACAGTGATGACATGAAAGAAGCAATCTTTAAACATTTTAGATATTGTGGGGCTCTAAGGTTGTTTGATTATATTCATCTAAAAATCAATGAAAAGTCTTATCAATTACTTAAAACAAAAATCTAACAGCTAATTTATCACTGGATCCTCAAGTTGCATGAATACATTTTAAATTAATGCAGAAGATAATGGAATAATTCAATTAACATTTGGTATGTTCAAAAATAGTCTTGTTATTATACAAATTCAAATCATGTTCCCCAAACACAATATATAAGATAAAATTCTGATAAAATGTTTACCCTGAAACCTAGATAAATCAACCCTGTCTCTCAAAACTAACTATATAAGGAAGGAATCTATAGAACCTGGCATGTGCTAGATAAAATATCTAAATATCTCACTGCTTTGTTTACTTTTCAACTGGATGTATAGCAGTTAGCACACTTTGTTGACTGCAGTGGTCCTTTCTCTGTTAACTCATAGACATTTCAAAATGGGTGTGGGGAGCAGTCAGATGCTTGCATATTATCTTCCTTCCATTATCAGTACCTATAGTTCTTCTCTGTTGATCATAGGGCTTTGAGAAAATAACAAAATTAGATCTCTGCTACAAAAGACTTCTGTGTGTAAACACACCAATGTACATGCATAGCTTAACCTTGATTTCTACAATAGAGGAATTTAATCACAAATGACCTACAGAGGAATACATATCAAATATTTTCTCCTTAATATAATTTTTTAAATGTATTTACTCAAAAATTGTCTCATGTTATTAAAATCACATTCCTTATTTCACCATTGACATCAAGGAGTATAGTAATTTTTTCATTACATGCTATACACACATTTACTCTTTCCACACAACCTTTGCAAGGGAAGTCGGTTAAATGAGCAGTCAATCTTCCATGATATTTGTGCACTTGTTAAAAGCATAGACATATCTACACACCATGGAGTTAATTTCCATTCCTGTAGCAGTTCTCACTGCCTCCATCAATCTTTAGGCAGCTGCTCTGGCTATGCTGTCATTCCAGATATCTTTCAAAGCCCACTAAATGAAAGACTCACACAGAGATATTTTTCCAAATAGAATGTGGGCTGTAGTAGGTCATTTGGATCATACAGTACTTATATATTAAATGCTCAGCACATAAACGTACTGTCTGTTAAGAAAAAGGTCATTAATTAAGATAGAAGAGAGAAGAGAGAATTAAAATTTTTATCACTTTTCCTAAAAACTCGAACATTCTTTGGAGCCCTGTTATTACCTGAATTTGTATTACTGGAAATGTGTCTTGCTTTGAGTTTGCGATATTCACATCTACTTTCTTTAGTTTCTAACTTTGACACCCTGTAACACTATGCTTACTGGTTTCAAGAAGCATAACAGTGGACATTCTGTTCATGTACCTATAAGGGAAAATGAGTGGAATTATTTTAACTAAATTGACTAGATATCAGTCTATTGATAGTCAATTGCATTAAAATTATGAATAAAATCCAGATTTTTAGCATTATAGAATGAAAAGAAATGTTTGCTGAATCCTTCATTTTAAAAAACATGTTGTTTTGGCATATAGATTCCCAACAGGGTAGATAGAAAGGAAGAAAGATAGGGGAAATTGTATAATGTCTCAAAATCTCTGGACTTTTCTTCATATGGGGTTTCATCATTTTTTAAGATGGATTCTAAGAATATCTTCAATGAATTCTTTTAATGTGATAATAAAAACACATTCTAAAGATAAATATGAGTTAATTTCTGGTTGTGTGTTACTTTAGATTATCTCACCTTTGCTGTGCTCCTTTGATTTAGATTGAATTGACTGATATTCAAAGGCATAAACACCTAAAAAAAAGTTTTCTAAATGGAATAGTGAATTGCAGCTCCATAGCTGTTTCTGCTTTCTTTGAAAATAGTTATGTCTCCAACAGGAAACCTTAAAAAGGCCATATCTTTTTTAAGCCCAGATAGGTAAATCAAATAATTCATAAACTACATACAATAAAATGTGCATTATGTGAATATGCACAGAACAAGGTTGTTGTATATTTAAATCTCTTGGCAAGAAACATCAACTTGAGTTCTCTAATATAAACGTAAGCATGTAAGTCTCTAAACTAGAATTCACTGTATAGATAATTTTTTTTGTTTTAACTTTCATATATTATTATTTGCATTTAAATAATTTCTAAAGAAAAGCAACACTGGAGAGACTTTTTCTTTTACTTTTTATTTTGTATTGGAGTATAGCCAATTAACAATGTTGTGATAGTTTTAGGTGGACAGCAAAAGGACTCAGCCAAACATATGCATGTATCCATTCTCCTCCAAACTTCTCTCCTATCCAGACTACCACATAACATTGAGTAGAGTTCCCTGTGCTACATAGTAGGACCTTGTTGGTTATCCATATAACACTGGATAAACATTTGATCAGTGACTAAACTTTACTTTCTTAAAAAGCAAATANGCCAAACATATGCATGTATCCATTCTCCTCCAAACTTCTCTCCTATCCAGACTACCACATAACATTGAGTAGAGTTCCCTGTGCTACATAGTAGGACCTTGTTGGTTATCCATATAACACTGGATAAACATTTGATCAGTGACTAAACTTTACTTTCTTAAAAAGCAAATATTTTTCAATGTAAAGGCAGAGAGATTGGGTTTAAATGTTCATTCATATTTTATTATAGTACTGATCTATACTACTTATTCAAATATCATTTTGTAGTGACCTATTTGCTTTTCATTCATTTATTCATTCATTCAACAAATAATACTTTCCTTCTTTTAAGAGCCTAAATAAGTTACACAGTTTCTACTCAAAATTTTTGTATGTGAAGCTATACTACTAAGGACTAGACAAAAATGCAAGGATGGATGGGTCATTCCAATGGCCACTGTCTCTTTTTTAATTTATTTCTCTCTGGACAGAGAAGTGCACAGTATCATTGGAACTTCTTCAGCTGATTTATAGTCGTCTTTTAGTGCAGTGAAACTGTCACCACTGAGCTTTGCTTTCTTTTAAAAGTGAATATATTATCATTTGTAGAATAAGGGATGAAGCAAATCTAACTCTAGTACAACCTATATTGTAAACAACTTTAAAAAGAAGGACTCTCAGGAACTCCCTGGCGGTCCAGTGCTTAGAACTTGGCACTTTTACTTCCAAGAGCCAGGTTTAATCCCTGGTCGGGGAACTAACATCCTGCAAGCTTCATGGCACAATCAAAAAAAAAAAAAAAAAAAAAGATGGACTCTACATGGTTTTTGCGCCCACTTTTTTTTTAAGATTCCAAATATTACAGGGTATATTAAAATGCATTGTGATTTCATTACTTCAAGTGGAGAGAATTGTTTCTCCTACCCCAAATATCTGGAATGGAACAAAAGTAACAGAAAACTTTTCCTTTAGGTTCCAGAGTTCAGTTCAGTTCAGTTCAGTCGCTCAGTTGTGTCCAACTCTTTGCGACCCCATGAATCGCAGCACGCCAGGCCTCCCTATCCATCACCAACTCCCGGAGTTCACTCAGACTCATGTCCATCAAGTCAGTGATGACATCCAGCCATCTCATCCTCGGTCATCCCCTTCTCCTCCTGCCCCTAATCCCTCCCAGCATCAGAGTCTTTTCCAATGAGTCAACTCTTCACGTGAGGTGGCC
Source organism: Oreotragus oreotragus (assembly GCA_006410675.1). Lineage (NCBI taxonomy): Eukaryota > Metazoa > Chordata > Mammalia > Artiodactyla > Bovidae > Oreotragus > Oreotragus oreotragus. Next base: position 178,068 of record SJYX01001462.1, read on the forward strand.
AAAGTACTGGAGTTTCAGCTTAAGCATCAGTCCTTCCAAAGAACTCCCAGGGTTGATCTCCTTCAGAATGGACTGGTTGGATCTCCTTGCAGTCCAAGGGACTCTCAAGAGTCTTCTCCAACACCACAGTTCAAAAGCATCAATTCTTTGGCGCTCAGCCTTCTTCACAGTCCAACTCTCACATCCATACATGACCACAGGAAAAACCATAGCCTTGACTAGACGGACCTTAGTCGGCAAAGTAATGTCTCTGCTTTTGAATATGCTATCTAGGTTGGTCATAACTTTTCTTCCAAGAGTAAGCGTCTTCTAATTTCAGGGCTGCAGTCACCATCTGCAGTGATTTTGGAGCCCCCAAAAATAAAGTCTGACTCTGTTTCCACTGTTTCCCCATCTATTTCCCATGGAGTGATGGGACTGGATGCCATAATCTTCGTTTCCTGAATGTTGAGCTTTAAGCCAACTTTTTCATTCTCCTCTTTCACTTTCANGTCTCTGCTTTTGAATATGCTATCTAGGTTGGTCATAATAACTTTTCTTCTAAGGAGTAAGCGTCTTTTAATTTCATGTATTTTAAATATTAAATGGTTGCCTAATGTGGTATATTTTTGTAATAAGACACTGTAAATATGAAAATAAACCCAAATGCTTCTCTGAATTTATATTAATCACAATATTATTTTAACAATTAATATAAACAATGCCTAAGACTAAGAGGCATCATTTATCTTATGCATTGCATTTTACATAAATGTTTCAAAAAAATTAAGAAAAACATTTTAATTAAAAATGCTTTAAAGTAATTTTCCTTTATATACATTAAAACTAGTGACGAAGTAGTCTATTTCCATGTGTTGAGTAATATAAAATATTTTGAGTTTATCAGTTAACAACCACCTACTACTTAATAGGTTTAAGCCGTTTAAAAATTTGGATTGGCAATTTTACATTTGGGAGTAGCAACTCAAAGAATGGATCACAACTTTGGCTTTCAAATACTCCAGAAAGTTGCTATGCTCAAACAATTTGGGAGAAAACTAACCATGGCAGCTGCAATTCTTATACTTATAAGAATTACCTACTGCTTTTGAGAAGGAAAAATTGCTTATTGCCTGTATTATTTGGTACATGCTGAACAAAGTCGAACTGCTCTTAAATAACCAGTCTGCATTATGCTACATTCACATTATCAACAAGTATGCACAGAATCAGTGCATATTATACAGGATTAGAATTACCAATGAAGAAAAGTAGTGACAATTTTGAGCACAGGTAAAATTCAACAAATTAAAGAGCAAGTTTTGTCCTTTTTAAGAATGGCTGACTTCTAATCCTTGTGAAACAATTTTTTTCACAGAAACTGCAAATTCTTACTCCTCCTAGAGTGCTGAGTCTGTGGGCGGGAAAAAAAAAAATGCCTGGAAACAGTCAGGGGGAAATGTGTTAAGTGTTCCTACTTTATGAATGCAAATCAACAACATCGTTCATAAAGGAATCTCCTTCAGCTTGGCCACAGATATCACAGGTTTCAAACAGCTAAGCACAGTCAGGAAATATAACCAAATTCAGAATTTATAGTTAAAATCTAAGGGTGAAATGTCACCTCTACACATCTCAAGCTATAAATAAATATTAATTATTTACAACTCAGTGGTAGGTAATGTTTTTGTTTTGTTTAATAAAGACATCAGCACTATCTTAGGAGTAACTACAGTATGTAAGAATGGGTATAAGTAACCTGCACTTTATCTTGACTCTTTCAAATACTAGTTATATTGACTTTTTATTTTTAAAATTAATTTATTTATTTTCATTGAACGCTAGTTAATTTACTATATTGTGGTGGATTTTGCCATACATTGACATGAATCAGCCATGGATGTACATGTCCCCCATCCTGAACCCCCTCCCACCTCCTTCCTGATCCCATCCCTCAGGATTTTCCCAGTGCACTGCCTTTGAGTGCCCTGTTTCATGTATCGAACTTGGACTGGACATCTATTTCTTATATAGTAATATACACGTTCCAATGCCATTCTCTCATATCATCCCACCCTCGCCTTCTCCCAAAGAATCCAAAAGTCTGTTGTTTATATCTGTGTCTCTTTTGCTGTCTCGCAAATAGGGTCATCGTTAACATCTTTCTAAGTTCCATATATATGCATTAATATACTGTAGTTATATTTATTTTTGAATCAAGATTTTAACTTATCTCTGATCTTAATGGGCTTCCTGATAGTTCAGTTGGTAAAGAATCCACCTGCAATGCAGGAGACCCCGGTTCGATTCCTAGGTCAGGAAGATCTATTGAAGGGATAGGCTACCCACTCCAAAATGCTTGGCTTTCTCTGGTGGCTCAGCTAGTAAAGAATCCTCCTGCAATGTGGGAAACTTGGGTTCGATCCCTGGGTTGGGAAGATCCCCTGAGAAGAGAAAGGCTGCCCACTCCAGTATTCTGACCTGGAGAATTCCAAGAACTACAGTCCATGGGGTCACAAAGAACTGGACATGAGTGAGAAACTTTAACTTACACTGGCCTTTTCACTCATATATTTTCATTTTAGTACATTTTCCATTTTTAACACAGCAGTCTCTAAGTATTTATGGCTAGTTTTAATACTTACATAAATTTACATTTAATATTTGTAAACCTTTCTTCCTGAAAATATTAGCATAAGTATTTTTAGATAAATTATGTATGAGCAATTATTAGTATTCAGAGATTCAGAAAAATTTTAATACATAAGCATATAATTTTTAGACATAGTATTGTTTCTTTGTCTCTGAGTTATTTTAATTTTTGCCACTTTTGTTTTTGTTTCTTTTATAAAATACCAGGATATTTTTGGTAGTATAGCAACAGATAATACATTTAAAAAATTCCTCCAGGGTTCTAAGAAAGTTACATATACCTGTTTATTGGTTTATGAATGTTACAATTAAACTTAGGGCAAAATTAAAGCTGTAAAATACATAAAATAAAATATGTTGTGGAAAAATAAATATTTTACTATATATGTTTGAATCATTTGGTATCTGAGTAAAAATTCCAGAATATATGCATAATGGAAATAAACTAAGGAAAGTGACATCTATTAAAAATGATATGTAATAACATTTAGGGTGATCAACTTTACAAGTCATTTATGACCTGCTTGTGGAGTCTAGTCAAGGGAGGATTTATGAATTTACCTTTAATCCTCATGTTAATAACAGGGCAATAAACACAGAATTGGTTGCCTGTGTAACTCAACTTTTAAAAATTAATTTTAATTGGAATATAATTGCTTTACAATGTTGTATTAGTTTCTGCTGCACAGCAAAGTGAATCCATTATGTGTGTACATATATCCCCTCTTTTTTGGATTTCCTTCCCATTTAGGTCACCTTAGAATACAACATTGAGTAGAGTTCCCTGTGCTATACAGTAGGATCTCCTTAGTTATCTATTCTATATACAGTATCTATAGTATATTATGTCAATCCTAACCTCCCCACTCATCCCACTTTCCCCCCTGGTATTCATAGGTTTGCTCTCTATGTCTCTGTCTCTATTTCTGCTAAAAATCATATCATCATCTCAACAGATTAAAAAGAACTCTTTAGACAAAGCTCACCATCCATCGATGATAAAAATTCTCCAGAAACTGGGCACAGAGGGAACGTGCCTCAACAGAACAAAGGCCATACTTGATGAACTGATAGCTAACGTCATTCTCAATGGTGATTCGGCTCTGAGTGGCTCTGGCCTTACGTGGGCTCTCCTTACACACAGGGAGAGTAGGCACTGCCCTCTGCGGTGCCTGCGTCACAGCAGGGAGGCCACAAGGACCAGGAAACCTCATCCACCCGGCCCTGTGGTGGTGAGGCTGGCCCTCCTCAGAATCTGAAGCACCGGCCCAGCAAGCACCCAGGGTAAGGAGGCAGCCATACAGCAAGATAATCTACCAAGGATTCACTGCTCAACATAGGCAGGGTGTCAGTGGTAGAAAGGGGGTCCTGTAGAATTGGCATCACACTTAGGAGAGCAGTGACCGGAAATTACTAGTGACTGGAAATTACTGGAGGTTTCCTCCCTGGACCCGGGGCCCCTGATCCCAATCAGAAAGCCTGGCCTGGCCTTAGGTCAGGACAGCACTAGGTCAAAGCCATAAAGCACAAGGTACAAGAGACACCGCGATGCCCCCCTCCCCCTGCAGCCAAGCAGACAGCTCAACCCAAGTTTTAATCAGAAGAGGCCAGCAGAGGAGCAGCAGCTCAGTGTGCAAAAAACAGAGTCAGCACAGATCTATAACATGAAACAGAAAGGCCTAATCCGTAGGCAAGGGATAGTGTGGAAGCAATAAAGCAAAGGGCTGACTTCAGTATCGCAAGAAACAGAGAAAAGAAGGAGGGGCTAAAAAAAGGACCCACCCCGTCAAGCCCTGCAAATCACCACTCTCCAAAAACTTCTAACTAGTCTGTGTAATTACCAGCATGAGGATCTACCTTAGTTTGGAAATCTGTGGTCCATAACCTGTAGACAGACCACACAGATGCTCTACACTAAATCACCAAAGAATATTTTGGAAGATGGCTTGTAAACTCTGGTTTATAATATCTCATCACCCACACCACAGATTCACAAAAATAGTAGCTGCTGACAAACATTTTTGGGTTGAAAAACCTCTGCTCAGGCTCTTCTGAACACATGGAAATTCTGGGAGAGCGATGAACTTGATAGGGCCATGAAACCTCTGTGCCCTTTCCCCAGCCACTGCTCTCTGCATCCCTTCCATATGGCTATTCCTGAGTTACACCTTTTTAGGACAAACCAATGCTTCCCTGGTGGCTCAGATGGTAAAGCATCTGCCTGCAATGCAGGAGACCCGGGTTCGATCCCTGGGTTGGGAAGATCTCCTGGAGAAGGAAATGGCAACCCACTCTAGTACTCTTGCCTGGAGAATCCCATGGACAAAGGAGCCTGGTAGGCTACAGTCCACGGGGTCGCAAAGAGTCGGACACGACTGAGCGACTTCACTTCAGTGATCTAGTAAACACAGACATACCTCATTTTATTTTATTGCATTTCATTGTATTGTTTTGCAGATATTGCATTTTCTTTTTCTTTTTTTCAAATTGAAGGTTTGTGGCAACCCTGTGTCCTGCGTCTTGCCATTTTTCCAATAGCAGTTGCTCACTTCATGTTTTTGAGTCATATTTTGGTAATTCTCGCACCATTTCAAATATTTAATTATTATTATATCTATCATGGTTGATGTGATCAGTGAGGCCCCTATTGTAACTATCTGGGACACCATGAATAGTGCTCACATAAAATGGCAAACTTGATTGATTGTTGAAATGACAGCAAAGGATTTAGAATGTTCCATAAACTTTGTTGATAAAGCATCACAGGGGTTTGAGAGGACTGACTCCGATTCTGAGAGTAGCTCTGCTGTGAGTGAAATGCTGTCTAACAGCACTATATGCTACAGAGAAATCAGTCATGAGAGGCAGACCCAACCAGTGTAACACACTTCACTGTTGTTTTATTTTAAGAAATTGCCACAAACACCACCATGATCACTCAGCAGTCATCAGCATGGGGGCAAGACCCTCCATCAGCAAGATTATGACTCCATGAAGGCACAGATGACAGTGATTTTTAGCAATACAGTATTTTTAAATTAAGATTTTATCACTTCAAGGCAAACAGAAGGGGAAAAAGTGGAAGCAGTGACAGATTTTGCTTTCTTGGGCTCCAAAATCACTGTGGACAGTGACTGCAGCTGTGAAATTAGAAGACGCTTGCTATGACCAACCTAGATAGAGTATTAAAAAGCAGAGACATCACTTTGCTGACAATGGTCCGTATAGTCAAAGTTAACGGTTTTTCCAGTACTCGTGTATGGATGTGAGAATTGGACCATAAAAAAGGGGGGCTGAGTGCCAAAGAATGTGCGCTTTTGAGTTATGGAGCTGGAAATGATTCTTGAGAGTGCCTTGTACAGTCAGGAGATCAGCAGTCAACCCTAAAGGAAATCAACCCTGAATACTCACTGGAAGAACTGATGCTGAAGCTGAAGCTCCCATCCTTTGGCCACCTAATGCAAAGTGCCAACTCCCTGGTACTGGGAAAGACGGAGGGCAAGAGAAGAAGGGGGAGGACAGGATGAGATGGTTGGATGGCATCACGGACTAAGTGGACATGAGTTTAAACTCCAGAAGATAATGAAGGACAGGAAAGGCTTGCTGAGCTGCAGTCCATGGGGTCGCAAAATGTCAGACATGACTTAGTGACTGAAAAACAATGTGTAAACATAATGCTAGTTTACGCTTAACAGACCACAGCAAGGCGTAAACAAAAATACAGTGCCTCGCTCTATTGCAGTGTGTGCTTCATTGTGGTGGACTGGAATCCAGCCTGAAGTATGTCTGAGGTGTGCCTGTCAAATCCTTCTCTGAGTTCTGTGAGCTGCTCTAGAAAATTAATTGAACCCAGGGAGAGGATCACTGGGACCTGTGATCTACAGTTATAGAACCTGATACCATTGGAACCTTCCCTCTATACAGCTGGTCATGTGCCTAAGTGAAAACCTAGACTTGGGACTGCCTTCTGAGGCAGGGGTGGGGCAGTCCTAGGGACTGGGCCCTAGACCTATAGGATGTGACCCATTTCCAGCTCCATGGTGAGCGAGCTGAGCTGATTCGGGACACCAGAATGGTGTGGGAGCACTGTGTGGGAGTGCATGGGAAACCTCCCATATGGACTGGGAGCCAACACTTGGGGACCAAATTCTGCTTAGAGTCAAGGTGACTGAAAGGGTTTAGGGAGTTACTTCTAAATCCACTGACCACTCAGAAGCTCCTCTGCAGCTAAGCCTGGCTCTCTGAGCCACCCTATTCTGAGTCAGTCTTGTGACATGAACACGCCGTGGGACAGAAGAATAGCCACTGAGGGCATTTTATTCCCCGAAGTCAAAGATGCTGCTGTGCGTGCATGCTCAGTCATGTCAGGCTCTTTATGACCCCATGCATTGTAGCCCGCCAGGCTCCTTGGTCCATGTGGATGTCCCAGGTAAGAATACTGGAGTTGGTTGCCATTTCCTCCTCCAGGGGATCTTTCTGATCCAGGATCAAACTTGAGTCTCCTGCATTGGAAGGCGGCTTCTATACCCCTTCACCACCTGGGAAACCCAGTCGAAGACCTCATTCCAGAATTTCTTACATCTAATAGGCAATGCTCTAAATTCAGCTGTCCATGCGCTTAATCCCAACTGCATAATCTCAGGCAGGTTCCACAGAGGAAGCTCTCCTCTCCTTCTCAGGATAATTCAGCTCATGGGCGCAGGTCAACATGTATATGCTCCTGTTTTTAAGGGCATATCAGACCGCACTCAGAAAGGATGCTCATAGTAGTGAACTGGGTGGGAGGCAAAAAGCAAACAGGTCACAGGGCAGGCAGTGTACTCCCGACAGCCTTTTCTTTCCCAGCAAATGCAGGTGGCTTTCTCTCGCAGTTCACCCACATCCATGTGTGTCTAGACAAAAGTGTATGTCACTGAGAGAAACCTATGTTTGTAAAAATATATTTTTTTCTAGAAATTAATTATGGGGTTGTATATTTCCTTGATTTTTTTTCTCATTACAATAATGACAGCACAAATGTGAAAATATATGGTATTACAAAAATAACCCTTAAATCAGGGTTTATTGTTTAAGTGCTTATTTTTAAATAAGCACTTAAATCAGGTAAGATTGTGTTCTGACACATTTTTAATTGGGACATAAATTAACTTTTCTAGTTTACGGAATAAGACATGAAACTGGTGGAAAGGAAATCCACTTGACTTAGTAAATTTTTCATCCCTCACCTCTGTCTGAACTCAAGGACTTCTAGTACAATATTAAATTGAGTGTTTTTCTACAAGTGAGAGGAAAGAGTTAATTTTCAAAGTTATTCTCTCCTCTCATCCAAAGCTGTAGGGAAACCTCCCAGGAAACCAACCCATCTGGCTATTTTCTGCCTCTCTCTTGCAATACTTTCTTTTCTTCTGTTCTCCCTCCACTCCAGCTGCAGTTACTTTATTTTGTCTTTTTATTCAATATACTTACCTTACCACTGGTCTCAATGTTGACAATAGTTGATCTTTATTTGTAGAGCTTTAATTTTTGTTCTATCTCATCTCCCCCACCCCCCAACTTTTTTAAGGAGAAAACACACATAGTGGCTCAGGGGTAAAGCATCTGCCTGCAGTGCAGGAGGTGCAGGAGATGTGGGTTTGATCCCTGGGTTGGGAAGATGCCCTGGAGTAGGGCATGGCAACCCACTCTAGTATTGTTGCCAGGAAAATCCTGTGAAAAAAGGAGCCTGGTGGGCCACACAGCCCATAGCACTGCAAAGAGTGGGACACAGCTGAGGGGATGAGCACATAAGCACGTGGACACACACACAAATTCTAGAGGGAAAGATGGTCTTTCCACAAACTCAAGGTCATCGTCGCTAAGCATAATAATGGCGGAGATTTTCTGAGCTCCAATAAACATCTGGAGATGCTATAATCCAAAACCCTGTTTGGGTTCTTTAATAGTTAACAATAGGAATCTGACATCACTTGGCAGCTAACCCTAGGGCTCAGAGTCCAAGATCAAAGTCTGCACTGTGTTTGTTTTTTTTTTTTTTTTCCTTTTTAATTTGCATCACTGATGTAATCCAGCTAACACTGACTTCCTCTCCTTCTAAGTGTGACTAATCTGTAAATCCCATAATGCTACCAGTGCCCACCCTCAATTAGTGTGATTAGTGAGTTACTATATTTATCTCACAAGATAAATATATAGCAAGTAAAAGATAATTGGCAAGTAAATATATATATATATATCTCAAAGAGTTCTAACATTATCACTTAAAAGCCAACACATAGCAGCTCTCAAGGTTTTTTTCTAGCAGCAACCAAGGTAAACAGTAGGGAAGGGCAAAGGGCACCTTAGGGTATTTTTAGGTGGATAATTCTAATACTTGAAAGCTGAGGCACTGTGATTCATCACTACCTATATTCAGTGTTCATATGTTCCCATTTTCATCTTTGGCTTTTATGTTCACTGCCAATAGATTTCAAACCGCTCTGATTATAAACTTGAAACCAAAGACAACAGTTATGTTTCAAATGATTTTCTGAAGCAAATACCAAGGGTAACGCTGGGTCAGGTTGTTACAAAGTTCTTCTAGGGAAGGCTTGGAATTTAATTTTCACTATGTGAATTTAGCACACAGGGATGCTCATGCTTTCACTCCCACAAGCCAGAATTTCTGCAGAGTCCAGAGAGAACCGAAAACAGTACTCATCACAGGAGTTCAAGGTGGTGCGGGGAGGGGGTTTCCAGGCATGAATTCAAGTACATTTCCACTTTCCATTTTCCCTCTAAGGCATGGGTTTCCCTCTAGCATCTAGGGCAGGGGGCTTGGTTGTGGTTTTGTTCTACAGATTGTTTTTTTATAACATGATTAAATAATTATTTGCAGTGATTTCCAATAGCCAGCAACTTCCTGGAACTTGCTTTGGAGTGGAAATCTGATTGGAACCTAGGCCTACGAGATGCTTTGAAGGTAAATTCACATNGAGTCAGACACGACTGAAGTGACTTAGCAGCAGCAGCAGGCTCCTTGGTCCATGTGGATGTCCCGGGTAAGAATACTGGAGTCGGTTGCCATTTCCTCCTCCAGGGGATCTTCCCGACCCAGGATCAAACCTGAGTCTCCTCCATTGGAAGGCGGCTTCTATACCCCTTCACCACCTGCGAAACCCAGTCGAAGACCTCATTCCAGAATTTCTTACATCTAACAGGCAATGCTCTAAATTCAGCTGTCCATGCGCTTAATCCCAACTGCATAATCTCAGGCAGGTTCCACAGAGGAAGCTCTCCTCTCCTTCTCAGGATAATTCAGCTCATGGGCGCAGGTCAACATGTATATGCTCCTGTTTTTAAGGGCATATCAGACCGCACTCAGAAAGGATGCTCATAGTAGTGAACTGGGTGGGAGGCAAAAAGCAAACAGGTCACAGGGCAGGCAGTGTACTCCCGACAGCCTTTTCTTTCCCAGCAAATGCAGGTGGCTTTCTCTCGCAGTTCACCCACATCCATGTGTGTCTAGACAAAAGTGTATGTCACTGAGAGAAACCTATGTTTGTAAAAATATATTTTTTTCTAGAAATTAATTATGGGGTTGTATATTTCCTTGATTTTTTTTCTTATTACAATAATGACAGCACAAATGTGAAAATATATGGTATTACAAAAATAACCCTTAAATCAGGGTTTATTGTTTAAGTGCTTATTTTTAAATAAGCACTTAAATCAGGTAAGATTGTGTTCTGACACATTTTTAATTGGGACATAAATTAACTTTTCTAGTTTACGGAATAAGACATGAAACTGGTGGAAAGGAAATCCACTTGACTTAGTAAATTTTTCATCCCTCACCTCTGTCTGAACTCAAGGACTTCTAGTACAATATTAAATTGAGTGTTTTTCTACAAGTGAGAGGAAAGAGTTAATTTTCAAAGTTATTCTCTCCTCTCATCCAAAGCTGTAGGGAAACCTCCCAGGAAACCAACCCATCTGGCTATTTTCTGCCTCTCTCTTGCAATACTTTCTTTTCTTCTGTTCTCCCTCCACTCCAGCTGCAGTTACTTTATTTTGTCTTTTTATTCAATATACTTACCTTACCACTGGTCTCAATGTTGACAATAGCTGATCTTTATTTGTAGAGCTTTAATTTTTGTTCTATCTCATCTCCCCCACCCCCCAACTTTTTTAAGGAGAAAACACACATAGTGGCTCAGGGGTAAAGCATCTGCCTGCAGTGCAGGAGGTGCAGGAGATGTGGGTTTGATCCCTGGGTTGGGAAGATGCCCTGGAGTAGGGCATGGCAACCCACTCTAGTATTGTTGCCAGGAAAATCCTGTGAAAAAAGGAGCCTGGTGGGCCACACAGCCCATAGCACTGCAAAGAGTGGGACACAGCTGAGGGGATGAGCACATAAGCACGTGGACACACACACAAATTCTAGAGGGAAAGATGGTCTTTCCACAAACTCAAGGTCATCGTCGCTAAGCATAATAATGGCGGAGATTTTCTGAGCTCCAATAAACATCTGGAGATGCTATAATCCAAAACCCTGTTTGGGTTCTTTAATAGTTAACAATAGGAATCTGACATCACTTGGCAGCTAACCCTAGGGCTCAGAGTCCAAGATCAAAGTCTGCACTGTGTTTGTTTTTTTTTTTTTTTTCCTTTTTAATTTGCATCACTGATGTAATCCAGCTAACACTGACTCCCTCTCCTTCTAAGTGTGACTAATCTGTAAATCCCATAATGCTACCAGTGCCCACCCTCAATTAGTGTGATTAGTGAGTTACTATATTTATCTCACAAGATAAATATATAGCAAGTAAAAGATAATTGGCAAGTAAATATATATATATATATCTCAAAGAGTTCTAACATTATCACTTAAAAGCCAACACATAGCAGCTCTCAAGGTTTTTTTCTAGCAGCAACCAAGGTAAACAGTAGGGAAGGGCAAAGGGCACCTTAGGGTATTTTTAGGTGGATAATTCTAATACTTGAAAGCTGAGGCACTGTGATTCATCACTACCTATATTCAGTGTTCATATGTTCCCATTTTCATCTTTGGCTTTTATGTTCACTGCCAATAGATTTCAAACCGCTCTGATTATAAACTTGAAACCAAAGACAACAGTTATGTTTCAAATGATTTTCTGAAGCAAATACCAAGGGTAACGCTGGGTCAGGTTGTTACAAAGTTCTTCTAGGGAAGGCTTGGAATTTAATTTTCACTATGTGAATTTAGCACACAGGGATGCTCATGCTTTCACTCCCACAAGCCAGAATTTCTGCAGAGTCCAGAGAGAACCGAAAACAGTACTCATCACAGGAGTTCAAGGTGGTGTGGGGAGCGGGTTTCCAGGCATGAATTCAAGTACATTTCCACTTTCCATTTTCCCTCTAAGGCATGGGTTTCCCTCTAGCATCTAGGGCAGGGGGCTTGGTTGTGGTTTTGTTCTACAGATTGTTTTTTTATAACATGATTAAATAATTATTTGCAGTGATTTCCAATAGCCAGCAACTTCCTGGAACTTGCTTTGGAGTGGAAATCTGATTGGAACCTAGGCCTACGAGATGCTTTGAAGGTAAATTCACATCTTTTTTTTTTTTTTTTTTTTTTACTTTACAAAGGTAAATTCACATCTTGTTTTTTAAGTCCAGTTGTATCTACTTGTGATTGGGAAAGAACTGGCGGACATTACTTGGAGAGAGTGGGGCAGCTACAACTCTCTCTCCCATAGGACCTCTCCTCCCCGCCACTGGTATTTTGTCTTAAAAAATTCAAAGGGAAAGATGTTTGCAATCATTATGTTTCTAATGTAATGCAGATGGTCAAGCACAGAGATGCTGTTTCTCTACAACCCCTGTAAGCTTTGTCAGATATCTGCTAGCATATGGATAAAGCAGAAACCACAGAGCACCCGCCCTGTGCCAGGTACCAGGGCTGGATCTCAGATGCGAGAAAATTCACGGCCCAAATGACTCAGAGTCAGGAGTGAGAAAAGGCAAGAAAACATGGTGGGGAGTCGGGGGGTGTGCCGAGGGGAGAGGCAATGGAATGATATGGTTACTACAAGGTGGGAAACAGACAGACCTACCAGGGTCATGACCCAAAGGATGTGAATTTGAATAAACTCCACGAGACAATAGAGGACAGTGGAGCCTGGTGTGCAATAGGCCATGGGGTCACAAAGAGCTGGACCTGACTTAGCAAGTGGGCAACAGTCAAGGTCCATTAGAGGAGCCCATGCAGAATCTGCACCAGAGAGGGCTCCACAATGGACAAAGGCCCAGAACTCAGCCTGCCTCTACCCCTACAGCGATTCTTAGACAATAGAGGACAGTGGAGCCTGGTGTGCAATAGGCCATGGGGTCACAAAGAGCTGGACCTGACTTAGCAAGTGGGCAACAGTCAGGGTCCATTAGAGGAGTCCATGCAGAATCTGCATCACAGAGGGCTCCACAATGGACAAAGGCCCAGAACTCAGCCTGCCTCTACCCCTACAGCGATTCTTCCCTTCAGGGCTCTCTGTTCTATCTGCTCTCTGCATCCCCAAGCTTACTCTTGACCAATCCCTTCTTTGTAAGCATTCAAAGCACTGATAATACACCTTCGACAGTAAAAAGTATGCCTTGCTAAATTGTATTATTGTCCACTTCAGTCATTGTTATATGCCCTAGTGCCTACCACATAAATATGTGGACCATAAATATTATTTAAAAGATCAGGAACCCAATAAAGACTCTTTGATTAGTGTTCCCTTCCTTGGTCCTTATAATTTTATTCAAATGTGCAGCTTTAATCAAGTGTGTCCCCCAAACTTATATAGTTCCTCTACTGTACTCCACAACAGTTTATTTGAGGATCTTCCCATGTATGAGTGAGTGAGTGAAAGTCATTCAGTGGTGTCCGACTCTTTGCAACCACATGGATTACAGCCTGCCCAGCTCCTCTGTCCATGGGATTCTCCAGGTAAAAAACACTGGAGTGGGTTGCCATTCCCTTCTCCAGGGGATCTTCCCAACCCAGGGATTGAACCCAGGTCTCCCTCCTTACAGGCAGATTCTTTACCATCTAAGCCACAAGGGAAGCCCGTCTATAAAAGATGAAAAAAATCCAAGGTACATTGTATGTCAAGATATATATCCTAGAATGCCATCTATTAAACATAGCTAGTGATAATTCATCGTTATCCTAAGATGACAGATTTTCTAATTTGTCTATGAAAGGGTGTCCTTAAATTCCTTTATAAAACCTTTGCAGGTCCTTAAATTGCTTCATAGAACCTTTATAGGTTCTATAGAACCTTTATAGGTCCTTTGCAGAACCTACCCACTGCAAAGTAAGATTATATTTCTTTGGGCCATTTGTCAAGATATTCCTGTCAGATTTTATTTCTCCTCTTTCTTTTATATTTCATAAGCATATGTAAATTAAGGTTTTGATAAAAATACCCTGTATTTAAATACACATTAAGCAAGTATTTCTCCTGAGGTCGTACATGACCGCTTTAAATGAAAGCATAATAACCTTCTGAAGAAATCATTCAGAAAATCCTATTTTTGAGCTGAGAGAATTAAGTTCCTTAGGGTCATTGGATCTGTGTTTTCAACCAGAGTTATACATGAATACATGAAAATATAATTATAAACATACATTCCAAAAGTAAAAAAATTAGTGTCAACAATACATAATTTATGATGCAAGGATTTATTTATATTTTAGTGGCTTTATATATAAAAAAAAAAGGGTCAACATGTGGCCAGTCTTTGCTTTACAGTTTTAGTAGATACTGGCCTTAGTGCTTATGCTGGTTTTTGCATTTAATCCAGGCTGACTTTTCCATCCTGACCTTTATCATAATATAGTATAAACACTCAGATCAGGTATCTTCTGGTTCCGGCTGTGCTAACATTATTTCCATCTGTATATTTTCAGGCAAGCTTTAAAGTAGAGGAAGAGGACAATTTTTATTTTCCTGATGAAAAGGAATGCTAATGGAAAGGGGGAATGCAGAGGACAAATACTTGGGCTTAAAAAATCAGTGTATTATGACGCAGAAGAGCAGTAAACTAGGAATCAAGAGAGAGGATTGTACTCACAGCTCATCAGTATCTAAATAACTACCTGTTGGGCCCTGGGTTTTCATTTGTAATACAGGGTAGTAGATGACTAATCTCTAAAGTCTTTCCACCAGCAATATAATTCTGATTCTATAAAATATTTATACCTTCTAACATCTGGGAAACTGTCACAGTGAACTTGATACCAATTTTCATTGGGTTTCAGATTTATTATGATAACCTTCTCATGATGTTAGTCATAAAATTGTTATCTTTATTTGCAAAATACTCTAAAATAAGATGGAAGACATCATTTTTAAGTAGTCTTGAAGCAGATTTTTAAATAGTGACTTCAGTTTTTCATAATGCCATCATTTATTACTAAAAGCGATACCTTGATCCTCAGCAGGAACAGAGTAAGAAAAAGTAGTATTAGAAATGAAAATATTATGAAATAATGAACCACATACATTTCAACAGGCCATCTCAGTTCAGCTCAGTTCAGTCACTCAGTCATGTCTGACTCTTTGTGACTCCATGGACTGCAGCACACCAGGCCTTCCTGTCCATCACCAAATCCCAGTGCTTACTCAAACTTATGTCCATTGAGTGGTGATGCCACCCAACCATGTCATCCTCTGTTGTCCCCTTCTCTTCTCACCTTCAATCTTTCCCAGAATCACGGTCTTTTCAAATGAGTCAGTTATTTGCATCAGGTGGCCAAAATCTTGAAGCTTCAGCTTCAGCATCAGTTCTTTCAATGAATATTCAGGACTGATTTCCTTTAGGATGGACTGGTTGGATCTCCTTGCAGTTCAAGGGACTCTCAAGAGTCTTCTCCAACACCACAGTTCAAAAGCATCAATTCTTTGGTGCTCAGCTTTCTTTATAGCCCAACTCTCACATCCATACATGACTACTGGAAAAAAAACACAGCTTTGACTAGATGGACCTTTGTTGGCAAAGTAATGTCTCTGCTTTTTAATATGATGCCTATCTAGTTTATTTTATTTTATTAAAACAATTACTTCAAACAAACAAGTATTGTCCTAAAATTCTGTTTTAAAGTTGCCACTTGAAAATCTTGATCCCTTTATATATGAGAAAAGACATTTCTAATTAGGCCTGCATCAGTTCAGTTCAGTTCAGTTCAGTCGCTCAGTCGTGTCTGACTCTTTGCGACCCCATGAATCACAGCACGCCAGGCCTCCCTGTCCATCACCATCTCCCGGAGTTCACTCAGACTCAAGTCTATCGCGTCCGTGATGCCATCCAGCCATCTCATCCTCGGTCGTCCCCTTCTCCTCCTGCCCCCAATCCCTTTCAGCATCAGAGTTTTTTCCAATGAGTCAACTCTTCGCATGAGGTGGCCAAAGTACTGGAGTTTCGGCTTTAGCATCATTCCTTCCAAAGAAATCCCAGGGTTGATCTCCTTCAGAATGGACTGGTTGGATCTCCTTGCAGTCCAAGGGACTC
>SJYX01001462.1:195445-246091 GCA_006410675.1 Oreotragus oreotragus
TTTTCCAATGAGTCAACTCTTCGCATGAGGTGGCCAAAGTACTGGAGTTTCAGCTTTAGCATCATTCCTTCCAAAGAAATCCCAGGGTTGATCTCCTTCAGAATGAACTGGTTGGATCTCCTTGCAGTCCAAGGGACTCTCAAGAGTCTTCTCCAACACCACAGTTCAAAAGCATCAATTCTTCGGCGCTCAGCCTTCTTCACAGTCCAACTTTCACATCCATACATGACCACAGGAAAAACCATAGCCTTGACTAGGCGGACCTTAGTCGGCAAAGTAATGTCTCTGCTTTTGAATATAATATAACACTGATAA
This sequence comes from Oreotragus oreotragus, assembly GCA_006410675.1. Lineage (NCBI taxonomy): Eukaryota > Metazoa > Chordata > Mammalia > Artiodactyla > Bovidae > Oreotragus > Oreotragus oreotragus. The sequence continues at coordinate 195,761 of SJYX01001462.1, forward strand.
TGATAAAATATACAACACAGACAACTGAAGGTGTTCAGAATAAAATAATAAATTGGAGAATAAAAACTGCATAGAGGTGGACTGGTTTTGTTTTTTGAGACAAAAGATCATGATAAAAATTATTTCACCATTATGCTTCTAAGGATGGCAAATTTAAAACTGTTTTGAAAGTATTGACATTAAATATAAGAAATAAATATAGGAAAATTATTTATTGCAGATAATTATCATTACAAACATGATAAAAATATTTTTCCTTTTTACAGTTTTCATCTTCATATACTCACACCTTTATTTCCATATACTTGGGCCTTTCCTATTTCTGATTTTATGCAGTAGTGAAATCAAATCTATATTAAACTGACAATGTCTGTCATCACCTACATCATGTCTTAGGCCATTAAAATGCTACTTTTCATTTCCTCAGATATTACAAGTACAAGTTTGCAAGGATGGCTAAACTATTCTGTTCTTTCTCCAACAGTTGAATGAGATATTTTACACCAAGTTCTTAGATTCCTGGAGTACAGCAGAATCACTCTCATTCTTTCCTGAGTCATGCTTGTCTCATTCATTTTAATATTAGACATTAAACATGATAATGTTCATATTTTCAGTCATTTTAACTGAACTTCTAGAATATTTCCTTTTAATATAGTTGTCACACCTCATTCCAGTGCTGATCTGACCCTTCCTGGTTCCTTTAGGTACCGTCTTTATTCCACATGACGTCTTTTCCATTCTGATGAAAATGCACTTTCACAGAACCAGGTTTTCTTACAATTATTTCTTGCTTAAATACAAAAATTTTTTAAGAAAAGTGTAATATTTCTCTGCCTTTCTGAAGAATGTACTCATTACCGTATTAAATAAGATGTCTTTTTTCTTCCTAATACTCTTCTTTATAATCTTTTTCTTACATTTACTCCAGTTGTATATGATGCAAAATCACCTTTCTTCTATTTTTCTTAACGACAATCCAACTGGAAGTGAAATGTATTCTGATATCTCTCCAAATGAAACGTATTTTGTCCTCAATCTGGCTTACAAGAATTTTAAAGAGTGAAAACAGAACCAATCTCTTCGTATGGTGATCAGCTCTATTTAGTTAGCTGTTGCCTTCCTTTGGAGGACCAAAGTCGTTTATTCATGACACAGTACTGATTCANGTCCTCAATCTGGCTTACAAGAATTTTAAAGAGTGAAAACAGAACCAATCTCTTCGTATGGTGATCAGCTCTATTTAGTTAGCTGTTGCCTTCCTTTGGAGGACCAAAGTCGTTTATTCATGACACAGTACTGATTCAAAGCTGTTTGTGTTAGCTCTACTATGAACTTGGGATGGGGTCCCTGCTCAAGGAAGGTCCTCTCTACCAGGAAAAAGAAGCATGTGTGGAAAAGTGATGACAATAAATAGAGAAGTAATCCCACCCAAACAACTGCCTCAGAGGAGAGATGCCAGGAGCCAGCATAGCTGGTAACAAGTCCCATCCTGTGGGGAGCCTGTTACCCCATCCTCTTCAAGCCCAGCAAGATGCTGCTGGGAAGTGCCTTCACTTCCATTAACCAAATTAAACCAGAAAAAGGACACTTTCGACCTCGTGCAAAAAATTAGCATTCTGTGGACATGTTTTTCACGTATATAAAATTATTGATGACTGCTGCTAACTCGCTTCAGTCGTGTCCGACTCAGTGCGACCCCATAAACGGCAGCCCACCAGGTTCCCCCATCCCTGGGATTCTCCAGGCAAGAATATTGGAGTGAGTTGCAACTTCCTTCTCCAATGCATGAAAGTGAAAAGTGAAAGTGAAGTCATTCAGTCGTGTCCGACTCCTAGAGACCCCATGGACTGCAGCCCACCAGGCTCCTCCGTCCATGGGATTTTCCAGGCAAGAGTACTGGAGTGGGTTGCCATTGCCTTCTCCGTCTTGATGACTAACTTACTGAAATTTTTTCCTTGCATCCTCTTTGTTTCTCTCTGAGCAGCATCTCATTCTGAAGAAGATACTCTGTCTAGTCAGTCTTCTTTCTTTATTTTCTTTATTGTTTTTTTTATTTTAACTGTAGGATAATTGCTTTACAATGTGGTTGTTGGTTTCTGCCATATAACAACATGAATCAACCATATATATTAGTTATATCTACAGGGGATATATATATATATATAGTGCCTCCCTCCCCACCTTTCCATCCTAGGTCATCACAGAATGCCAGGCTGTGCTCCTTGTTTTACATAGTCAGTGGTTTTCAACACTGATTCACAATGGAATCATCTGGGGAGCTTTACAAAGGCTAGTCTCCCATGCTAGAGACTCTAATTTAATTAATGCAATCTGGGAATCATAATTTTAAAAGCCTAAAGTGCAACCAAGATTGAGAAGCATTGTTATATGCAGTGCTTTCTACAAATGCAAGGATGTGATGAAGAAAAAATGTATATTAGCTGCTGCTGCTGCTGCTGCTACTTAGTCACTTCAGTTGTGTCCCACTCTATGCGACCCCCATAGATGGCAGCCCACCAGGCTCCCCTGTCCCTGGGATTCTCCAGGCAAGAGCACTGGAGTGGGTTGCCATTTCCTTCTCCAATGTNTATTAGCTGCTGCTGCTGCTGCTGCTACTTAGTCACTTCAGTTGTGTCCCACTCTATGCGACCCCCATAGATGGCAGCCCACCAGGCTCCCCTGTCCCTGGGATTCTCCAGGCAAGAGCACTGGAGTGGGTTGCCATTTCCTTCTCCAATGTACGAAAGTGAAAAGTGAAAGTGAAGTTGCCCACTTGTGTCTGACTGTTAGTGACCCCATGGACTGCAGCCTACCAGGGTCCTCTGTCCATGAGATTTTCCAGGCAAGAGTGCTGGAGTGGGTTGCCATTGCCTTCTCCAAGTATATTAGCTAGTTTATTGTATATATTATTGGTTAACATAGAATATACAGATATAAAGGTTATATATGGGTTTAGTGACGTGAACTCGCTCAGTCGTGTCTGATTCTTTGCGACCCCATGGACCATAGCCTACCAGGCTCCTCCCTCAATGGGATTCTCCAGGCAAGGGTACTGGAGTAGGTTGCCATTTCCTTCTCCAGGGGATCTTCGTGAGTAAGGGATCGAACCCGGGTCTCCCTCATTCCAGGCAGACGCTTTAACCTCTGAGCCACCAGGGAAGCCCCAGTTTATATATGTTTTTTTCTCCTAACATTCTGCAATCCAGTGATTCATCCTGAATATTTAAGTAACATAATATACAATATTAATTAATATATATAATGTGATTATGTTATATTATATATAATAATCATACTAATATAATATTAAGTTGGAGAAAACCAAATTTAATCACTTAGGGGATACATGTTGAAAGATACTCTCTGCACAGTACTTCAAATAATGAAAAGGAGACACTCAGTTCAGTTCCCAAAGAAGTGGTTAAATAAACACTATTACATGATACAGTGGGGAAACAGTAGAAATATGAAGGTCATTCTATATATTCTCAGGGCTTCTCTGGTAGTTCGGATGGTAAAGAGTCCACCTGCAGTGCAGGGGACCCAAGTTCGATTCTTGGGTCGGAAGGATCTGGTGGAGAAGGGATAGGCTACCCACTCCAGTATTCTTGGGCTCCCCTGGTGGTGGCTCAGATGGTAAAGAATCTACCTGCAATGAGGGAGACCTGGGTTCAATCCCTGGGTTGGGAAGATCCCCTGGAGGAAAGTATAGCAACCCACTCCAGTATTCTTGCCTGGAGAATCCCCATGGACAGAGGAGCTGGCAGGCTGCAACCCATGGGGCAAAAGCCAGATACGACTGAGTAATTAAGCATGTACATACATTCTGAAGGAAAAGATGTCTAGGATACACTGTTAAGTAAAAAAAATACAAACAACAACAGATTTCAGAACAGTTTGAATGAAACAAGTTATCTTTTGTAACTGAATGTGTATATGAGTATGTCTATATGAAAACCAATGCATTTGTTATATTAATAAATACAAAGAGTGACATCTGGAATCCCTACACTGCAGAATGTGGTTAGGGCTGAGGGAAGAAAATGAAATGGCTGTGCCTTTTCATTCATATAATTACATATTCCTCAGCTTTTGAAAGGGATAAGCATGCATTCTTTTATTTTAAAACACTAGTTTTTGATTTCTAAAATTTCTACAAAGAACAATAACTTGCCACCTTATAAAGAATAGGAAAAGTCTTCACATTCAACCATAAAACAACTGTAGAATTTTATATAAAAGTGTGTAATTTCAAAGAAAATTGGCCAAATGTCAATTTACAAATGCATTCTATTTACCTGGAAATTTAATAAATCATTCTTCAAATGTTATAAATTGGTACTTTTATTTTACAATATTAAGATTTATGATAATAATCCCAAGATATTTCTCCATTAGCCCCCAAATAAGTTAACCATTACCTGGTATATGGCCAGATATTACAGAGTGAAGGCTTCTCTAGCAATTAAAGACTATCCTTTAACATCATTCAATAATATATTTCCTTACTATGAAATCAAAGAAAAAACTTGACAGATATTCACACATCCAAATTCACAGTCATATACACCAACTACAGGTCCTTAAGAACTTAGCCGAATCTTATTTAATCAGTCAGTTAATAACATTCACCTTTATTCAGCCAAAACTGTCCTTTCATTTCTAACCCACTGTGACTCTCTATTCATCACAGGCACTAAAACATATTCAACATTGCTTGAGTTTATTATGTTGTGTGGCTGACTGTAACAATTTTACAAACCATTGCACAGAACTGCACAATAACAAGTGAGAAAACTGTGAATCAGTCAGGTTTAAATATCCAGATGCTTTTATCCAAAAGAGTAACTCTGCTGGGTTATACAGAAGAGCCAGGCTCTGCTGGTTTAAACAAAGTGGTTGATGAAGGTCAGGGTAGGGAAGTACCTGGGGAGTTGAGAGGTATTCTTGTTTCCCCCATTGCTCTCAGTTCAGTTCAGTCGCTCAGTCGTGTCTGACTCTTTGCGACCCCGTGAATCGCAGCACACCAGGCCTCCCTGTCCATCACCATCTCCCAGAGTTCACTCAAACTGGCATTCATCGAGTCACTGATGCCATCCANCTTTTGAACACATATGATACACTAATTCCCAGAGATTTAAGACTGCTCCATTTGCCTCCTGAGGCTGTCAGGCTCCTTATGACCAAGACACGGAAAGGTTCTTCAGCACAAAGATGCCATGATGATATTTTATTTACTGTGAATATTGACCATACATGAATATGGGATGTCCTGGGGTTCTGCCTTCCCTTATCAATATCAGGTTACCTCCTTGTTGGTACTTTCCTTAGGTCTGGTTCCCCAAGTACAGATCCTGTGACAAAGATTTAAACACAAGTAGGCTACCTTGGAGCTTATCCTGGAAAGCATTTTTAGTGGACTAGGCACATGAGGTGGCGAGAAGAAAGCCAAGAAGAGGGTGCTCTTGAGCAGGTTGCTCAATCCCTGGTGAATTCTAAGAAACAGTCTTCAGAAACATCCCATCTGAGGGGCCGGAACACTGGCATATGTCTCCTCCAGCCCGCATGTGTCCTTGCGAGCTGCTCCCGAGGCCAGAGCTTAAGGTCCGTTTCTTGCAGGGGTCGGAAGAAGACCATCAGGGCAGGGTCCCGAGTCCTTGCTGTTTGCACGTGTGGGAGAGGGTGCTAAGGCGGGCACGACTGGGGCGCCAACGGTGTGTGCTGCTTTAACCTTCTTTTTGTTGTTGTTGAAATAAAATTCCAGGTTCTTAGTGGGCAACGTTGTTTCATGGATGGACTAGGTCGCTTGAGATGATCAGCGACAAAGCACAGGCGGAGGCTGTCAGCAGAAAGCACTTAAGTCATGTCAGTGCCTGGTCGATGTCAGGGTGGATTTGAAAAATACCGGAAATTACTGATCGATGTCAGGTTGGGTTTGAAAAATGCTGGAAATTAGCAACTGTTTTTGAAATGGGGAAGGGAGGATGTAGAGGGAATCTCTTCGAGGCATCTAGATGTTGTTCCTAAAATAACATATGCCTTAGTCACAAAGGTTGTGATAAGCCATTAACGGGAACAAATGGAACAGATGGATTGTCCAGGCTCCTCAGAGCGTCGTGGTTTCCTCAGTGCTAATCAGCCTACAGAATTATAGTTAGGCCCATAGGAAATTACAATATTTTTTCCATGCACTCAGATCTGGAAGAAAACAAAACTCTGACGGAAATCTGTGGCCAGCCAAGTGTGAACGAGGCCACCTTCATTACTTGGGGAAATTCCTGGGTAAAAAAAAAAAAAGGTGGAATCCAGTGCTTAGTGGACCTTGAAAAGAATCCTTCTCTGCTTCATGTCTGTCTGTCCTGTTCTGTTACACAGCAGTCCTGGTGACACACCCTAACATGGAAAGTAGGTCCTAGCACCCTACTGGCTGTCCCGTTGGTGTCATCCAGGGGATGAAGACACAAGGTCTTGATACCACGAGGCATCTGATTATTTAGACCTGTTTGGTGATGGTGGAGTAACAGAGTATTCCTGCCCTGAAAGACCCCACCCCACCCCCACCAGCTGTGAAACCAGTGAGGCTGCACTGGTTCCATCCTGCCACCCTGGGTGTGACTCTTTCTCTCTGGGGTGGAGGGGGAGGAGGCTTGTGACACAACTCAGGGTTGAGACCAAGGAGGTTTGTTCCTGACCCCACGTCCCCGCCTTCTCCCAGGAAGGCCTTTGGTACCACAGTGGCTCCGCCGAGAGACCTGGACCCTGGTGTCCGGCCTGCGTGGCCAGTGCTCTGGGAGTCCCGGGAACTGGGCCCATTGAGTGGGTAGCCAAGCTCAGTGTCAGGTTGGGATGAGAGTTGCTCAGGGCCCACAGTCTGGGGTCAGAGTCAGGGGTATGGTGTGGTTAGGACTGAGTCTGGGGAGCATTTGGACCCGTTTGGAACTTGTTTGGGGCTGGCTCCATCTAAAGTTGACCTCAGGGATTTGTGGGGCTCAGTGTGGAGGCAAGAGAAGGGCTTTTGTGGCTTTCTGCTGGAAAGGGCTGGGTACCCACGCTGGGGCAGCAGCCTGGAGGAAGCTCGGCTTCCCGGGCCGGTGCAGGGTCCCCTCAGTGCTCGGTGCGCCTTTGGCTCTGACCTCATACCTTTGTGGCTGGCTGGCTCTGGGTGACCTTTAGGGAAGGCAGCAGCACCTGCTCCCTGCTGGGTGCAGATGGGATGTGTCCAGTCCTGGCCTGAACCCCATGGAAGGTCCAGAGGCCAGGGTCCAGCTCTCGGTCTGCCCCAGACCCGCTGGGTGGCCTCAGGCAGTCCCTGTCCCTGTCTCTCTGTTCATTCAACCAGCATTTCCCTTCCCCTTAGGCTCCAGGCACCATCATCAGTGTCCCCACTGTCAACTCTAACAGGGACCCCAGTCCTGCCGGTCTCTCGACGTGTGGGATGTGAAAAGCTGTGGCTTGCTGTGCTGCTGGTCACGTGGCAGAACTGACCCTCCAGCTCGGAAGGCGCACCCAGACACCTAGTAGCTGCCCGCAGGGAATCCGTTCTTTCTCATCTCCACCCCCTCCTCACAGCTCCCAAAGCCTCCCTGCTCTTCCAGGACCACCTGGCTTCCCAGGAGCAGGGAGGGGACCCTGGAGACCAGACTAGTCCTGAAGGCTGTGACCTTGACCCCTGCCCTCTCAGAGCCCCAGAACCCCCACTGAGGTTTGCTGTGGTGGGTCCTGCCCTCTCTGCCCGCTCCCTCCCAGCAGAGCTTCTCCCCTCAGGATCTGCCGCTCCTGCAGCTGGTCTGGTCTCCGCTGAGCCTTCCCTGGGCTGGTAGTCAGCAGGTGGAGGAAAGGACGGGGCAGCCACTGGGAAAGGAGAGGGTGGGCGGTGTTTGGGGCCTCAGGGCACCTTTATTTCACCCCAACCACAGACATACACACCCAAAGCAGTGCTCAACCTTCTGTAAGAGGCTCTGCCTCCCCAAGACGAACGTCCGTCCGCCCTCTTGCATCTTCCAGAGCACACTCCCAGTGGGGTGGGGTGTTCTCGTGGCCGGGCACGGTGTCGGGGAGGGGAGTGGCACCCTGTCCTCTGAGAGGGGACCTCGGTGAGATTCGTGTGTTTGTGGCAGTGGCTGGGGAAGGGCTTGCGGGGGGGGTGCAAGTGGAGTGGTGTCCCAGACCAGGACACAGCGCCCTTCCTGTGGGGAGCAGCCGGACGCGGGCAGGCAACAGCCGAGGCCGGGGCTCTCCTCGGGGCCTCCCGGTCCAGCCCCCTGGCCCAGCTCCCGAGAAGATGGGGTTTCCTCGGAGGGTCACCGGCCTCCTGCTGGCTCTGCCCCTGGCCTGGTGCTGTGCTTTCTCAGCCGTTTCCTTCACTCGGAGCTGGGCCCCTGGCCCCTCAGGGGGAGAGTCCTCTGAGAGGGGGCTCTGGGCTCATGGGCACCGAGCCGGTGCAGACGGTGTATGTGGGAGCAGGTGGCTGGGACAGGGGCCGGGCAGGGGGCGCTGGGACGGCCTAGTCGTCCTTGTCCTTGGCGCCGTGTTTGAGGATGCGGGTGAACTCCACATAGTTGAAGTTGCCTTTCTTATCAATGGGTGCCTCTCGGTACATCTCGTCCACCTCCTCGTCTGTGAAGCGGTCACCCATGGTGGTGAGCAGCTCCCGAAGGTGGTCTTCGTGGATGAAACCTGGAGGGGGGTAGCAGAGGGGCGCAGGGCCAGGGCCTTGAGACACACCCCACACCCCCTGCCTGGGCCCCCCCCAGGACTCGCAGACCTTGTAGATGGAGGGTGGGCTGGGAAAAGACAGCCCTGGTGTCTGTTCACTTCGAGGTCACCAGGGCCCAGCGGGAAGGGTTCTGCAGTGGGCCTGTCTGCGAGGTGTTTCTGTGGGGGTGGGGATGGGGGCCCTGCGGTTGTAAGGGTTGGGGAGGCCCTGCCTGGGGCTGTGGGGGTGCTGATGGTGCTGCTTGAAGAACCTGGGCCCCAGAGCTCCACTGCCTGCGTCTGAATGCTGCTCTCCTCTTCTTTCTAGCTGTGTGACCTTGGGCAAGTTACTTACCCTTTCTTTGCCTGTTTGATCTGGAAAATGGGGAGGAAAATATGCCAAGCTAGTTAGGGAACTATGACGCAGTCAGGAAAAGGTTCTGACCTGCTTAGGCCTGTGGTGCCCCTTGGCCCCTGAGAAACCGCTGAAGTGGCTACTGCCAGCGGCGTCCCACAGGCCTGTCCCTGGGAGAGACCCGCGGTGGCTGAGAAGCCCTTTGGAGGACCTGAGGGTAGGGGGCACTGGTTTCTGTAACCTGTTGGCCCGCGGGCCTGAGATGGTTTGGTTTCTGGAAGGGTCAAAAGCAGAAGCCAGTGCGTTGAGCCAACAGGAGAGCTAAGAAGTGGGAAGGCTTGCGGGATGTGGGCTGTTTCAGTTTAGCCTTTGGCGGGGACAAAACAAGGAAGCAGCTTTTATTGTTCTGGTGGCAGAAACAGGTGGACAGATATCTCTGTCCTGGCCCTTGGGGGCAGAGGGGGGCCCTGAGGTGCCAGCGCGGCTGGGTGCCACTTGCATACGCGGGGTGCCCCATCCAGGCCTCTGTCCCGAGGCTGCCGACTGACCTGAGGCCTCCTCGTCGAAGCAGGCGAAGGCATTGCGGATCACGTCCTCGGGGTCTGTGCCGTTCAGCTTCTCCCCAAACATGGTGAGGAACATGGTGAAGTTGATGGGCCCCGGGGCCTCGCTCATCATGCCCTCCAGGTACTCGTCCGTGGGGTTCTTCCCTGTGGGGAAGGGCCATCCGTGCCTGCTCTCACTTCCCGTCCCCTCCCTGCATAGCCCCATAGACAAGAGACAGTAAATTTAGTAAACTGTTGAAAAGTGTGATCACTCAGTCGTGTCTGACTCTGCGACCTCATGTACTGTAGCCCACCTGGCTCCTCTGTCCGTGGAACTATCCAGGCAAGAATACTGGAGTGAATAGCCATGCCCTCCTCCAGGGGATCTTCCCCACCCAGGGATCGAACCCATGTGTCCTGAAATGCAGGTACCATCTCAGCCCCCAGGGAAGCCCTAGTGTTCGTAAACTAGAGCTGACTAGTTAACTTAGTCAGAGAAGGCACTGGCGACCCACTCCAGTACCGTTGCCTGGAAAATCCCGTGGACGGAGGAGCCTGGTGGGCTGCAGTCCAAGGGGTCGCGAAGAGTCGGACACGACTGAGAGACTTCACTTTCACTTTTCACTTTCCTGCATTGGAGAAGGAAATGGCAGCCCACTCCAGTGTTCTTGCCTGGAGAATCCCAGGGACGGGGGAGCCAGGGGGCTGCCGTCTATGGGGTCACAGAGTCGGACATGACTGAAGCGTCTTAGCAGCAGCAGCAGCAGCAGCAGCAGCAGCAGTTAACTTAGTAAACTGTAAAGCCTCTCTCTGGGACCGCCGGCTCTGACTGCCCCGTCCCACTGATAATCGCCGCCCACTCCCCTGGCGGCCTCGACCAGTTGCCTCCTCGGGTCTGGGGTCTGGATATCGCCGTGGGTCACGCTATCTGAGGTATAAGAGCCCCCGTCTGCGGGCCGCTCCCTGCCTTTGGCACTCCGTGTGCCTTATGGCTTTAAGTGTCACCTCCTCAGCTTCTTACCCCTTCACCCAGGTGGGACCTGAGGCTCAGAGGTGAGGTGACTTGTCCTCTGTCACACTGCGAGGGAGGAATGGAGCCAGACCCCAGGCACAGTTTCGACAGTAGGTAAACCAGCGAGCTTTGGTGCCACACAGGCTAAGGGCTGAATCCCAGCTCTGTGCCTACTTCCCCAGCCCCTGAGGAGAACTGCGAAGATGAGGACGGCAATGGCTGTAAATGCACAGAACAGCGACTGGCACAGCCCTACGGACTCGGATCAGCTGCTGGGTTCAAATCCCAGCTCTGCCACTTTGCAACTGTGTGAGCTTGGGCAGATTACTTAACCTCTCTGAGCCTCTGTTTCCTCACTTATAAAGTGAGAATGATGATCACGTCTGCCTTTGAGATTTAGGACCGTGCCTGCAGAGCTGCCTCTTGTTATTACTGTTTTAGTCTTTGCTGCTCTTGCTTTTACCGTCTGAGCCACCAGGGAAGCTGTTCTTTGCTGCTCTTGCTTTTAAGCCTGAGGATGATAGTCCTGATTCTTGTTCTCAGCTGTGCCATGTGACCCACAGAATCTTAGTTCCCTTACCAGGGATCAAACTCACACTCCTTGCAGGGAAAGTGCGGAGTCCTAACCACTGGACTGCCAGGGAATTCCCAGAGGGTGATGTTCTTAACCAGAGACCCTGACTGATCTGTGGACCCACTGACTTGAGCTGCAGACAGGAGTGGGGGTTTTTCTGGGTAAACATCCAGTCTAGTCTCTGGGGTTGAGAGCCCAGGAGTGTGTGCTCAGTTGCTTAGTCACATCTGACTCTTTGCGATCCCATGGACTGTAGCCTACCAGGCTCCTCTGTCCATGGAGGCAAGAAAATACTGCAGCGGGTCGTCCTTTCCTACTCCAGGGGAATCGTCCCAACTCAGGGACCGACCCTGCGTCTCCTGCGTTGGCAGGCGGGTTCTTGACCACTGCGCCACCTGGGAAGCCCGGGTTCTGCCTCCTAAATGGGAACGAGGGTTTGTGTCCCTTTCTCCTCTGAGCTCCACACTCTGCGGTGTCCCCGTGGGATGGCTGGTGCCAGCAGGACACACAGCCCCTCTCCTGCCCAGGCCTCAGTCTTCCTTCCTGGCCCTGAATCCCCAGGGAGGAGCCTCCAGGTGAGTCTGGCCTGAAGCTGGGAGAGGTGTGGCGCTGAGGGTGGGGACAGTGTCCAGCGTCCGCCCTCCTGGTCCTGCTTGGTCGTTTGCCCCTCTCACCAGACCCCCTGGGATGCACACACGGGCCACAGGCCTGAGTGGGGCTGCCCAGTGAGGGGTGGTGCCAGGGACTGACTCAGGCATGACTGCCATAGGCTGCCTCCTCTGCTACCTGAGACCACCCCCAGCCAGTGTCTGACCCAGACGCTTTCACCTGGATGAAGGGGGCACCAGGAACCGGGGCTGAGGGGGGTTGTCTGTGGCCAGGGCACGGGGAGCGATGTGGAGGCAGACCAACATGGTGTCTGGTGGGCTGGCATCTGGGGGTTGGTGTCTGGAGGCCTGGCCTCTGGGCCTCAGTTTCCCCATCTGAGCAATGGTGCAAGGTGCTAGATTCCTGAGGCCTTTCAGCTCTGAGATTCTGAGTCTGGGGAAGTCACTGGAGTCCGCCTCTCAGAGTCTGACACAGGTGACCTCTGAGGGAGCAAGGAGGTGCCCTGGCCTCCACTCTAGGCCTCAGTTTCCCCATCTGTACAATGGAAAGTCTGCAGTTTTGTAGTTGCTGATCCTTTTCCTTCAGTGAAGTGGCACCAGGCAGTTGAAACCACAGATCTGCCTGAGGCAGGAGTGGGCCTGTGTGGGTTCAAGTCCAGTGCTGAACTGCTCTGTGCCTCAGTTTCCCTGTCTGTTAAATGGAGAAAGAGGTGGCAGCTCCTCTCCAGGGTGGGCACCTCAGTCAGCACACAGGAAGTGTTCCCTGAGGGGTGAGCTGCCCCACCGCCTGCTCCAGCTGCAGCCCTCGTGGGCCTGCTCAGCCCCCCAGCCCCACCCCTGCTCACCCATCGAGGCCAGCATGTCATGCAGGTCCTCCTTGTCGATGAAGCCGTCCCGGTTCTGGTCGATCATGTTGAAGGCCTCCTTAAACTCCTGGATCTGGGACTGGTCAAACATTGCAAACACATTGGACGTGGCCCTCTGTGGCCGCTTCTTGGTGGTCTTGGCCTTGGCCCGTTTACTGGACATCTTGGCTGCAGGCGTGTGGGGCTTTCCTGTAGGCAGAGGGTGCAGATGAGAGAGCCCAGTGACCCTGGGCCAGAGAAGCTTCTGGCCTACCCCCACCCCACCTGGCTGTTGGCACCTGGGCCTGGCCTTCGTGCTCCTATAGGCTGGGGCCTCCTGCCACCCGGCTCATCACAGAAGCAGCCGGCGTTGGCCCTGTGACATGCTCTGAAACAACTTCCTCTACCTCTCTGAAGTGTTTCCTCATCTGGAATGGGATAGGAGTGCCCAGCCAAAGGGATCCATTGACTTGTGCCCGAAAAGCCCCTGGCATGGTGCCCGGCCCAGAGGAAGCTATTTCTGCTATCATGGTGTGGGTGGACACTTAGGATTGGGTTCGGTGCCAACCATTTCCGTGCTTTATCTCCCTTAATCCTCAAGAGCATTCACACCATCCATCTCTTTCCCAGTGACAAGGTGGGCAGCCTTGGGAGAGGGCCCGAGGCTCCCTGCCCCCAGCAGCAGGAAGGAGCCGGTCACGGCCCTGCATTCCTCGCATTCCTTCTCTCCTCCTCCTCTCCCTCCTCTGGAGGTTCTGGAAGGCCAGCGCTCTGGGCAGCCTCCCTTCCCCCACCTGTCCACACTAGACCAGCCCCTTAGGGTGGGGGACAGACCTAATTTGGGCCCTGCTTTTTGTTTTCCCTCTTCAGTGCTTATAGAAGCATAAAGCTTCCCCAGACTGAGCCCCCCAGCTTCCCCTTACATTTGTTTAGGCCTGGCCTCTGAACCTCCAGCCAGTCTCACCCATTGCATGCAGACCCCAGTACTCCACCCTGAAGCCCTTGAGGGTTCCTGCCATCCCCCTCTCCCATCAGGCCTGGCACAGGAGGAGGCCCTTTGAGCCTCTCCTACCCTGCTCTCTGACTCGTCTTGTCATCCCTCTTGCCAGCTGTGATCCTGCCCAGCTGGACCTCTGGCTGCTCCCAGATACCCCCAGACTTTCCTTCTTGGTTCTCCCCTTGAAACACCCTTCCTTCTTGAGCCCAGTTCTTCAGACAGCCCTTGGGGCGCAGTTCCCCCACCCTGGCTTTGACAGCAAGCACTTAAAGGTCCCTCTTCATCACAATCAGTCAGGGCTGGTGTAAGCACCCTGAGTTATACCTAAGCCCATGGTGGCACTCATAGATGCTTGTTTAATGAATGATCTTGAAGGCAGCTAGCCAGTCTACTGGCCCCACTGTACAGATGGGGAAACTGAGACGCAACAAGGGGCTCTTTCCCTGAACTCTTGTCATGGCTTCTGGGGCAGTTTGGGGCCCCAGGACTGCTGCCCCCTCTTTCCTCTCTCCCGAGTCTCGTGGTTAAGGATCTGCAAGAAGCCTTAACTGCTCCTCGATCTGTCTTCCAGGCCTTTATCCCATGACCTTGTTCAAGTCATTCTGGATCTTTGGCCTTTGAAATCTTAAACCCTGAGCTGGGACGCTGGCCAGCCCCAGCCTTTCCCCATAGGCACAACTGCCTATAGTTAGAGACTGTCCCCCTGCACCCACACACCTGGCCCTCGGTGCTTCTCGTGTGGTTCAAGGTGGGTAGACAGAAGCCTTGGGAAAGGGTTGGGGTGGGACAGTGCCGTGGGCAGGGAGTGCTTCGAGGGGCCCAGTTCTCCCCAGAGCCGGGTGTTCTCTGGAAACTTTAACTCATGATGCCCACAGAAGGCAGCCGAGGAGAAGTTCATCGTGCCCAGCAGAGACTGCCATGGTCCCCCTCAGTCACTGCCACCCCCATCTGTACGGTTCTAGGGCAGATGTGGCAGGAGTGGCCGAGAGCTCACCCACCGCTCTGATCCTGGCTTGGCCGCCCTGCCTCCATGGCCGCCCCATCCCCGCCCTCTTCTCTTGAGGGGCTGTGACAGGGCTTGGAGCACTGAACTTGGCAGGGTGGGGAAAATGGGGTGCCCCCACTGTGCAATTAAAGGACCTGGTGTGCCCATAAGAGGGATAGAGTCCAGCTGGAAGCCGGGACCCCCGGGCTAGGCTTAGGTCTGGGGATGGCAAATGGCCTTTCCTGGCAGGCCGATGGTAGCTGAGGGGCACCGTCGTGACCAGAGGCAATTTGTAGGCTTGATTGAGGAACTGGGGTCAGAGCCAGGCTGAGCTCTTAAGACCTGGAGCCATCGACGCCTCCTCCTGGGGGTCCTAGACACCAGGGATCAGATATAACTGGTCCTTGGCCGGCTACAGCTAGGTGCCACCTCCCCACCTCTGACCCCGGAAACCCCACTGTAACAGCAAAGACACGGCCGGAGTCCCCCATTACCTCAGGGTCTCTATGGCTGGCAGTGCCAGCCGCCTTGTTGGTAAACTCGCCCCCCTGAGGGGGAGTTATCGGACTTTTTCCTGAAGTAGCCAGAGCAGCTGCAGGGCTGGGGAGGAGTGGGGACCACTTCCTGCAGCCCAGGGCCTTGTCAGGCTAGGGGGTACAGGGGATGAACCCTACAGCCCTTGGCCAAGCTTCCCCGCCCAGAAGGCCTAGGGGGGCAGCGGGCTCAGAGCAGGGGAGCCCCGGAGATGGCATTCAGCGTTGGTGTGATGGCGGAGACAAGTTACCCCGGTCTCCATCCCTCTGTCCTGCCCCAGGAGATAGGGGAGGGGTCAGGGATGCTCCGCGGGCGCCTAGCAGCGCTGCTTCCCGCCTGTGACACAGATGCGTCCTCCAGAGCAGGGAATGCCGGCGACCCCAGGCCCCTCCCGTCCTCCGGACACCTCGAGTTCTGGGCTCGGCATCTCAAACTTCACAGCGAAGGGGCAGGGCCTGGACAGTCTTCCCAGGCCCACTCGTTCCCAGAGCCTGTCCAGTCTCCCTGCTGCCCAGCCGCCGCCCGAATCCCCGTTGGACGGAGCGACCTCACAGCCCCAGCCCCACGATCTGTCCCTGCCCAGAGGCCCTGCGACCCCCACCTCCCCCTCGCGACCCCATGTCCCAGCCGCAGCCGTCACACCGCCCACACCAGACCCCCCGGGCCGCGGGGCTCCCACCTGGTGCGGAGAAGGTGCTGGCGCGGTGCGCGGAGCGGCTGCGGGGCCGGGACCGGCGGGCCGTCGGTGGGGTCTGGGCCCGGGGGTGAGGGCGCGGGGCGGGGCGCGGCGCCGGGCCTTACAAGGCAGAAGAATGTGCGGCGGCGGGCAGGGGCGGTTTGTAAAGTCATGCCATGAAATCTATCTATGTACTTAAGGTTCATGTCATACTAAGATCAAAGTAATCAGGCTGATGTTAACAAGTAAAAGTATCTGGGCTACTGCTGTATATTGAATTCAATAAGTGTTTCCTCATTAACTTAGTTGAGGTATATCAACTGCCCCCCTAACATGCTGGGAATATTTTATTTTTGATTCTGCTGATAACATGAGAAAATGTTTCAGGTTGGTTGTTCGATGCTGACTGCATTAGCCCCATGTGCATGATTCTACAATTGTGTTTTTAATGTGCATTATATCATTCATACTTGATAACACTGCATCTTGAAACTCTTGTTTACATTATTAATGTGAGACTGAGCCAGAACACATCTGTATCAATATATATGGAAAAGTTCCTTAAAGGAGGAGCTCATCTTGATTTGAACAACCCAAAGTTCATGTCTAAACTGGACGAATCAATTACAATTTACCAATTCTCCATCTAATTAAATATATAATAGTATCAGTGGCTACTATAAGGAAGTGCCAGCTAATACCAGCTTTAAAATCATAGAGATAAAAATCTATAAAATGACAGGTAAAAAGACAACAGGGCTGACCAAAGACATAAACACGTGGAGAAATGCTGATTTTTAGTTTTGAATGTTTTACAAAGACCTAATCTTATTTTGGTGTCTAAATTTTCCTCTATGTCTTCAAATTAGATTACACAGAGAAGTAGTTACTATGCTAAATAGCTGGGCTATTTCAAACCTGTGCATCAGTCACAAGTTCTGTTGTGGTATGTTATAATTTATAATATCAGCTGATGTTGTTGTTAAGTGTTTCACCTAAGTAGTCATGCTTCAAAATCCACGTCAAGCAAATATTCCAACTTAACAGGACATTGGTTATTTAGCAAATCATTTTCTCAATTGCATTTAAACTTAAATTCCTGCCTTGCAGCCTTTTGACAACCATTTGTCCCATCTGTCTCGCCCTACAACTCCTGATTCAAATAAGAGAGAAGAAAAATAACATTTAATTTATCAGATGCCCGATCCTTTCTTAACTTCTTTTCTCATACAGACTTCATGAAGTCCTATTAAGTTTGTTTTACAAATGGTGAATGGAGCTCTGACAGACATCATCACACCGATCTCACATTTTTGTAGCTGGAGAGGCATGGTAAAGGAGCGACTCACTCAAGCAGAAGGCCATTCAGTGGCCCAAATTGACAAAGCCAGTTACTGAAAGATGTTAATGTGCCAAAATGAATGATGACAAAGAAACTTCAAAGTGGATTTGCAGAGACGTGGATGGGCCGAGAGTCTGTCATACAGATCGAAACAAGTCAGAAAGAGAAAAACAAATAGTATATATTAACTCACGTATGTGGAATCTAGAAAAACGGTACTGATGAACCTATGTACAGGGCAGGAATAGAGATGCAGACGTAGAGAATGGGCTTGTGGACATGGAGGGGAGGGAGACTACGATGAATTGGGAGATTAGGATTGGCATATATACACTCCATGGGTAAGACAATAACCAGGGAAGCTGCTGTGTAACACAGGGAGCTCAGCTCAGTGCTCTGTGATGACTTAGATGGGTGGGATGGGACAAGAAGGAAGAAGGTCCAAGAGGGAGGGGATATATACATATATACACACATACAGATGACTGATTCACTGTATTGTACAGCAGAAACTAACACCATATTGTAAAGAAACTATACTCCAATTAAACTCTTAAGTGGATTTAAGTCTTCCAAAATTAATCCTAATTACCCATTATCATTATAAAAACATATTACATGTTAAATTCTTCTATAAGCAGTTATCATTCATTGATGCAAACACTCAAGATTGTTTAGGAAGAACCCACCAGATTTCACCTGCTAAGACTGCCCTGCATCATAGTCCCCACCTCTGAGACCCTCCGACTGTTTCAGAGCATCAACAGGAGAACATTGCACATCTGAAAATAAGAGATGATGGATTATTGGTGAAATCAACACCCTTGATGACATTTCTAGCAATGTTTGCTTCTGTGTAAAACGAGTGAAGGAGGAAGGGAATGCAGACAAGAACAAACCTTTATATTTTATTGGCTTGTAATAAACTTCCTTCATGAGAACTCTTTGGTATCCTGGTGCAAATGTGTTTATTCATTGGTATATACAATGACAAAGGTGGTGTTTTCCCATGATGAAAGAGCCTCTTGATGAAAGTTTTGTTTTCTGTCAAACCTCAACATGAATCAGCCATAGGTATACATATATCCCTTCCCTTTTGAACCTCCTTCCCATCGCCCTCCCCATCCTACCCCTCTAGGTTGATACTGAGCCCCTGTTTGAGTTTCCTCAGCCATACAGCAAATTCCGATTGGGTATCTATTTTACATGTGGTAATGTAAGTTTCCATGTTACTCGTTTTATACATCTCACTCTCTCATCCCCTTTCCCCATGTCTGTAAGTCTATTCACTACGTCTGTTTCTCCACTGCTGCCCTGTAAATAAATTCTTCAGTACCATGTTTCTAGAGTCTGTATATATGTGTTAGAATACGATATTTATCTTTCTCTTTCTGACTCACTTCACTCTGTATAATAGGTTCTAGGTTCATCCACCTCATCAGAACTGACTCAAATGTGTTCCTTTTTATGACTGAGTAATATTCCAACTCTACTCCAATATGAAATAACAAATTACAAGAAGAAAAAAGGGGGATGAAGAAATGCTGCCACCTTCTGGGCACTTTCCAAAACAACAAACCTGTGCTGACGGGCACTTACTACTTACAAGGCCTTTGGGGCTACAGTTAAAAAAACAAAAAACAAAAAACAACAACAACAAAAAACACCTGCACCTGAAATATCCTAGGGTTGGTCAGCGAAAAAGAATTCAAAACAAGGCAGATGGCCAAGGAGCCAATGACAAGAAGCAAATTTAACTCACACCATTTAAAAAAACATCTCATGAAAAGTTGTCAACCTGTCTCTTATACACATCTAGATGTGTATAAGAGACAGTGCTAAGACTGCCCTGCATCATAGTCCCCACCTCTGAGACCCTCCGACTGTTTCAGAGCATCAACAGGAGAACATTGCACATCTGAAAATAAGAGATGATGGATTATTGGTGAAATCAACACCCTTGATGACATTTCTAGCAATGTTTGCTTCTGTGTAAAACGAGTGAAGGAGGAAGGGAATGCAGACAAGAACAAACCTTTATATTTTATTGGCTTGTAATAAACTTCCTTCATGAGAACTCTTTGGTATCCTGGTGCAAATGTGTTTATTCATTGGTATATACAATGACAAAGGTGGTGTTTTCCCATGATGAAAGAGCCTCTTGATGAAAGTGAAAGAGGAGAGTGAAAAAGGTGGCTTAAAACTCAACATTCAGAAAACTAAGTTCATGGCATCTGGTCCCATTACTGCATAGCAAATAGATGGGGAAACAATGGAAACAGGGACAGACTTTATTTTGGGGGGCTCCCAAATCACTGCAGATGGTAATTGCAAGTTTTAATTTAATTAAAAGATGCTTGCTTTTAATTATGGAAGAAAAGTTATGACCAACCTAGCCAGGATATTAAAAACCAGAGACATTACTTTGCCAACAAAGGTCCATCTAGTCAAAGCTATCGCTTCTCCAGTAGTCAAGTATGGATGTGAGAGTTGGACTATAAAGAAAGCTGAGTGCCAAAGAACTGATGCTTTTGAACTGTGGTGTTGGAGAAAACTCTTGAGAGTCCCTTGGACTGCAAGGAGATCCAACCAGTCCATCCTAAAGGAGATCAGTCCTGAATATTCATTGGAAGGACTGATACTGAAGCTGAAATTCCAATACTTTGGCCACCTGATGAGAAGAACTGACTCACTGTAAAAGACCGTGATGCTGGGAAAGATTGAAGGCGGGAGGAGAAAGGAATGACAAACGACAAAGGATGAGATGATTGGATGGCATCACCAACTCGATAGACATGAGTTTGAATACATTCCGGGAGTTGGTGATGGAAAAGGAGGGAGGCCTGGTGTCTTGCAGTTCATGGGGTCGCAAAGAGTTGGACACAACTGAATGACTGAACTGAACTGAACTGAGAGCATAGTATTTGTCTAAGTACAGACCATATGTCAACAAATTAAACTCAAAGTGTTTCAGCAACAGCAACAACAACAAAAAATATGTCCTTGAAGATGACATTACCAAACTGGTTACTGGGTCAGCAAGGCCTGTTTCCTATAGAGGGGGGGAAGTAGGATGAGCTTGGACTCAGTAACATGCCTTCTTTCAAAATGGATTTGAGGAAGTTTTATTCATCTATAAAAAGGAATGACATTTTGATTCATGCTACAGTGTGAATGGGCCTGAATGCATCATGCCTGGTGAAGTAAGTCAGATACTGAAGGACAGATATTGTAGGATTCTACTTATATGAGGTACCTAAAATTGGCAAATTCATAGAGACAAAAAATATTAATAGAACAGAGGTTACCTGGGGATGGGAGGAAGGGGTTGAGGGGGAAGTTATGGTTTAAAGGATACAGAGTTTCTGTTAGAGATGAAGAAAAAAAATCAGGATGTAGATGGTGGTGATGATTACTTCACCTTTATGAATGTATTTAATGCCATTGACTTGTACATTTATAAATGGTTAAAATGAAAAACATGGATGTGCATATTTTAACCACACCAAAGAAAGGAATTTGAGGAAGGAGTGAGATATATATAACAGAACGTGTGTGTGTGTGTGTGTGTGTGTGTGTGTGTGTGTGTGTGTAACAGAGAGATAGAAAGAAAGTGAAATAAAAATAAGATGAGAAAGTAGGTTGAAACTGGGTAAGTACACATGCATATGCTATCAAGTTCAACACAGTGGTTAAACGTAAAGAGCATATTTTGTTCTGATTTTCTTAACAACCAAAACAAAAACTCACAATATCCATTTGTGTGTGTGTGTGTGTGTGTGTGTGTGTGTGTGTGTAACAGAGAGATAGAAAGAAAGTGAAATAAAAATAAGATGAGAAAGTAGGTTGAAACTGGGTAAGTACACATGCATATGCTATCAAGTTCAACACAGTGGTTAAACGTAAAGAGCATATTTTGTTCTGATTTTCTTAACAACCAAAACAAAAACTCACAATATCCATAATAGAAAAGAGAAACTGCCAGGGAAAAATACTGCTAAAGAAACCAGAGAAGAATCACCAGGGATTCTCACAAAGGAAATACTATATGATGTGGTTACCAGTTTCCTCAACTGCATTTGCATAATAAACACCAAAACAGGTTCTTTTCTTGCTAGTATTTGCATAAAATGACTATTTTTTATATTTGTGATTCCCAATACATAGAGTACACTATGCAAGCTAATTTTAAACTTTGAAAGATTCAACAACCTTATAGGAAAAGCTTTCCATAATTCACCATTTCTCATTTTATATGCAGTTGTTTTTATTTATTTCAATTGGAGGCTTATTACTTTACAATATCGTGGTGGTTTTTGCCGCATATTGACACGGGTGTACATGTGACCCCCACCCTGAACCCCCCTCCCACCTCCCTCCCAATCCCATCCCTCGGGGTTGTCCCAGTGCACTGGCTTTGAGTGCCCTGTTTCAAGAATCAAACTTAGACTGGTCATCTATTTCACCTTTGGTAACATACATGTTCAGTTCTATTCTCTCACATCATCCCACCCTGCCTTCCCCCACAGAGTTCAAGCAGGTTTGATTTCTACACTTGTTGATGTAGCAGGCAGATGTTTTCTGTGGCCAAAATGCAGATCAATGAATGTGACTCGGCAGCAGACCCAAATCGTAGAAGGGTCCACAACTGTGTGTCACTGTGCTCCCCAGGTCAGTAGGTGTCCAATGTGCTACTGGAGCAGAGTGGAGAAATAACTCCCGAAGAATGAGGAGATGGAATCAAAGGGAAAACATTGCCCAGTTGTGTATGTGACTGGTGATGGGAGTAAAGTCCAATGCTGTAAATAACAATATTGCATAGGAACTTGGAATGTTAGGTTCATGAATCAAGGTAAATAAAAAGTGGTCAAACAAGAGATGGCAAGAGTGAAGATCGACAGTTAGGAATCAGCGAACTAAAATGGACTCGAATGGGCAAATTTACTTCAGATGACTATTATGTTTACTACTGTGGGCAAGAATCCCTTAGAAGAAATGGAGTAGCCATCATGGTCAACAAAAGAGTTCGAAATGCAGTTCCTGGGTGCAATCTCAAAAATGACAGAATGATCTCTGTTCATTTCCAAGGCAAGCTATTCAATATCACAGTAATCTAACTCTATGCCACAACCAGTAATGCTAAAGAAGCTGAAGTTGAATGGTTCTATGAAGACCTACAAGACATTCTAGAACTAATACCAAAAAAGATGTCCTTTTCATCATAAGGGACAGGAATGCAAAGAGATACCTGGAGTAACAGGCAAATTTGGCTATGGAATACAAAATGAAGCAGGAAAAAGGCTAACAGAATTTTACCAAGAGAACACACTGGTCAGAGCAAATACCTTCTTCTGACAACACAAGAGAAGACTCTACACATGGACATCACCAGGGTCAATACTGAAATCAGATTAACTATATTCTTTGCAGCCAAAGATGGAGAAGCTCTATACAGTCAGTAAAAAAAGACTGGGAGCTGACTGTGGCTCAGAGCATGAACTACTTATTGCAAATTTCAGACTTAATTTAGGTATGAACTAAAAAGATACCTTACAATTATCCAGTGGAAGTGAGAAATAAATTCAACAGATTAGACCTGATAGACACAGTGCCTGAAGAACTATGGGCAGAGATTCCTGACATTGTACAGGAGGAAGTGATCAAGACCATCCCCAAGAAAAAGAAATGCAAAAATGCAAAAGGGTTGTCTGAGGAGGCCTTACAGATAGCTGAGAAAAGCAGAGAAGCTAAAGGCAAGGGAGAAAAGGAAAGATATACCCATCTAAATGCAGAGTTCCAAAGAATAGCAAGGAGAGATAAGGAAGCCTTCCTCAGTGATCAGTGTAAGAAATAGAGGAAAACAATAGATTGGGAAAGACTAGTGAGCTCTTCAAGAAAATTAGAGATACCAAGGGAATATTTCCAGCAAAGATGGGCACAATAAAGAACAGAAATAGTACAGACCTAACAGAAGCAGAAGATATAAAGAAGAAATGGCAAGAATACACAGAAGAACTATACAAAAAAAGATCTCCATGACCCAGATAACCACAGTGGTGTGATAATTCACCCAGAGCCAGACGTCCTGGAATGTGAAGTAAAGTGGACCTTAGGAAGCATCACTACCAACAAAGTTAGTGGAGATGATAGAATAGTTGAGTTATTTCAAATGCTAAAAGATGATGCTCTGAAAGTTCTGCACTCGATATGCCAGCAAATTTGGAAAACTCAGCAGTAGCCACAGCACTGGAAAAGGTCAGCTTTCATTCCAATCCCAAAGAAAGGCAATGCCAAAGGTCATTCAGACTATTGCACAATTGCACATATCTCACATGCTATCAAAGTAATGCTCAAAATTTCCCAACCCAGGCTTCAACAGTACATGAACCATGAACTTCCAGATATCCAAGCTGGATTTAGAAAAGGCAGCCAAACCAGAGATCAATTTACCAATATCTGTTGGATCATTCAAAAAGCAGGAGGATACCAGAGAAACGTCTACTTCCGTTTTATTGATTACACCAAAGACTTTGACTGTGTAGATCACAACAAAATGGGGAAAATACTTCAGGAGATGGGAATACCAGATCACCTTACCTGTCTCCTGAGAAATCTGCATGCAGGTCAAGAAGCAACAGTTAGAATCAGACATGGAACAATAGACTAGTTCCAAATTGGGAAAGGAGCATGTCAAGGTTGTATATTGTCACCCTGCTTATTTAATTTATATGCAGAGTACATCATGTGAAATGCCAGGCTGGATGAAGCACATACTGGAATCAAGATTACCGGGAAAAACACCAATATCCTCAGATACTCAGATGACATCACCCTTATGGTGAAAAAGAACTAAAGAGCTTGTTGATGAAAGTGAAAGAGGAGAGTGAAAAAGCTGGCTTAAAACTCAACATTTGAAAAACGAAGATCATGGCATCCAGTCCCATCACTTCATGGCAAAAGATGGAGAAACTATGGAAACAGTGACGGACTTTATTTTCTTGGGCTCTCAAATCACTGCAGATGGTTACTGCAGCCATGAAATTAAAAGACACTTACTCTTCCCAACCCAGGCTTCAACAGTACATGAACCATGAACTTCCAGATATCCAAGCTGGATTTAGAAAAGGCGGATGAACCAGAGATCAATTTGCCAATATCTGTTGGATAATTCAAAAAGCAGGAGGATACCAGAGAAACGTCTACTTCTGTTTTATTGATTACACCAAAGACTTTGACTGTGTAGATCACAACAAAATGGGGACAATACTTCAGGAGATGGGAATACCAGATCACCTTTCCTGTCTCCTGAGAAATCTGCATGCAGGTCAAGAAGCAATAGTTAGAATCAGACATGGAACAATAGACTAGTTCCAAATTGGGAAAGGAGTATGTCAAGGCTGTATATTGTCACCCTGCTTATTTAATTTATTTGCAGAGTACATCATGTGAAATGCCAGGCTGGATGAAGTACATGCTGGAATCAAGATTGCCGGGAAAAACACCAATATCCTCAGATACTCAGGTGACACCACCCTTGCGGTGAAAAGGAACTAAAGAGCTTATTGAAGAAAGTGAAAGAGGAGAGTGAAAAAGCTGGCTTAAAACTCAACGTTTGAAAAACGAAGATCATGGCATTCAGTCCCATCACTTCATGGCAAAAGATGGAGAAACTATGGAAACAGTAACAGACTTTATTTTCTTGGGCTCTCAAATCACTGCAGATGGTTACTGCAGCCATGAAATTAAAAGACACTTACTCTTTGGGAGAAAAGCTATGAACAACCTAGACAACATATTGAAAAGCAAAGACATTACTTTGCCAACAAAGGCCCATCTTTTCAAAGCTATGTTTTTTCCAGTAGTCAAGTATGGATGTGAGAGTTGGACTATAAAGAAAGCTGAGCACTGAATAATTGATGCTTTTGAACTGTAGTGCTGGAGAAGACTCTTGAGAGTCCCTTGGACTGCAAGGAGATCCAATCAGTCAACCCTAAAGGAAATCAGTCCTGAATATTCATTGGAAGGACTGATGCTGAAGCTAAGACTCCAATACTTCGGGCACCTGATGCAAAGAGCTAACTCACTGTAAAAGACCCTGGAAAAGACCCTGATGCTGGAAAAGATTGAAGGTAAGAAGAGAAGAATGACAGAGGATGAGATGGTTGGATGGCATCAATAACTCGATGGACATGAGTTTGAGCAAGCTGCGGGAGTTGGTGATTGACAAGAAGCCTGGCATGCTGCAGTCCGTGGGGTTGCAAGGAGTTGGACAAGACTGAGCAACTGAACTGATGCTCAGCACAAGCCACAGCACAAAAAGAGATGTAAAGTTTGTGGGAATTATCCAGAAATATACTGTATTCAAAAATAAAAGCTAGATGCATGAGCTTCCCTTTGCTAACAAATGGCCGAAGAATGAAATATATTCAAGACCAGAGGTTTGGTTACAACCTCACTGGCTTCAAAGACCAGAGGGAGGTGTTCTGCCTCAGTTGCAGGGATGAACGTTTAGCCAGGACTAGATGGAGCATGGCTTTGCTTTGGGTAAATGTGGATTATACACACATATCACTACCCACAAAGCTGAAATATGTCCCAGTAAAAGTGGATAAGTCATTTTCTTTCTTTCTTTTTTTTTCTTTTTTTATTTAAGGATAATTTCTTTACAGAATTTTCTTGTTTTCTGTCAAACCTCAACATGAATCAGCCATAGGTATACATATATCCCTTCCCTTTTGAACCTCCTTCCCATCGCCCTCCCCATCCTACCCCTCTAGGTTGATACTGAGCCCCTGTTTGAGTTTCCTGAGCCATACAGCAAATTCCGATTGGGTATCTATTTTACATGTGGTAATGTAAGTTTCCATGTTACTCGTTTTATACATCTCACTCTCTCATCCCCTTTCCCCATGTCTGTAAGTCTATTCACTACGTCTGTTTCTCCACTGCTGCCCTGTAAATAAATTCTTCAGTACCATGTTTCTAGAGTTTGTATATATGTGTTAGAATACGATATTTATCTTTCTCTTTCTGACTCACTTCACTCTGTATAATAGGTTCTAGGTTCATCCACCTCATCAGAACTGACTCAAATGTGTTCCTTTTTATGACTGAGTAATATTCCTACTCTACTCCAATATGAAATAACAAATTACAAGAAGAAAAAAGGGGGATGAAGAAATGCTGCCACCTTCTGGGCACTTTCCAAAACAACAAACCTGTGCTGACGGGCACTTACTACTTACAAGGCCTTTGGGGCTACAGTAAAAAAAAAAACAAAAAACAACAACAACAACAACAAAAAACACCTGCACCTGAAATATCGTAGGGTTGGTCAGCGAAAAAGAATTCAAAACAAGGCAGATGGCCAAGGAGCCAATGACAAGAAGCAAATTTAACTCACACCATTTAAAAAAACATCTCATGAAAAGTTGTCAACATTGCTGCATATTAGAGAAATGCAACAAGATTGCAACAAGGTATAACGTCACATGGGTCAGAATGGCCACTGAAAAACTCTACAAACAGTATATGTTGGAGAGGAGAAGAAAAAAAGGGAACCCTCCTACACTGATGCTGGGAATGGAAATTGGGAACAGCCACTGTGGAAGACTTCCCTGATAGCTCAGCTGGTAACAAATCCTCCTGCCATGTGGGAGTCATGGGTTTGATCCCTGGGTTGGGACAATACCCTGGAGAAGAGAAAGGCTACCCACTCCAGGATTCTGGCCTCTAGAATGATAGTCCATAGGGTCACAAAGAGTCGGACATGACTGAAGGACTCACTCACTCACTCAATATTCCATTGTGTATATGTACCGCGACTTCTTTCTCCATTCATCTGTCAATGGACATCTAGGTTGCTTCCATGTTCAACCTATTCTAAATGGTGCTGCAACGAACAGTGAAGCATGTGTCTTTTTCAATTTTGAGTTCCTCAGGATATACGCCTAGGAGTGGGATTGCTGTGTCATATGGTGGTTTTATTTCTAGTTTTGTAAGGATCTCCATACCATTTTCCATAGTGACTGCATTGATTTACATTCCCACCAGCAGTGTAAGAGCGTTCCCTTTTCTCCAACCCTCTCCAGCATTTATTGTTTGAAACTTTTTGATGATGGCCATTCTGACCGGTGTGAGGTGATATCTCATTGTAGTTTTGATTTGCATTTATCTAATAATGAGTGATTTTGAGCATGTTTTCAGGTGTTTGTTAGCCATCTGTATGTCTTCTTTGGAGAAATGTCTGTTTAAGTCTTTTCCCCACTTTTAAATCGGGTTGTTTGTTTTTCTGGCATTGAGCTGTATGAGTTGCTTGTATATTTTGGAAATTAATCCTTTGTCAGTGGTTTCACTTGCTATTATTTTCTCCCATTCTGAGGGTTGCCTTTTCACCTTGCTTATAGTTTCCACTGCTGCACAAAAGCTTTTAAGTTTAATCAGGTCCCACTTGTTTACTTTTGTTTTTATGTCCATTACTCTAGGAGGTGGGTCATAAAGGATCTTGGCTTTGATTTATGTCATCGAGTGTTCTGCCTATGTTTTTTCTCTAAGAGTTTTATAGTTTCTGGTCTTACATTTAGGTCTTTAATCCATTTTGAGTTTATCTTTGTGTATGGTGTTAGGAAGTGTTCTAATTTCATTCCTTTACATGTAACTGTCCAGTTTTCCCAGCACCATTTCTTGAAGAGGCTGTCCTTGCCCCATTGTATATTCTTGCCTCCTTTGTCAAAAATAAGGTGTCCATAGGTGCGTGGGTTCATTTCTGGTCTTTCTATCTTGTTCCATTGCTCTATATTTCTCTTTTAGTGCCAGTACCACACTGTCTTGATGATGGTAGCTTTGTAGTATAATCTGAAGTCAGGAAGCTTGATTCCTCCAGCTCCATTCTCCTTTCTCAGGACTGCTTTGGATATTTTGGGTCTTTTGTGTTTCCATATGAATTGTGAAATTTTTTGTTCTAGTCCTGTGAAAAATCCCATTGGTAATTTGGTAGGGATTGCATTGAATCTGTAGATTGCATTTGGTAGTATAGTCATTTTCACAATATTAATTCTTTCTACCCAGGAACATGGACTATCTCTTCATCTGTTTGTGTCATCTTTGATTTCTTTCATTAATGTCTTATAATTTTCTGTGTACAGTTATTTTGTCTCCTTAAGAGTCGGACACGACTGAGCGACTGAACTGAACTGAACTGAACTAGGTAAGTGTATCCCTAGATATTTAATTATTTTTGTTGCTATGGTGAATGGGATGAATTCCTTAATTTCTCTTTTTGATTTTTCATTGTTAGTACATAGAAATGAGTGATTTTTGTGTATTGATTTTGTATCCTGAAACTTTGCTAAATTCACTGATTAGCCCCAGTAATTTTCTGATACTATCATTATGGCTTTCTATGTAGAGTATCATGCAGAGAGAGCTTTACTTCTCTTTTTCCAATCTGGATTCCTTTTATTTTTCCTCTCTGATTGCTATAGCTAGAATTTCCAGAACTGTGTTGAATACTACTGGGGAAAGTGGGCACCGTTGTCTTGTTCCTGATCTTAAGGGAGATGCTTTCAGTTTCTCACCATTGAGAATAACCTTTCCTGTGGGCTTATCATATATGGCCTTTACTATGTTGAGGTAGGTTCCTTCTATGCCCACTTTTTGAAGAGTTTTAATCATAAACGGGTACAGAATTTTGTCAAAGGCTTTTCCTGAATCTATTGAGATGATCATATGGTTTTTATATTTCAGTTTAACATAGTGTATCATATTGACTGATTTCCATATATTGAAGAATCCTTGCATTCCTGGAATAAACCCAAGTTGATCATGGTGTATGAGCTGTTTGATGTGTTGCTGAGTTCTGTTTGCTAAAATTTGGTTGAGGATTTTTGCATCTATGTTCATCAGTGATATTGACCTGTAGTTTTCTTTTTTCGTGTTGTCTTTGTCTGATTTTGGTATCAGGGTGAAGTTGGCCTCACAGAATGCATTTGGAAGTGCTCCTTTCTCTGCAATTTTTTGAAAGAGTTTTAGAAGGATAGGCATTAGCTCTTCTCTAATCATTTGATAGACTTCTCCTGTAAAGCCATCCGGTCCTCAGCTTTTGTTTTTTGGGAGAATTTTTATTACACCTTCAATTTCAGTGCTTGTAATTGGCTTGTTCATAATTTCTATTTCTTCCTGGTTCAGTCTTGGATGATTAAACTTTTCTAAGAATCTGTCCATTTTTTCTAGGTTATCCATTATATTGTCAAATAGTTGTTCATAATAGTCTCTTATAAGTGTTTGTATTTCTGCATTGTCTATTGTAACCTCTCCTTTTTCATTTCTAATTTTGTTGATTTGACTCTTTTTTTTTTTTTCTTGATGAGTCTGGCTAAAGGCATGTCAACTTTATCTTCTCAAAGAACCAGCTTTTAGTTTTATTAATCTTTACTATTGTTTCTTTCACTTCTTTTTCATTTGTTTTTGCTCAGATCTTGATGATTTTCTCCTTCTGTTAATTTGGATTGCTTTTTTGTTTTTGTTGTTTTTCTTTTTCCAGTTGTTTTAGGTGTAAAGTTCAGTTGTCTATTTGATGTTTTTCTTGTTTCTTGAGGTAGGATTGTATTGCTGTAAACTTCCCTCTTAGATTCGCTTTTGCTGCATCCCATGGGTTTTGAGCTGTCGTGTTTTCATTGTCATTTTGTTTCTAGAAATTTTTTTATTTCTCTTTTGATTTCTTCAGTAACCTGTTGGCTATTTAGAAACATGTTGTTTAATCTCCATGTGTTTGTGCTTCTTACACAGTTTTTTTCTTGTAATTGATATCTAGTCTCATAGCATTGTTGTCAGAGAAGATGCTTGATACAATTTCACCTTTCTTAAATTTACTGAGGTTTGATTTGTGACCCAAGATGTGGTCTATCCTGGAGAATGTTCCATGTGCACTTGAGAAGAAGGTGTGTTCTGCATTTGGATGGAATGTCCTGAAGATATCAGTGAGATCCATCTCATTTCCTGTATCATTTAAGACTTGTGTTTTCTTATTAATTTTCTATTTTGATGATCTGTCCATTGGTGTGAGTGGGGCGTTAAAGTCTCCTGCTATTACTGTGTTACTGTCAATTTCACCTTTTATGTCTGTTAGTGTTTGTCTTATGTATTGAGGTGCTCCTGTGTTGGGTGCCTGGATATTTACAACCATTATGTCTCCCTCTTGTATTGATCCCTTGATCATTACGTAGTGTCCTTCCTTAACTCTGGTAATCTTCTGTATTTTAAGGTCTGTTTTGTCTGATGTGTGGATCGCTACTCCAGCTTTCTTTTGCTTCTCATTTGCATGGAATATAGTTTGCCATCCTCTCACCTTCAGTCTATGTGTTCTTGAGGTCTGAACTGGGTTTCCTATAGACAGCATATATATAGGTTTTGCTCTTGTATCCATTCAGCCAGTCTGTGTCTTTTGGTTGGAGCATTTAATCCACTTACATTTAAAGTAATTATTGATATATGTTCCTATTGCTATTTTCTTAATTGTTAAGGGTTGATTTTGTAAATATTTTTTCTTCTCTTGTATTTCTTGACTATATAACATTAGTTTTAAAGCTGGTTTGGTGGTACTGAATTTTTTTAACTTTTGCTGTCTGCAAAGCTTTTTATTTCTCCATCAATTTTGAATGAGATCCTTGCTGGGTATAGTCATCTTGGTTGTGATTTTTCCCTTTAAGTACTTTAAATATATCCTGCCATTCCCTTCTGGCCTGCAGAGTTTCTGCTGAAAGATCAGCTGTTAAGCATATGAGGTTTTCTTTGTATGTTACTTGTTGCTTCTCCCTTGCTGCTTTTAATATTCTTTCTTTGTGTTTACTCTTTGCCAGTTAGATTAGTATGTGTCTTGGCCTGTTTCTCCTTGGATTTATACTGTATGAGACTCTTTGTGCCTCTTGGATTTGATTGACTGTTTCCTCTTTCATGTCAGGGAAAATTTCCACTATTACCACTTCAGAAATTTTCTCATTCCCTTTCTTTTTCTCTTCTTCTTCTGGGACCCCTATAATTTGAATGTTGGTGCATTTGATATTGTCCCAGAGGCCTCTCAGACTATCTTCAGTTCTTATCATTCTTTTCACTTTATTCTGCTCTTCAGAAGTGGTTTCCACCATTTTATCTTCCAGCTTACTGGTTCATTCTTCTGCTTCAGATATGCTGCTATTGATTCTTTCTAGAGTGTTTTTAATTTCAGTAATTGTGTTGTTTGCCTCTGTACGTGTATTCTTTAATTCTTCTAGGTGTTTGTTAATTCTTACATTTTCTCCATTCTGTTTACAAGTTGTTTTTTTTTAAAATCATCTTTACTATCATTATTCTGAATTCTTTTCCAAGTAGGTTGTCAAATTCCTCTTAATTTATTTGGATTTATGTGTTTCTACTTTTTCCTTCATTTGTGTAGTATTTCTCTGCCTTTTCATTATTTTTTTAACTTATTGTGTTTGAGGTCTCCTTTTCCCAGGCTTCAAGTTTGAATTCTTTCTTCCTTTTGATTTCTGCCCTCCTAAAGTTGGTCCAGTGTTTTGTGTAAGCTTCATAGAGGGTGAGAATTGTGCTTTGTTTTTTCCTCTGATGGGCAAGGCTTAGTGAGGTGGTAATCCTGTCTGCTGATGATTGGGTTTGTATTTTTGTTTTCGTTTGTCTTTAGATGAGGTGTCCTGCATAGGGTGCCCCTGGTGGTTGGGTGATGCCAGGTCTTCTATTCAAGTGGTTTCCTTTGTGTGAGTTCTCACTATTTGATACTCCCTAGGATTAGTTCTCTGGCAGTCTAGGGTCTTGGAGTCAGTGAGACCTGGCAGCTGACCCAATCTCCCAGGCAGCACACCTCTGCTGCTTCGCTGGAGGGATCCTGTAAAATATTCTGCCCATGGAAACATGAACTTCTAAATGGGAAGATGTGCTTTCCTTTCTCTAGTTCATCAAAAAGACTCATTATAGGGGTTCCAGAAGGAGAAGTCAGTCCTTTTCTTAGTGAGAACAATTTAAAGTTGACTCTTGAACAACTGAAAGATTAGTCTGCAAATAATTTACAGTCAACGCTCACATCTGTGGTTCTATCCCATTCATAGGTTCAACCAACCACAAACGATGCAGTTATGTATCTGCTATTGAAAAAAAAACCCACCTACAAGTGGACCCAGGAAGTTTAAACTCATGCTGTTCAAGGCTCAATTATATTTATTTCCTTGTAAACAGTGGCCACATGTCTCTTTCTGGTCTTATGCTCTTAGTGAGGAAAAACATAGATATGAATTATTATTAGGAAGAAATACTAAATACAAGTACAAAACTATATCTGATCTCATTGTGCAAATACGTTTATTTGGTGCTGTCTATTCAGGTTATAGATCAAAAAGTCAACTGGAGAAAGGAGGTGACTTAAAGGATATCTTATTCAGTTTTACTCTTTGGCCTCAGAACAACAATGCCTCATACACATAAAACCACTTGAGGAATGAGTTAGTTCTCAAAAATAAAAGTTCCATTAACTAAAATTTACCTATGTAAGCGCCAAAAGTATTAATTTAACTATTTGGGCTGGAAAACCTGTTTAGATCACCCATCTAAATATGGGGGCACATATTTTTAAAATGGGCCTTTACATTTGGAACAATTTTAAATTTACAGAAAAGTCACAAAGGCAGTATAGGATTTTCAGTACCTTTCATCTAGCCTCCCTAATGCTCCATCATACATGGAATATTATACTAAGAAATTAACATTGGTGCATGACTATTAACTAAACTACAGACTCAATTTTTATTTCACTAGTTTTTCACTTGCATTCTCTTACTGTTCCAAGAAGAAATTCAGGGTTCATATTGCATTCAACATCAGTGATTTTTAAACCAATATCTGTAATGTAAATTGATCTTTCCTTAAAGACTCATGTTTTGATATTATAAGCATCAATTGCACCATATCATATTTTTATCTTTTATTGGAGACTAATTAGTTTATAATATTGTGATGGTTTTTACCATACATTCACATGAATCAGCCATGGGTGTACAGGTGTTTCCTATCCTGACCTCCCCATCCCATCCCTCAGGGTCATCCCAGTGCACCAGCCCTGAGCATCCTGTCTCATGCATCAAACCTAGACTGGCGATCTATTTCACATATGATAATATACATGTTTCAATGTTATTCTCTCAAAATCATCCCACTCTCGCCTTTTCCTGCAGAGTCCAAAAGTCTGTTCTTTACATCTGTGTCTCTTTTCCTGTCTTGCATATAGAGTCATCATTACCATCTTTCTAAATTCCACATATATGTGTTAGCATACTGTATTGGTGTTTTTCTTTCTGACTTCACTCTGTATAAGCTCCAGTTTCATTCACCTCATTAGGACTGATTCAAATGCATTCTTTTTAATACCTGGGTAATATTCCATTGCATATATGTGCCACAGCTTTCTTATCCATTCATCTGCTGATGGACATCTAGGTTGCTTCCATGTCCTGGCTATTACAAACAGTCCTGTGATTAATATTGGGGTACACATGTCCCTTTCAATTCTGGTTTCCTCAGTGCGTATGCCCAGCAGTGGGATTGCTGGGTCATATGGCAGTTCTATTTCTAGTTTTTAAGGAATCTCCACACTGTTCTCCATAGTGGCTGGATTGGTTTGCATTCCCACCAACAGTGTAAGAGGGTTCCTTTTTCTCCACACCCTCTCCAGAATTTATTATTTGTAGACTTTTTGATAGCAGCCATTCTGACCAGTGTGAGATGGTACCAAATTGTGGTTTTGATTTGCATTTCTCTGAGTGATGTTGAACATCTTTTCATGTATTTGTTAGCCATCTGTATGTCTTCTTTGGAGAAATGGCTGCTTAGTTCTTTGGCCCATTTTTTGATTGGGTCGCTTATTTTTCTGGAAATGAGCTGAAGGAGTTGCTTGTATATTTTGGAGATTAATTCTTTGTCAGTTGCTTCATTTGCTATTATTTTCTCCCATTCTGAAAGCTGTCTTTTCCCTTTGCTTATAATTTCCCTCATTGTGCAAACTCAAAATGGATTAAAGATCTAAATGTAAGACCAGAAACTATAAAACTCCTAGAGGAAAACAGGCAAAACACTCTCTGATGTAAATCATAGCAGGATCCTCTATGACCCACCTCCCAGAGTAATGGAAATAAAAGCAAAAATAAACAAATGGGACCTAATTAAACCATACCATAATTTACCGATTCCTCCAGGGTTTGTTTCAATGAGTTGCACTCTTTGAATCTCAAACTATCTGGCCCTGTAAACTATAAACCTGAGTACATTCTCGTGTTCCTGGTGTTTGGACTGCTTGTTTTTTCTGCTGATGATAAAATGCTGCTATTGAATTGTTCACAAAGTCTAAGCTGTTGTGATGTTTGTTATTCATGTTATTTTGCTATTGTCCATCAATTGTGATTAATCAGTTAATAATCCAATGACATATTTTTGATTCTCATTTGCAATGCTCTTGGATTGTTTGATGAAATTAAATAGCACTTTCATTCAAAATTTTTTCCTTGGATTCAGGGACATTGCAGTCTCCTAGGCGTGCTCTGTGGTGACCTCGCTATACCTTATTTGCCTTAATCTCTAGCCCTTTCTCCTCATTCTTCCCCCATAATAAAAATGTGCCACGAAGACTTCCATTGATATTATTTATCGCTCTCTCACACCCACCCTTTCCTCAGCATTCTAACCTGGGCTCACGACTCCTCCCATCAGCACTGAAGACTCCCAGATCCCAGGGTTATCTTTCAGATTACCTGTAGATAAGCCAAAACCAAGCTAATCATCTTTCTGCCTGCCCATGGTCCTTTCCTTCCTCCGTCCTCTATCACCAACTTTGTCATTTTCTTAACTCTCATACTCCATACTTCTCAATAATATGTGCATCCAATCAGGTGTCAATATGCATTGACTGGATCTCTGCTTGTTTTTAATTTGACCCCATCAATCCTTTTCCATTGCTATCATTACTATCATCCCAACCATGGTGGGCTTCGAAAGTCATAAAATAAATACACACCACTCTCTGCCTGTGCTGTTAACGCGCCTCTTTCATAGACTCCTCCTCCTCTCTCTGTTGGACTTGTGGCTGTGTTGTTTCTCTTTCTGAAGCCCAAATGCAACCACATCATCTGTGTGCCTTTACATCCTGCTCCCCTCTTTGCTGCCTGTGGAAGGAAAGGCCTTTGTTTGGCATTAGATTCCTTTCATCTGGTCCCATTCAGATTTTCCAGCTCTCTATCTCTTCAAGCATCCTGGAAGTCAAGATGCACCACTTGCTGCTTCCCTGTAATTCTTCATTTCCATGTCTTTGCTTTCATTATTCTTTGTGGGACGCTTCCTCTATCCTATCTCCACACTCAAACCCTTTCCAGCCTCCAAATTCCATATGAAAGGCACTTCTTCCCAACAGCTCACCATGGATTCTTCCCCATCTGAAAAGAGATGCTTCTGCTAACTCCAGTCTGTGTTTTGGCTACACTGCTATGGTCTCTTGTATCACATTTCCCTGCTTCTATATCACTCATGGAGGGTTTTCATCTCACCTATGAAATGACTTCAAACTCCTTAAGATGATTGTCTGATGCATCTTTTGATCCCCTGAAGCACCTGCATATTATAGGTACTAAACTCTCTCATACCTTGAAAAAGACCCTTAAAAGTCAAAGTACATGTCATGAACCTATATCTCCTATGTAGCTTTGGAAGCAAAGCCCTGGTCATCTAAAACATTTGCAGTGACTTATCTTTTTCTTCACCACTGCTCTCTCCAGTTGTAACAGACTGAATGTTTGTACTCCCTCAAAATTTTTTTACATTGAAATCCTAACTCCCAATATTATGGGATTATAGAGTGGCAACTTGTGGAATGATTAGGTGGGGTCCCCAAGAATAGGATTCATGCCCTTATCAAAGGGGCCTCAGGGAGCTCTCTCAGTTTTTTCTGCCACATGAGGATGCAATGAACATGTGGCCATCTGCAACCTGGAATGGGTCTCCCAGCAGTACCTGACCACGCTGGCACCCTGATGTCAGGTTTCTGTCCTACAGAACTGTGAGAAATATATTTCTATGCCAGGCTTCTCCATCCATCACCACCTCCCAGAGCTTGTTCAAACTCATGTCCATCGAGTGGATGAGGCCATCCAGCCGTCTCATCTTCTGTTGTCCCCTTCTCCTCCTACCTTCAATCTTTCCAGCATCAGGGTCTTTTCTAATGAGTCAATTATTTGCATCAGGTGGCCAAAGTATACTTTGTTAGAGGAACTCATTTCAATGCACATGTAGATCATTCATCTGACTACTGGCGTCTCTTTGGCTCAGCCTCTTTTTCCAGTCCACTGCCATGACTCAGCTGCCCACTGCCACAATCACAGACTGGACCAATTCTCAATTTCAAAGATTCTTCTCACTCAGGATCATTTTCTCTTCTGCTCACTCACTCTAGAAATCCTTCTTCACAATCCTCTAGCCCAGAAGTACCTACCCTCATGGACTCTACCCTGTTACCCATGAAGCTTTCAAGGACCATGATTCCCTATAACCATACTGTGACACACACTCTCAGATCATCCGCCTTTTATTGAGTGTTCAGACTCATTTGGTGAAACTCTAACCCTGGTTCAATCCTGCTGTCCACTCACCCACTGCTTACATCCAAACAGCTGAATACAGCTGGAGAAAAATCACACAACATGTCAACTAAATTCAAATTAAAAATTTATAATCTCCAACCTCAAATAAATTCTCAGGACGGTCGAGACTGCTTTCAACTCTCTATATTTCTCTGGTGATTTTATTCACCCACTCTCTTGGGGTCACTGCTTTGCATCTTTTCCTCCTAGAACAACCCTAACTCCTCAATGTTCTCAGCTGGTCATTATATTTCTGAGAAGAAAAGTGATCAAAGGAGAATTTTGACATTTTCCCATAACTTTCCTGTCTTCCACCTCCTGCCTCTGTGACCACTGAATATCCCTCTATACAGTTATGATGCTCTGTTCCCCCACCCACCCTCCTCCTTTCCTCCCCACTCAAGGACTTCAGTCCCATAATTACTCCATAGTCCTCTGCACCATCAAGATTTCTCCTTTAAGCCCTAGCTTGACCCATTCTCAGCAGTACATACACTTCTGATAACACCTCTAAAAAAGAGAAAGATAACCCCACATTTTCTGCAAATAGCACCCAATCTCTCGGGCCCTTTTATGTCAAAACTCTTCAAAGGAGTTATCCATCCCTGCAGTTTCTCATTCTCTGTTGAATCTACTCAAATTATGTTTCGGTCTTAACCACTCTGAGGCACATGCTCTTGACAAGAGAACCAGCAACCTTCACATTGTCTAATCGGACAAGACCCTCTTGGGGCTCATTTTTACTCAGCTCCTCAAGAACACATGGCAAGACTGGGTCACTCTCCCCTTCCTGAGACTGTTGCTTCACTTGGCTTCCATGACTCCACACTTTCTTAGTCTTCTCCCTGTTTCAGTGGCCACTTTGATTTTGTTCCCTTTACTCTCCCTGCACCCTCTTCTCTACATCTAAAAATTAGCAGTCTTGCATCTCACTCTTTATTCCTTCTCTCTTTTCTGTCTATCCCAGATTTTGGTGATAAAATCCAGGTTCCACAATTTCCCAAAATATCTATAACCTGGTCACTCCAAATTTATATCCCTAGCCCTAATATCTCTCTGTATCTCAAACTTGAATATTCAACTACTTACCCAGTATCTCTAGCTGTTTATCTGATCAGCATATCAGTGTGAGAATGTCTCAAACTGGACTCTTGGTCCAATTAGACCTCATCCTCAAATAGACACCATCCCTTGTAGCTCAGTCAGTAAAGAATATGCCTGTAGTGCAGGAGATCTGGGTTCAATCCTTGGGTTGGGAAGATCCCCTGGAGGAGGAAATGGCAATCCACTCCAGTATCATTGTCTGGAAAATCTCATGGACAGAGGAGCCTGGTGGGCTGCAGTTTATGGGGTTGCAAAGAGTCAGGCACGACTGAGTGACTAACACTTACAGTAAATGGCACCTCCATCGTTCAGATGCCTACATACAAAACTGGAGAGATTGTTGACTCTTCTCTTTCACTTACACACATTAAAATGTATAAGAAACTTGTCAGTTCCATCTCTGTTAGATAACTTTCACTCCATCTGCTCATCAACCAACCAACTCTCACTTCTGCTCTAGTTCAGACTATGATCATATCTTATCTGAATTTCTGCAGTAGACTGTTGAATGGTCTCTTTCACACAGTTCACCCCATCTATGTTTTTACATGATGCATGTTAAATAACTTCTCAATAGTAGAAGCTAATGTCTACACAGCACTCACTGTGTGTCAGGCACTGTTTTAAGCACTTTACATATATTAACTTATTTAATCATCAAAATAACCCTACAATGTAAGTAACTTCATAATTCTCACTTCATATATAGAGACAGTAAAGTATACAGAGGTTGAAACCCTTCGTGTGGCACACAGTAAGTAGTACTTTTATCAACCATTGGGATACAAACAGGCCCTGTTCCATCATACCTGGAGAAGGAAATGGCAACCCACTCCAGTATTCTTGCCTGGAAAACCCCATGGCTGGAGGAGCATTGTGGGCTACCGTCCATGGGGTCACAAAGAGTCGGACCCAACTGAGTGACTTCACCATATCCATCACACCAGTACTCCATCAGAATGCAACCTCCAGGAGAGCAGGGAGTTTGTCTGGTTACCACTGTGTTGTCATTGTTCCTGGACTGAAGGCAGTCTGTAAATAAGTACCGACTGGGTGAAAAAGATGAATGCATCTGCCTCTGATTGACCCCCTTCCCCTCCTAACTGGCAATAAGCAACTAATTAACTCATTAAATTAATTCACTTAATTACTACCTAAACAAGTTAGAATATACAGCCTCAGTGTGAGACCCTAAAGGGTTTGCCTAAGAATAAAGTGTCTGCCTATGAATAAAGTGTTTTAAGACACAATTTGCCGAGTAATATCCCCTTTGATTCTCAAGACAGTAAAAAATGTATGCCTTGTTCCTCATGGTGCTAGACATGAATGACTTTCAGATTAGCAAATTAATATGATACTCAGAAATCTAAAGTAAGAATAATCTTATAAGGTTAATTTAAAAATTGGCTTAGACCCCTCAAAGTTAGGGTAAATTCTTAGCAGTATAAATACCAGGTGATTGTTAACCGCTGGAAGAGGAGCAGACACTGAATTTTAAAAGGCATTATAGAAAAGTAAAATTTCATCATTGCTCAGTGGGACAATGGATTTAGCTAAGGAGTCTGCTGGAAAATGCTCTGTAACCTTGGAAACAGTTTATAAGCTCTCCCTCAAACATGCTAATCCACAAAGCGATCTTTTTGAATGCCCAGGGCTTTGGTTGGCTTTCACAGGACTAACTTTGACCCATCAGGTTGCAAAGCTCTTCCTGGTGTTCATTTCTTCTTCTCTAACCACTAACTCACAGAACTGGGGCGTGAAGGATGCCTATGCCCTGTATATCATTTTCTTCACCACTGATTTTCCTCCCCACCCATCTTCATTTATTTTGTTTATCAAATGATTCAAAGTTTACTCTGTGCTTGGCATTGTTTTAAGTGCTTCATAAATATTATCTAATTTAATTCCCCCCACAACCCTGTGATAACAGGACACAGGCCAAGAGCTGAGCGACCTGCCAGGGCTATGTAACATTCCATGAAGAACCCCTGTTCTAGGACGTGAGGAAGAAGGAGCCAAGGACAGTGAGGAAGACACGGAGGTGTTTGAATAGAAAGCATGCGGACAGTTGGAAAAGAGCTGGGACCACCTACACAGAGCAAATGGATCCTCTGATGCTGCTCTTTTCGGAACAATTGTTTAAAGAAAGGCAGGTGACCTCACATGTCACTAGACTCATTGCTTTAGGAGCAGCTTGATCATTAGTTGGAGAGAAAGTGGAGGCAAAGATGAAAATCATATATGACAGGATCAGGGAAATATAAAGAATAAGACCTCGAAAGGGGGAAGGAGTATATCTTGTAGATAACACTGGTAGGAAATTTTGTAAATAGAAAAGTGGTCAATATATAGGTTGGCAGAGTAATAGAAAAACACTAAATAATTCACACATAGAAGAAAAGGAAGCCTTGGGTCTATGTGCATAACTTAGCAATATTTCTGCAATTGGTATTATGATTATGAAAACCAAGCTTCTCGAATCATAGTATAAATGCTTATATACTTAAATTCACTAGAACAAGAGCACCCACTGAGTTTCACTGTATTTTAGACGCTCCTGCAGGAAACACAGAGGTTGTGCTGCAGGAAACACAGAGGTCAGCATCTTAGGATGACCCAGATAGATCCTCATAAAACTTAAATCCAGCAAAAAAATGGCCTTAAATTTGTAGCATGCTTTATGTTTCCTAAGATTTTATTTGTTTGGGCATGACAGGCTAGCAATCAGAGGTCATTTCTCCCTAAAGAGTTATGTTTGCTTTATAAAGAGCAAACAATAAATTACGGTGCCTTGGACAGATCTCAAAGCTGTCTGGCAAAATGAGATGAAGACCATAACAATTTCTTACCTGATTTTGGCCATTTTATAGAGTGACCAATCTACATTTATAATCAATAAATATTAGCCAGCATTGGTATATGGACATATCTATGTAGCTTTTGTTTTAAATAGAAACACCTGAAAATAAATTGACACCTTCATTATTAAAGCATCATATGTAATCTCAACTTAGTTCCACCTTTAGTTTTTGAGAACTAATCCATCCTAAGATTTTCACTATATTCTTTGCTCTAAACTCTCTGGACAGGTTTTGATTTTTAAAAAACCCTCTTCACTCCTTCACTCCCTCACTCTTCTGTCTATTCTTAACTGTTTTGCAAGCTACTAGATCTCTTACTTAATGCTTGTCAAAAGAAATGTCTAGTTGGCATTCACAGTTCCCTCTTATGAGCTCCTGTTTTTGAAACAGGCCAAAAAAAGCAAACAATGTTCAGAGTAGAAATACACTCTACCTGGGTTATAGCAAGCCTTGGAGTTCATATTTTTCCCATCACAGAGAAAAACAAAAATAATTCACACAAATGAAGAGAAATATATATATATATATATATATATATACACACACACATATGCTGCTGCTAAGTCACTTCAGTCTTGTCCGACTCTGTGCGACCCCATAGATGGCAGCCCACCAGGCTCNACCCTGGGATTTCTTTGGAAGGAATGATGCTAAAGCTGAAACTCCAGTACTTTGGCCACCTCATGCAAAGAGTTGACTCATTGGAAAAGACTCTGATGCTGGGAGGGATTGGGGGCAGGAGGGGAAGGGGACGACCAAGGATGAGATGGCTGGATGGCATCACGGACTCGATGGACGTGAGTCTGAGTGAACTCTGGGAGATGGTGATGAACAGGGAGGCCTGGCGTGCTGCGATTCATGGGGTCGCAAAGAGTCAGACACGACTGAGTGACTGAACTGAACTGAACTGATTTTGAATGTAATAATTTATTTAATCCTGATATTTAGCAATCTTCTATTATATATTAGGTGCTAAGGATAAAAAGATAAATAATACGTGGTCCCGACTTTCAAGGGATTCTTCATTTTAGCAGAGAAGATAAATCATAAGATAAAAGAATCAATCAACACAGAAAAGCACAATTTCAGTTGAATCAGTAGAAGGAAAAAAAGAGTGAAAGAGAAAAAAAATCAACAGAAAAATTATCTGAGCTAGTTTTTCTAAAAACTTCATATATCTTGACTGACTCTGTCTCTCTTTTTTTAATTAGCTTTCTTTTTTTAACTAATAATAAGCTATTATTATTCAAATGTTAATCAAAGCTTCCACTTGATGGCAAGTTATTTGAAGCAAGTCATATTTTTCAACTTAGTGTCTTATTTATCACAAAGAAGTGGTGGAGTGTGCTGGCCCTAGATGTAGAGCTGCTGAATTTAATTACCAGTGTGTGACTTTGAGCAAGTTTCTAAGCCACTTAATACCTCAGCTTCTTCAGCTATAAAATGGGGGAAAAATAGCAAAACTTCATAGAGCAACTGAGGACTGAACAAGTTATACATGCAAAGAAGCTGAAAAAAAAGAAACTAAAAGTAACTGGCACCTGTTAAGTATTCAGTAAGCGCTGTGATTATTAGCCACACCTCCTAGTACAATGTTTTGCATACAGTAGGCACATGCTGTTTGGATTAAATTAGTAGACACGGGTGTAATCCAGAATGAAGCAAAATAACCCATTCAACTGTCACTGTTCTTGACAAAGACAAATATAAAGCCTGGAAAGATTTTACCTCGTGAAGAACTGAGGAAAGAGATAAAAAAAAACCAAAACACAAAAAAACCTAAGGGTGGACCTTAAAAAGGGTTCTGCAGAACTTAGGAAGTGAACAGTATCTTTAACATGTCATGGGAGGGACCTCCCAGTGGTTAAGACTCTACCCTTCCATTGCAGGGGTTACAGTTTCAATCTCTGGTTGGGGAACCAAGATCCTGCATGCCGTGCGGTGCATGTCATGAGAGCAAGGACAAGGCCAGTCTTCCAGCCCTGACACCTACCTAATGTCTAGCACATAGTAGATACTCTATAAGTGAAGTGAAGGGAAGTGAAGCAGCTCAGTCGTGTCCAACTCTGAGACCCCGTGGACTGTAGCCTGCCAGGCTCCTCTGTCCATGGGATTCTCCAGGCAAGAATATTGGAGTGGGTTACCATTTCCTTCTCCAAGGGATCTTCCCAACCCAGGGATCGAACCCAAGTCTCCTACATTGGAGGCAGACGCTTTAACCTCTGAGCCACCAGGGAAAATATTTGTTAACTAACAACCCAATGAGGGTTTGGGGGTAAAATATAATTCTGAAATTACCTAGCATTACTCAGAAGAAAATTTCCATTTTTGATCTCTTCCACAAAATGCAAGAAGAGCTATTTTTTAATGAAACAGTATCGGATAATTATAATGAGAAAAGAAATGGGACATTGCTAGTCCAAGCACCAGTGATAAAACACTTGTTGCCACCTGTGATGACTTTAAAGGTTGCGTCTACTGAAGGCAAGGCCTTAGCAAATGTCATACCTGCTGCAGTAGATCTTAAGCCTGTGTGGGGGTAGGAGTGGAGAGTACACAGAGTCAAAAACAGTCAGGCTCCTTCTAAGTGTTCATTTATATTGTCCAAACCCTGGACAGTGAATGTGTGTGGTAATGAATTCTAAGGATGTTAGATCAGGAGGCAGGAACACAATTTTAGATTGGGCTGAATTTATCACTTGGCATGTATCCATAAGAGATGCTGGATTCAGCGAGCTAATTGAAGCAGCCGAGAATAGTTCGAATTGTTGGCTTTGATTTAATGTATTCTATGCTGAGTTAAGCTGAGATAACAGAAATTCCTTGGTATTGTATTAAACAGTGATTCTCAGCCCAGTTTGACCTCATGCCCCCTTTTTATAATAATTTTTGTAATACCCCCTTTGTTCTGAAATGAAATTCATAGTTAATATAATCCACTTATATATATTATTTTCTTAAATCAATATAGTATCCTACCTGTAACATAAAGAAGGAAAGGGAAGGTATTACTATTTCAGTGTGTAAATGCTTAAACACAACTCCTACCAGGAGACAGGGCAGCAAACTAGTCAGTCATATGTCTACATCTATATGTGGAATCACCTTGAGTAAAATAGCTACAAATATAGGCTGACACAGTATGAAAAGGCAAAATGATAGGATATCAAAAGAGAATCTCCCCAGGTCGTTAGGTGCCCAATATGCTACTGGAGATCAGTGGAGAAATAACTCCAGAAAAAATGAAGGGATGGAGCCAAAGCAAAAACAATACCCAGTTGTGCATGTGACTGGTGATAGAAGCAAGATCCAATGCTGTAAAGAACAATATTGCATAGGAACCTGGAATGTCAGGTCCATGAATCAAGGCAAATTGGAAGTGGTCAAACAAGAGATGGCAAGGGTGAACGTCGACATTCTAGGAATCAGCAAACTAA
This sequence comes from Oreotragus oreotragus, assembly GCA_006410675.1. Lineage (NCBI taxonomy): Eukaryota > Metazoa > Chordata > Mammalia > Artiodactyla > Bovidae > Oreotragus > Oreotragus oreotragus. The sequence continues at coordinate 239,994 of SJYX01001462.1, forward strand.
AATGGACTGGAATGGGTGAATTTAACTCAGATGACCATTATATCTACTACTGCGGGCAGGATTCCCTCAGAAGAAATGGAGTAGCCATCATGGTCAACAAAAGAGTCCGAAATGCAGTACTTGGATGCAATCTCAAAAACGACAGAATGATCTCTGTTCGTTTCCAAGGCAAACCATTCAATATCACAGTTATCCAAGTCTATGCCCCAACCAGTAATGCTGAAGAAGCTGAAGTTGAACGGTTTTATGAAGACCTACAAGACCTTNCAATATTGCATAGGAACCTGGAATGTCAGGTCCATGAATCAAGGCAAATTGGAAGTGGTCAAACAAGAGATGGCAAGGGTGGACGTCGACATTCTAGGAATCAGCAAACTAAAATGGACTGGAATGGGTGAATTTAACTCAGATGACCATTATATCTACTACTGCGGGCAGGAATCCCTCAGAAGAAATGGAGTAGCCATCATGGTCAACAGAAGAGTCCGAAATGCAGTACTTGGATGCAATCTCAAAAACGACAGAATGATCTCTGTTCGTTTTCAAGGCAAACCATTCAATATCACAGTTATCCAAGTCTATGCCCCAACCAGTAATGCTGAAGAAGCTGAAGTTGAACGGTTTTATGAAGACCTACAAGACCTTGTAGAACTAACACTCAAAAAACATGTCCTTTTCATTATAGGGGACTGGAATGCTAAAGTAGGAAGTCAAGAAACACCAGGAGTAACAGGCAAATTTGGCCTTGGAATGCGATGGACATGAGTCTGAGTGAACTCCGGGAGATGGTGATGGACAGGGAGGTCTGGCATGCTGCGATTCATGGGACTGCAAAGAGTCGGACACGACTGAGCAACTGAACTGAACTAAACTGATAGGAGACTAATATAAAGACCTAATTTTTACTGGGCCCTTACTAAGTACAAGGCTTGAAGAACATATGGATGATTACTTAATTTCCCTTCACAACAGTTCTTTTAGTTAAGCAGCACTGTTACTCCATCTCACAGTCTGGCAGTTGGGGCACAGGTAAATCATGTAATCCATTCAGTGATACTGAGCTAGTCAGTGACAGAGTAGGGATTCTAAATCACATTGTCTGCATCCCACTGCTGTTATTTTAATGAAGGAATCTTAGCCCTCTCAGAGTTCAGTCTTCAAGTAATATGAGAAGAAGCTTCCATTTCACCCTTTCTTAGCTTTTTTTTTTTTTTTCTCAACAGGGAAAGGAACANTCAGTGATACTGAGCTAGTCAGTGACAGAGTAGGGATTCTAAATCACATTGTCTGCATCCCACTGCTATTATTTTAATGAAGGAATCTTAGCCCTCTCAGAGTTCAGTCTTCAAGTAATATGAGAAGAAGCTTCCATTTCACCCTTTCTTAGCTTTTTTTTTTTTTTTCTCAACAGGGAAAGGAACATTCAGGGATTAATTACTTTTATTTAGAAAGTGTTAAGAGGGGCCTTTCAAGGAGTGAGTAAAATATGAGACTTGGTGGGACCCTGGACATGCTATTTAGAAGGACAAAAAGAAAATAGTAAGTGAATTCTTGGTTACAATGTAGCCCATCTGTGCTCAAGTTAAAGTGATGAGGAATAGAAGAAGACAAAGTCTGGTTGATGGCACAGGTAAACTGAAAAGGTAAAAACGACACCAAAAGCAAAAAGGGAGGGAAGTGAAGACAGCTGTATAATACTGGAGAAGGTGGACCCAGTGGACAGATGGGCTTGAGAGTTACATTCTTTTACGTGTGAAAGTCACTCAGTCGTGTCCTACTCTTGGATATGTGTGACCCCATGGACTACACAGTCTTTGTATTTCCCCAGGCCAGAATACTGGAGTGGGCAGTCTTTCCCTTCTCCAGGGGATCTTTCCGACAAAGGGGTCAAAGCCAGGTCTCCTGCTTTGCAGGAAGGTTCTTTACCATTTGAGCCATCAGGGAAGCCCAAGAATACTGGAGTGGGTAGCCTACCCCTTCTCCAGCAGATCTTCCCTACCCAGGAATTGAACTGGGGTCTTCTGCATTGCAGGCTGATTCTTTACTAGTTGAGCTACCAAGGAAGCCCTAGGAAAGTGTTGATTAAGGAAGGATGGTGATGAAGTATAATCTGTTTGTCATCATTAGAGCCTAGACTTCAGGTACTGTGACTTGAATTCTATTCAGTTCAGTTCAGTCACTCAGTCGTGTCTGACTCTTTGCAACCCCAAGAACTGTAGCACACCAGGCCTCCCTGTCCATCACCAACTCCCAGAGTTTACTCAAACTCACGTCCGTTGAGTCAGTGATGCCATCCAACCATCCCATCCTCTGTCATCCCCGTCTCCTCCTGCCCTCAATATTCCCCAACATCAGGGTCTTTTTAAATAAGTCTGTTCTTCACATCAGGTGGTCAAGGTATTATATGATATAAAAATCCACCTAAGAGTGCGTTCTCTCTACCTGCTTCTGGCATGTTAGCCTTCCTGGAGAATTATTTTCCAGTGTTGTCACTTGGCAGAGGCACTAGTTTCCCAGGGCTGCAATAAGAATGCCACAAACAAGGAGGCATAAAACAACAGGAACTTACTGTCTCACAATTCTGGAAACTAGAGGTAAAAAAATCAAGGTGTTGGCAAGGTTGGTTCCTTTTGGCAGCACAGGAATAGGCTGCTCTGTGCTTCTGTCCTGGCCTCTACTGGCCACAGACAACCCTTGGCGCTACTTGGCTTATAGTTGTATCGCCCTGTGTCTGCCTCTGTCTTTTATATGGTTGTCTTATACCTGTGTGTGTCCATGTCTTCACATGGTATTCTACCTGTTAACAAGAAGAATCTACAGACACAAGGAGGGGCCCCTGGAGGAAGGCATTTGTAGGTGGTGTCTGGCTTGGCTTCCCCAAGGCACCTTTGAAGCTCAGAAGAGTGGGTCTCAAAGTTTCATAACATATGTCATGAGTCAAAGTCATGTCCAGGAATTCCAGTGCTAATAGCTAGTTCTTTCCTACTCATCATACCCTGGAGGTTGAACAAGATGAAGGCAAGTAATTTACCTTGAGGATGCTACAAAATATTCTTGATACCTAATGACCAAGAACATGTGAACTTACCTTCTCAGGAGGAATCAGAGATTTTGGGAGGTGAACAATAACATGCTGAGCCCAGTTATTACTGGGGAATCTGTGTTAGCAGAGAATAATATAAAATGAATGTCAAGCAATGTAATGGCATTGGTGGACTCAATTTCTATTTACAGAAACTTTGGAAGTAAGAACTCTGAGTTTATGTCTAGTTCACTGAAGGTTTTAATGAAGGAAGTGATTAAGATGAAAATTTCTGCATGCATAGGTCTATTTTATTTGGAAAAAGTTGAAGCAATTTCATTTAATATAGATCAGTAACTGAATCAAGGGAAAAAATCTGAAGGGGGTTTATTGATCTCCTTTTTCAAATTAATGAGTTTTGAGAATCAGATTACTTTAGACAACTCAAATGTTCAAACTCTTAACTGCATTTTTACACTGCTGCGGCAGAGATATGGATTCACCAGACTCGATGCTGTTAAAGGAGAATATATATTTGATTCTGCTGATTTGTTTGAGGAAGTGAGAGATGCAAACTGGATTGAGCATATGGGGATTTGAGACAGCACCTAACACCCATTGCTAAATATCCCTGAAGTCAATGGAATCACAGCTGTCCAAGAATTGCAGAGCAATTTAATTTAAATAAAAACCTAATTTCAGAAACAATTCATAGATTTGATGGACACAGATCATGTCTCATGATTCTGTGCCTGCCTTTAGACTTCCATGCTGAGGATGGATCCCAGTCATTTAAGATCTGTCTCATCTTTGAGGTTGAGCTTCCAGAAAATCTTACTGGACCCAAGCAAAATATGTTTGCCAAGAAGATTGCATAGGACAAAATTTTGGAGATACTGTATAAAAATTTCAGGGATATCTAGCAATTTGTAATTGTGTGTACAGATTTTGGAATGGTGGGCCTATTAAGCTATGTATTCCCTTTAATAAAAGGACTGAAACTGGGACATTGAGTATCACTTTCAATATGATACAGGCTTTGGAGTTGCCTCAGAAAATATTCCACTTTCAACGATTGCATCTTGAATGACTAAAGTTGATCACTGTCACTAGACCTACAGGCAGAGAAGGCAATGGCAACACACTCCAGTACTCTTGCCTGGAAAATCTCATGGACAGAGGAGCCTGGTAGGCTGCAGTCCATGGGGTCACAAAGAGTTGGACATGACTGAGCAACTTCACTTTCACTTTTCACTTTCATGCATTGGAGACGGAAATGGCAACCCACTCCAGTGTTCTTGCCTGGAGAACCCCAGGGATGGCGGAGCCTAGTGGGCTACTGTCTATGGGGTCGCACAAAGTTGGACATGACTGAAGCGACTTAGGAGGAGCAGCAGCAGCAGACCTACAGGAGTGCACCCTTTTAACAATAAAAGGGATTGGGTTTATTTAGACTGTTTTTGTGCTGCTGTTACAAATCCATTCATTTATATGGCTAATAGCTTAATAGTTTCCCTTGCAAATGATCAACATTTCATGAGGATCTTCAATTAAGAGAGCTACAATTAAGATAAGAATGTAGATTTTTGGTAAATCCCTATGACTTTGTTGAACTGCCATGACTTTGGACCATTACCTGTGAGAAACTTACAACGCTTACTGCTCTATATCTAAATTTTCTTTTGAGAACTTTCAGAGCACGTAGATCCTGCAACGGAGCTGTGTTCTAGGCTTTACCATTTCCTTCTGAACTCTGAGCACTGGATTCATTCCGCCCCCCCCACCCCCATGTGGTTGCTTGCTTTCAGTCTAAGGAAGATCATTCTCCCCTATCTTAGTTTCAGCTTCTTAATCATTGACCTGACACAATTTACTTGGTTTCTTAATAACCTGAGAAAGTTCACAGTGAAAACCATTCAGAGGCCATGATCAGAATCTTGGGTAGTCACTGTGAGATACAGCTAAGTGTTACCCTGGAAATGTGACATCCCTAAGAGGAAGAACAACTTGGGATTCACAGACTGCTTCACTCTCATCAGGAGCATCATTTTCGCAATGGTGCCAACAGGGTGGGCTGTAACATCTTATCAAATCTAAACATCTTTCTTCCTTGCCTGCCGACTTGTGGAAGCCAATGATCTTATTTAATCTCTGCCCCCAGTGAGGTTTAAATTACACAAGCAAGATATATTTATTAGTCCAATAAATGCTAAAGATTGTTGGGGGGTAAGGAGCAATCATTCAGAACCAACACTAATAACAGTCTGAAATTAGACACAAGGAGATGAAATTTTAAACCTCTGATGTGTTCCAAAAAGTTAAATAACTGCCTTATATCAGTTAGTGCCTTTTTAAGAGAGTCCAGGGTGGATGACTGAGGGATGAATAGATGAAAATTCCTTTCTCAATTAACATAAGACAAGACTGGAAAAGGAAGAAAAGAGAAGCAAGAACATTCTGATAAATATTGAAAACACGCCATAAGATGGATTCCACATTTATTTTAGGGTTTTGAAGTGCGTTGTGTCAAAATTGTCACAGACTTTTGTACATATAAAATAATTTTTTTTAAATGGGGGAGGTGCATGGGACAGGTGATTTGTAGAAAACGCCACCTAAAACTAAAGAGCACAGAGCTTGAAAACAATGTTCTACCTTCTCTGTGAGTGCAGTCAAACTATTTTGAAATAGCACCTATTGGAAGAATGCAGACATGCTTCACAGAGTTATTCAACTGTCAAGCCAGGAACATAGTATTGGGTACAGCTGGAACAAGGCTGGACCCTTGTCTCTCAGTAACTTTTCCCTCTTCACTGCTGATCCAGAACTGTGGCTGCTGACAATTCTTGAGTTTCATTTATTTTAAAAGACTACCTGTATTTCCTGTATCAAAAAACTAAAAATATTTTTATTTATTTATTTATTTTTTTATTTTACTTTACAATACTGTATTGGTTTTGCCATTCATTGACATGAATCCGCCACGGGTGTACATGAGTTCCCAATCCTGAACCCCCTCCCACCTCTCTCCCCATATCATCTCTCTGGGTCATCCCAGTGCACCAGCCCCAAGCAT
>SJYX01001462.1:256766-275412 GCA_006410675.1 Oreotragus oreotragus
GCTTTTGAACTGTGGTGTTGGAGAAGACTCTTGAGAGTCCCTTGGACTGCAAGGAGATCCAACCAGTCCATTCTGAAGGAGATCAACCCTGGGATTTCTTTGGAAGGAATGAAGCTAAAGCTGAAACTCCAGTACTTTGGCCACCTCATGCGAAGAGTTGACTCATTGGAAAAGACTCTGATGCTGGGAGGGATTGGGGGCGGGAGGAGAGGGGGACGACCGAGGATGAGATGGCTGGATGGCATCATGAACTCTATGGATATGAGTCTGAGTGAACTCTGGGAGATGGTGATGAACAGGGAGGCCTGGCATACTACGATTCATGGGGTCGCAAATAGTCGGACACAACTGAGCTACTGAACTGAACTGAACTGAATAGATACATGTGACTATTCAGCAAATGATGACTGTAATCTATCATTGCTATAATAGCATAGCTCCCACCTTGTAACTCTTGCTTCCTATTCTGAGCACTATTGAATGGAGAACTCAGGATGCCATCTTGTTCCCAAGATCTTGCAAGGAAATTGGAGAAGGTCTGAGAGTGTGTAGGTGGATCCCATCAGTAGATAGGCTGAGAGGAATCTAGGATATGGAAATGGAGAACTGTATAGGACCAGGGAGAAACTGAGCCCTGGGCATATGTCCTGTGGCTTAGCTCATGAGCATATCTCCTGGTCAGTAGAGTGAGAAGACTGAAATCTCTTCTAAAGATCCTAAAACTGCTTTGCCTGGCCAAATTATTTTCACTGATGCACTTTAGGTCTTTAAAAAATGACCTGACTTCTCTCAATATTCGATGAGTGCTCAGTCCATATACAATGCTTTGAAGCAGAAATTCTGCACAGCAATAAGAAAAAACACAAACATAAATAAGATTTGTTTAACCATAAAACTTGAAGTTGGTTAGTCATTACATTGTAATCTAACCTGATCTAAGCAAGGCAGTGCACATATGCTATATAAGCTTTTTCTCTTCTAAAAATATCTCATTACCATCCATAAGAATAGTTAAATATAGATATTTTGTTTTTATGGCCTTTATTTCTGAAACATAAAAGGTTTTATGCTTCTAATCCCGAGACAATGTTTCCATGGTGTTTCTGTTTATCTTGCATTCTACTTCAAGCCATGTTTTGGGGGAAATGAAATGGTTTCAGAAAAGGCTGAAGTGAGTTTCAATTATTGTGAGTGAACGTGGGACTGGAGAAGTCGTTTATCTCCCCAGATCTCAGACAATTGCTCTGCACCACAGGAGTTACTCTGGTTGGGTTCTCACCCTCTTGGCTTTTTAAAAATTCTCTGCAGTTGCTCTCAGTTCCTTTTGTGCCTCTTTGTTTGCTGCAGTGAGTTTCAGTGGGGCTTACCCTGACTGGTTTTGTAGCAAAAAAAGAGTTGCTTAGTTGAAAGTTTTCCAATATCAGAGTTTCATTATGCAAAAAAGTAACAACCCAGGAGTCATTTCCAAATACCTTAGGGTGGATTTGAAGAAGAACTCTGAGGAGGTGAAAGCAGTATTGAAAAAGTTCATATACATTCCTCCCCGGGCAGGGCAATTTTGTGAGTGTGCTGCGTGTTCAGTCAGAAAAGGACTCCACGTGTAGAAGGCCTTGACCTCGGTTTAATGCTCTGCTGTCATCATTTGGTATTCTTAACGGTTTTTGAACAATTCCTTATGAAGTCGTGGGCTGCTCCAACTCCAAATTAGATGCCACAAGATGCCTCAGCTGCCATGAGCACCACCTCGTACTTCTTACCCTCCTGGATAAAGTCACAGTTCAAGGGTCATTCTCTCTGCATAATTTTCTCTCCCTTCTCCAAGCAGAGTTAGTCACTCAGTGTCTCCATGTTTCCGTGGCAACTCATTCACATCTTTGGAATTGCACTTTTTATTCTGTACTACATGGGCAGGTATGATGTTCTATCTATCTCAGCCATGAACTCCAGGGAAGGGATAAGTCTGAGTTGGGCTTCCCTGGTGGCTCAGGGGGTAAAGCATCTGCCTGCAATGTGGGAGACGTAGTTTCAATCCCTGGGTTGAGAAGATCCCCTGGAGAAGGCAATGGCACCCCACTCCATTATTCTTGCCTGGAGAATCCCATGGACGGAGCAGCCTGGTGGGCTACGGTCCATGGGGTCGCAAAGAGTCGGACACGACTGAGCGACTTCACTTCACTTTTTCCTTTTGTTCATCTGACTGTGTGGATCTCAACAAACTATGGAAAATTCTGAAAGAAATGGGAAAGAGACCAGCTTACCTTTCTCCTGAGAAAGCTTTATGCAGGTCAGTCAGTCAGTTCAGTCCCTCAGTCATGTCCAACTCTTTGCAACTCCATGGACTGCAGCACACCAGGCCTCCCTGTCCATCACCAGCTCCCAAAGCTTGCTCAAACTCAGGTTCATTTATGGAAAATTCTGAAAGAAATGGGAAAGAGACCAGCTTACCTTTCTCCTGAGAAAGCTTTATGCAGGTCAGTCAGTCAGTTCAGTCCCTCAGTCATGTCCAACTCTTTGCAACTCCATGGACTGCAGCACACCAGGCCTCCCTGTCCATCACCAGCTCCCAAAGCTTGCTCAAACTCATGTTCATTGCATCAGTGATGCCATCCAACCATCTCATTCTCTGTTGTCTCCTTCTCCTCCTGCCTTTAATCTTTCCCAGCATCAGGGTCTTTTCCAATAAGTCAGTTCTTCACATCAGGTGACCAAAGTATTGGAGATTGGGCTTCACCATCAGTCCTTCCAATGAATATTCAGGACTGATTTCCTTTAGGATTGGCTGGTTGGATCTCCTTGCAGTCCGAGGGACTATCAAGAAGCAACAATTAGAACCAGACATAGAACAACTGACTGGTTGAAAATTGGGAAAGGACTATTACAAGGCTTTATATTGTCATCCTGTTTATTTAACTTATGTGCGGAGTACAACATGTGAAATGCCAAGCTGGATGAATCACAAGTTGGAATCAAAATTGCCAGAAGAAATATCAACAACCTCAGATATGCAGATGATATCAACTCTAATGGTAGAAAGTAAAGAGGAACTAAAGAGCCCTTGATGAAGGTGAAAGAAAAAGTGAAAAAGCTGGCTTGAAACTCAACATTCACAAAATGAAGATCATGGTATCCCATTCCATCACTTCATGGCAAATAGGTGGGAAAAATGGACACAGTGACAGATTTTATTTTCTCGGGCTCCAAAGTCACTGTAGACCCTGACTGCAGCCATGAAATTGAAAGATGCTTGCTCCTTGGAAGGGAAGCTATGACAAACAGTGACATCACTTTGCTGACAAAGGTCTGTACAGTCAAAGCTATGCTTTTTCCAGTAGTCATGTATGGATGTGAGAGATGGGCCATAAAGAAGCCTGAGCACCAAAGAACTGATGCTTTCAAACTGTGGTGCTGAAGAAGACGCTTTAGAGTCCCTTGGACTGCAAGATCAAACCAGTCAATCCTAAAGGAAATCAATGCTGACTCTTTGTTGGAATGACTGACGCTAGAGCTGAAGCTCCAGTATTTTGGCCATCTGATACAAAGAGCTGATTCGCTGGTAAGGACCCTGATGCTGGGAAAGATTGAAGGCAGAAGAAGAATAAGGGCAGTAGCGGTTGAGATGGTTAGATAGCATCACCAGCTCAGTGGACATGCGTTCAAGCACACTCTGGGAGATGGTGAAGTCCAGGGGAGGCCTGGCATGCTGCAGTCCATGGGGTCACAAAGAGGCGGACACAACTTAGCAAGTGAACAACAATGACAATGAGAAAAGTTTCAGTAAGTGTTAACATCTTGCATTCAGCAGCATGACACGTTCATTTCCCTTGTGCATGAGTCTTTGTACAAGATACCATTATCTAGTCTTATACATAAGAGTGTAGAACCCCTATTCATTTCAGAAGGCCCAGCTGAAGGTCACTTCTGGGAAGACTTCCCTTGAAGGTAAAAGAAAAAGGTTCACTTTCTCCTCTGTGCTCTTGTAGCACTAATTTTGTAGAATTGTGAGTGTTTGAAATGTATATTTCCTCAACCGGACTGAGAGCACTTTGAAGTTCATATGTGAGCCAACTTTATATCCCAAACCCTGGCTTGGTACCTGGAACAAAAAAAAAGAAAGAAAGGAAGAAGGAAAGGAGGGAATGGAGGCTGAAAAACTGAAGTAAGTAAGCAAAAAGAAAGGAAGAAAAGGAAAAGTCAAAGAAACAAATTATATAGTGGCATCATACCAAAATGATGACTTGATAGATGAAAACTCTATTTGAGTAGCTCAGTTGTATTATCTCACATGCCATGAGTTGATCAAGTACCTTTTTCTTTGTATCCTAGTGTGTGGAAGAAGAACAGGGGACTCTCTAATGTAACTGATTTTTCAGCACAAAGTTTAATTGTCTAGTTGTATCCATTTTATGGATCCAATTAAACCAGAGCCCATATCATTCACTGGATAAGAGAGATAAGTCTTAAACTTTAGGATAAAAAAGTAGCTCCCTTAAAGTATGATAGATTTATTAATTTATGTATTTTATAAAGTAAATCACATATTGTGTTTAATGCAGTATATATTCTTGAGACCCTTGTTAAATATCAGTTGACTACAGATGTGTGGGCTTATTTCTGGGGTCTCCATTCTGTGCTATTGTTGTATGTGTTCAGTTTATGCTATTACCATACTGTTTGGATTACTGTAGCCTTGTTATACTTTTCAAACCATGATTTGTTCCACTTTGTTCTTGTTCAAAATTCCTTTGACTACTTAGGGTCTTTTGTGGTTCCTTATGAAGTTTCAAGTTTTTGTCTCTTTTTGTAAAAGAAAATACACTTAGAGTAGTTAAAAAAAGAAAAGAACAAAAAATCACTTAACTTTCTCCCCACAAATCTTGTTAAGTAAGCACCACTATTACCACCTTCCTGGTAAGAAAACTGAACTTACGAAAGCTGAATATCTTGTTCAATGTTATTTGACTGATAAGCAGCCTTTCTGCTGCTGCTGCTGCTAAGTCACTTCAGTCGTGTCTGACTCTGTGTGACCCCATAGACGGCAGCCCACCAGGCTCCCCCATCCCTGGGATTCTCCAGGCAAGAACACTGGAGTGGGTTGCCATTTCCTTCTCCAGTGTATGAAAGTGAAAGGTGAAAGTGANCTCTGTGTGACCCCATGGACGGCAGCCCACCAGGCTCCCCCATCCCTGGGATTCTCCAGGCAAGAACACTGGAGTGGGTTGCCATTTCCTTCTCCAATGCATGAAAGAGAAAAGTGAAAGTGAAGTTGCTCAGTCAATAAGCAGCCAAATAAATTTCATTTTTTCACAAACATATATTTTGGGATTGTGACTAAAGGGTGGAGTGGGTGTTACCTAGACTAGTAGGTTAAATTCACTTCATTTTAAAGATTCAGAATGCAAAAGCCCATTCTAGTTACTGGGTGCCAACTAATTCTGATAATAATCCACTGTAAATCTGTGTTGGCTACAGAGTATTAACTGTTTGCTAAGTCACTTCAGTCGTGTCCGACTCTGTGCAACCCCATAGACGGCAGCCCACCAGGCTCCCCCATCCCTGGGATTCTCCAGGCAAGAACACTGGAGTGGGTTGCCATTTCCTTCTCCAGTGTATGAAAGTGAAAGGTGAAAGTGAAATCGCTCAGTCGCGTCCGACTCTTAGTGACCCCGTGGACTGCAGCCCACCAGGCTCCTCCATCCATAGGATTTTCCAGGCAAGAGTACTGGAGTGGGGTGCCATTGCCTTTTCCGATTAACTGTTTAGCAGTAGTCATTTTTAACAAGCCCATAACATTGCCATTACATGAATTATACATGGTTTATAAAATGATTATTTAGTCAGTGGAAAATTAAATCCGTCAGTGTTTTCCAAATCTGCACTAGAACATTCATCAGAAAAACTGTTAAATTTTTAATCAACTGTACAGCAGTTGATGTAGCTATCAGCCTAAATTGCTCTTTCTCTGTCATTCCCCTTGTTGTAGAATATAGTGTAGAATTACCAGCTCTACAATGCTAATTGATTTTTTCCTTGCAGAGATTTAAGACAGAGTGACATGCCATCCAGCACTGGAATAAAGAAGTTGCATGAACATCAAAGACGCATTTCACATACACTGAGTGTAATTTAACATTTTAGGTTATTTTTCATTAAGTTTATTCCCAGCACCTCAAAATGTAGTCCACCGTGGTCCAAGTTTACACTGTAAATATTCGGATGCAAACAATGCTGTACTAACAATGAATATTGTGTGTTAAAAGATGATAAGAATCATGAAAAACATAGTACAAGAAAAAGGAACTTCTGTTTGTAAAGCAGTAAAATAACATCATAAAAGAGCAGATTCCTCAAATGCACAAAAGAGTGACCAAAACTCCATACAGTAAGTAACTAAGGGACGCTTCTCACAGCCATCAAGTGATTTAGATAGTTTCTCTCTTAAAAAATAACAATAAATCTCTCCTTTTTTTCTCAGTGCACAAGTTCTTCTGATGACAATCAAGGGACGTTTTTGTGTTTTCCTTCCAATTTGTGCTTGTGTCCATTTAAGACCTTCACAGGTAGACATAGGCAAGGAAGGGCCGTGAGAATACTTCTCTGCCAGAAGCACAGCTGGAAGTAGGAGTCAGATGATGCGGTGCCCACCTGTGCACTTGACAAGGCACTGCCCACTCCAGGCCCCAGCTGCTGTCACTCCATGGGTTTCTGCCCAGTTCTACACCCTCTCTGGCTTTCTCAGGCCTGATGTATTATGAACAATAGCATATTTATCTAAACCAGAATTTCTCAGACTCAAATGTTCCTGCAATTCACCTGAGAGTCTTGCTGCAATACAGATTCTGGTTTTGCTCATTTGCATGGTGAGGGGCTCTATCTGAGATAAGGATGCACTTGCTCAAAGCCCTCCTGGTCTGTTTCCAACATTTGTGATCAAACCATTGTCTGGAGATAAACATTCACGGTTTCTCTAATACACCTTGTACATTTGCAATCTCTTTTTCCTCTAACTGAAACATCCTTCCTCCTTTCTCTGCTTGATGAGAGCTTGTTTCTCTTTCTAGATAGAATTCAAAAGAGAATTATGCTCTATCCCCTTGCCTGGGCAGTTCTCACCCAGGCAAGAGTTGTTGCTCCTTCCACTGACCTAGTGTTTCTGTTGTAACAAAGAACAAACTTGACTCCATTCTGAAGCTATTCCTTTAGATTTATCTTTACATCCATTGCCTGTGCTTGGTCAGGCTGTCTGTACGTTCTATGAAAGAACGTTACCTATAACCTGAAATGTACAGGATAGCTCATTCTTAAGGCTCTGACCTTTAAATGTATAACACTTTTCTGTTCATATAGAGACAAACTTAAGATAGTATTTGTTGAAAGTTTATAGGAACATCATATTCTGAGCTCCACGGGCAACTGCAAGTACAAAGGATTCCAGCATCAAGAAGTCGGCAGCAAGCAGCCACACTCCCTCCCCTTTTCTATAAAATAAGCTTGAATGTTAACTCAGGTAAGATGCTTCTTTGGGGCAGTAGTCCACCATCTTCTTGGTCTTCTGATTTCCTAAATAAAATCACTATTTCTTACCCCAACAACTCATCTCTCAGTCTATTGGCCTGTCTTGTGGTGAGCAGTACAAGCTTGGACTCAGTAACACTGTGTTAGTATCTTAATGATTCTTCCTGCTTCTCATCAACTCTACCCCATCTTAAAATCCATTCCAAATTCTGAAAGAGCAAATCAGATGATAAAAATCCTCTACATCAGATGATAAAAATCTTCCACATCGTTTATTAACACCTTCCTAAATTCCGATCTCCTTACCCAGATCCACAAGTATATTCATGACATGTCCCTGCTGCTGCTGCTGCTAAGTCACTTCAGTCATGTCTGATTCTTTGCAACTCCATAAATGGCAGCCCACCAGGCTCTTCTGTCCCTGAGATTTTCCAGGAAAGAATACTGGAGGGTGTTGCTATTTCCTTCTCCAATGCGTGAAAGTGAAAAGTCAAAGTGAAGTCGCTCAGTCATGTCCAATGCTTAGCGACCTCATTGACTGCTTCCTAACAGGCTCCTCCATCCATGGGATTTTCCAGACGGGAGTGCTGGAGTGGGGTGCCATTACCTTCTCCCTACTTGCCTCTGAACTTCCTTTCCTTGCTGAACTGCTTCCCACACAGGAGTTCTGGTTCTACTATGCTTCCATCTGAATTGTTAAGAGGATGACTTTTCCCCCTCTGTCTGAAACGTTCTTCCTCAGGAATTTCCTTTGCTTAACCTTCTTATCTTGGCCTCAATTCACTCCATCAAACCTAGAGCTGAAGTGATCACAGGGCTGTCTCTGAGTATTGTTCAGTATCGCTTCTATGGCAGACTTTATGATTTCCTGCTGTTTTCTTTGTTTATTGTCAATCTCTTCTTTCAGAATTATCAGTCCCGTGAGAAAGGGGGCTCTGTCTTCTCTATAGTATAGAGTATCCCCATAGTCTAAAGAAATATTTGGCGCTTGGAAGACTTTCATTAAATATTGGTTGAATCAATGAATGTTGAAAGTATTCAACAAAAAGAAATCCCCTTTAGACAGGCAGATCTAGGGCTTAAACCATCCCTGTTCTTTTTTCTATTTCTTTCATTCAGAGGATGAGTGGTTCCAGATGGGCAGGAGGTTGGTGGGGGCCTGAGGCAGAGCTGAGATAACTGCTCTAAGAGTATATTTTCACCTCCAGGTCCTGGCAGGACCTGAAGTCACATTGGGGACAGGAGGCTTCTGCCTAAACCCACTCTCCCTTGAAGTCAAGGGACTTCTTACAGAGCTATTTACTCCCTCTAAGCCTCAGCTTTCTCATCTGTATGGCCACCTGATACAAAGAGCCAACTCACTGGAAAAGACCCTGATACTGAGATTGAAGGTAAGAGGAGAAAGAGTTGACAGAGGATGAGATGGTTGGATGGCATCACTGACTCAATGGACATGCTGCTGCTAAGTCGCTTCAGTCGTGTCTGACTCTGTGTGACCCCAGAGACGGCAGCCCACCAGGCTCCCCCGTCCCTGGGATTCTCCAGGCAAGAACACTGAAGTGGGTTGCCATTTCCTTCTCCAATGCATGAAAGTGAAAAGTGAAAGTGAAGTCGCTCAGTCCTGTCTGACTCTTCACAACCCTATGGACTGCAGCCCACCAGGCTCCTCTGTCCCTGAGATTTTCCAGGTAAGAGTACTGGAGTGGGGTGCCATTGTCTGAGCAAACTCTGGGAGATAGTGAAAGACAGGGAAACCTGGAATGTTGCAGTTCATGGTGTTGCAGAGTCAGGCATGACTTGGTGACTTAAGAGTCCCACTCTAGAAAGTCGTAGTGATAAGTAAAACCAGATAATGCATATACCTTGTGTAGCGCAGCATGGCATAAGGACCAAGCTCAGTCAACACAGTTATGATTTTCATTACTATCAACAACTTCTTTATTTACACAAGAGGAGCTGTAGGGATTGGGGGAGCCAGGGGGCGTGAGAAGGTACATGCCTTAGAAACAACATGAGAACCATGGCCTTCTCTTCTAGCTCCAGGAGGTATCTCAAGATGGGGACTGTTTATTTAGAGAATCAGCTTGAAAGTTAGTAATTATCTGATTAATGACCATCTCACAAAGGGCTTCTTCTCCAGGATGATGAGTGTAAATGTATCTGGACTCAAGGGGAAGATTCTAACCTGCTGCTACATGAATAGTGAAATATTTAAAATTGGATGTAAGGAGTGGGAAGGTAATTATGTGTGCAGCAAACATATGGCAGAGGCTATATTTCTCCCGCTGAAAGAAACAAGTCCAAATATGTAACGTACACACATTCTCCTTCCTATAAATACACAGATTGGATGATGCTGTGGCAACATTTTGTTAAGTACCAGAATCCTGGAGAAATCACTCGAAGCACGTAATCCGAAGAACAGATGGTCGGTGTCCCTTCTGATCTGAAGGTATTTCTGGCTGTCATGTGCTTATTCTATAAATAAGTCCCACTGAGAGGCAGTGGAAGGTAAGCAATCAGTTGTACTCTCAAACTTTACAAAAGAAACCACTGGAGAAAGAAAATTAAAGGCTGGTTATGTTAAAGATGATTCTATCACAGAGCCTGAGGACTAGAAGGGTCCTAAAAAAGCATAAAGACCATCTGCTGTTTCTGGGTGAAAGCTCACTGGATTAGAGTCAGCTTGACTTTGAAGACCTGCAGAGGACGATTCCAGAATTCAATCATATCTGTGGCTTTGTCCAAAAATGCTGCCTTGTAGACTCTGTGCATCCAGATCCTATTACCTCAGCTTCTTCCATCCATAGTCCTCTCCCCTGGGGACTTGTTCTAGGTCAGGCAGCCCAACAACCAAGTCAGTGTTTCTGCTGGTCCTGCTTTGACCTTGAGTCAGGATGCATGAAGGGGGGTTACTCGTAACCAAATGCCAACTGTACCCCCAGATGATTTACATTCAGCATATTTTTTCCTTTTTCCTCTCTCACATCCAACAGCATTGCAAAACCAGTTTCATTATTTTTATTTTACAGACGAGACTTTGATGGCCAAGATGTTAGCTCTTTGCCCAAGGCCACAGAGGTAGGAATTAGAAATAAGATAGAGACTGTCCCCAAGCTGTCTTTCTCCTTGCCACTTCATCAGATGGATGCAACAATCTTGTCTTTTCTCATTTCTTATGCTTAATGACTCCAATAGAAATTCTCTTCCCAGAACTTCAGGGACAACCATTTACTCTCTAAAGTACAGTGTGAAACTGACCCATAGATGGACAATGAATAGCTATACAATGGAAATCCTTATGTCCATTCATTCTCTTTTATTTATTTTTTCATGAACATCATGAGAGTGAGGGACCTGCTGCTCAAGCTAGAAACCTCTCATCACTCTTTAGCTGTCTCTAGCTCTACTTCTATCTAATTCTGTTTAGTCACTTGAGGTTCTGAACCATTGTTCCCAGGTCTATAAAACAGAGCAAGTACTTGCCATAGAGAAGGGTCATGGTTATGACAAAGTGCTAATTTTGAAGCACTTGGGTTGTTAGCCAGTTTAAGTACCCTTTCTCTCCATGTGCAGAATAAAGCAGAGTGAAGACTCTTCACATGCACCATAACCTCTCTTTCAATATAGAAGAAACATGTTTATTTTCTAAATTCCTGGGGCTGGATCTATAAGAATTTCTTGCATTTTAAATTCACTGGTATATGTGCTCAGAACCAGAATGAGAGTGGGGTCAGTCCAAAGCAGGTGCTTAGTAGGTCTTTGTTGAATGCACATATTTATAAATGGAACCTGAAAGCAAAATACCTTGTTCAGAAAATTCTGAACTCATATTAGTTTTTTATAAAATGGATTCTTTACACATTAATAACTGCTATCTTTAAATGACACTTTTATATTGGATTGTTATCCTATAATGGTAAGAGTCTCAACTATTTCTAAAGAAAAGCTGGAGTTTTCAAGCTGCTAGCAGACATTATTTTATTCCCCAAAGTCTTTGTTCCTACATTCTAAGAATAACCAAGATCTCCAGCTTGAAGAATTCGATGAAAGAATAGCCTTTGTTTTCCTGTTTAATTTTAGAAATTGATATTAAAGATCATCTTAGAACTTTAGTTTTAGGAAAGAAAAAGCAGTTCTGTGTAAATAAATGTATACTGAAGACTTTTAAAAGGTTTTCGTGTTGCTGTGTTATTTGCAATTACTGTGTGATTAATGGGGAAAGAATATCCATCAACAGAGAAATGGCATTCTGAACAATACTGCTAGAACTTCATTGGCAGAGATAGCCTGTTTGCACAGTCTGGTTGTCAACTTTATTTTTTCCCAGAACAATCAACTTTCTTTCTGAAATATTAACTGTACCTCTATTTTTCAGAACTGCTAACTTGCATTGCTAGGAGAAACAAAATTGGTAATTAAATTGCAGCTTTTGTGTACAGTTTTTATAATTTTTCACTGTACTAAGTATTTCATCCAAATTCCAGTTTTTCAAAGTTTTTTAGGCTGATTCTTTGCTTTCCAAGCCCCTTCAGTGTGTTTTTATTTTTTCCTTTTTCTATTTGTTTAATGCAATTGAGTTTATTTCATATTATTTGTGTTCCACTTTGGATTCGCTTGCATTCTGGTTGATATTAATTACTTACTATTTGATGTGGAGGTTTGCAACATATTCCTGTGATTCTAAGAGCTGGAGCTACACAGAGGTGTTCCTCTCTGCTTCACCATACTACCTGTTCCTGTGCCAAGCTACTTTCCAGCCCTTTCCTATGTATCTTGTGAATGTAACCCATCAGTTTAGCTTTTGATTTATCCTTCCTGTATATCTTTTGCAAATTGTGCATTTTCTTACATCCTTATCTTTGCTGCATGAAGTGTAGTTTACTAAAGGTAAACTTTTGCACTTTTCATTTTTCACCAAATAGTATTGTCTGAAAATCACATTAGTTAAAAAGATCTTCTATTTCTTTTGTCATAACTATCTATTATCCCATTGTGTCGCTATATCACATTTTTTTTCAAATAGTTTTTTTGTAGTAATATCTAAATCATTTTTAATATTTTAAAATAACAAACAATTTTTCAGTGAGTGACTTTGTATATATGTGTATTTCATGCTTTTAATACCTAAGAGTGGACATGCTAAAAGGTAAATTTGTAGGTTATTTTGTTCAATTCAGTTCAATTCAGTCGCTCAGTCATGTCAGACTCTCTGTGACCCCATGAATTGCAGCACTCCAGGCCTCCCTGTCCATCACCAAATCCCGGAGTTCACTCAGACTCACGTCCATCGAGTCGGTGATGCCATCCAGCCGTCTCATCCTCTGTCGTCCCCTTCTCCTCCTGCCCCCAATCCCTCCCAGCATCAGAGTCTTTTCCAATGAGTCAACTCTTTGCATAAGGTGGCTAAAGTATTAGAGTTTCAGCTTTAGCATCTTTCCTTCCAAAGAACACCCAGGACTGAGCCCTTTTAGAATGGACTGGGTGGATCTCCTTGCAGTCCAAGGGACTCTCAAGAGTCTTCTCCAACACCACAGTTCAAAAGCATCAATTCTTCGGTGCTCAGCTTTCTTCACAGTCCAACTTTTACTTCCATACATGACCACTGGAAAAACCATAGCCTTGACTAGACAGACCTTTGTTGGCAAAGTAATGTCTCTGCTTTTCAATATGCTATCTAGGTTGGTCATAACTTTCCTTCCAAAGAGTAAGTGTATTTTAATTTCATGGCTGTAATCACTATCTGCAGTGATTTTGGAGCCCCCCAAAATAAATTCTGACATTGTTTCCACTGTTTCCCCATCTATTTCCCATGAAGTGATGGGACCAGATGCCATGATCTTCATTTTCTGAATGTTGAGCTTTAAGACAACTTTTTCACTCTCCTCTTTCACTTTCATCAAGAGGCTTTTGAGTTCTTCACTTTCTGCCATAAGGGTGGTGTCATCTGCATATCTGAGGTTATTGATATTTCTCCCGGCAATCTTGATTCCAGCTTGTGCTTCTTCCAGTCCAGCGTTTCTCATGATGTACTCTGCATATAAGTTAAATAAGCAAGGTGACAATATACAGCCTTGACGTACTTCTTTTCCTATTTGGAACCAGTCTGTTGTTCCGTGTCTGGTTCTAACTGTTGCTTCCTGACCTGCATACAGGTTTCTCAAAAGGCAGGTCAGGTGGTCTGGTATTCCCATCTCTTTCAGAATTTTCCACAGTTTATTGTGATCCATACAGTCAAAGGCTTTGGCATAGTCAATAAAGCAGAAATAGATGTTTTTCTGGAACTCTCTTGTTTTTTTGACGATCCAGGGATGTTGGCAATTTGATCTCTGGCTCCTCTGCCTTTTCTAAAACCAGCTTGAACATCAGGAACATCACAGTTCACGTATTGCTAAAGCCTTGCTTGGAGAATTTTGAGCATTACTTTACTAACGTGTGAGATGAGTGCAATTATGTGGTATTCTGTCCATAGTGGAATTAAAGAAATGACTTTCGTTTTATGAAGCCAAGGCCCTTCTTGTCTAATAGCATTTAGCACCTTCACCCCCATCTCCACACAATAGTTTATAGGTTGCAGACTATGGTCGGGGCGGGGGATAGGAGGGGTAGATTTATTGTCTGCCTTGTGAACTAGGATAAGTTCAGAGTCTAGTAAAATTCCTTACACACAGTAGGTAGTAAACTAAGTCTTTCTTTAGTGACTATGAAAGTGAAAGAATATATGAATGATGTATTACTATTGAATCATTTCAAGTTCAGTGTTGAAGTAGCTAGAATATGAAGTGGTTAGACATTAAACATCCATTTCTCAATCATATTTAAATAAGGAAAATGATACTTATGAATGTATATTTTAACTAGGGATCAATTATCTCCTGGGTATCTAGATATGTTGGTATTTCTGCAGTGGATTAGGTATTGCACCTGGACAATTCACTTCTATTAGCTCACTTAATTCTCATTGCAACCCTATGAAATAGATACTAGCCTGCTTGACAATGCTGAGGGACACTCAAAATGTTTCAGTGATTTGCAAAAGATGACGCAAGAATTTTGGGCTTCAAATCCACTTTCTCAACAGCATATTGAGAAGTATTAAGATTTTCCCCCCAAATACAGGATCTAAGAAAAACATAACAGCCTATGACAATGGCGGATGTGCTTAATATGTTAATTTACTGATATTTGCAAACTATTTATTGAGACAGTATCAGAAATATCCTGCTTCTAAAATGTTATTAGCATACCCAAATCTATAGTAGGTAATAAATAATTTAGACTGAATTTGGCTGGAGCAAACATTTGTCCTTTCCCACTTTCTCTTGGCTTAAAAGGAAATTATTCTCCCTTTTTAATTGAGGACAAAAATACATTTATGCTGTTCTCTAAGCCTGCTGTGTGTTCTGGCCTATTTTCCCCCATTGCTTTGAAGAACGAATTGTGGAAAATCTGCTTACTTTAGTAACAGGAGATCGATCCTGCTAAGAAAACATTCAGCTAGACTCACGATAAAGCACACCAATCGGATGTTTGTATCAGATTTAAGAAGTCAGTTCTTCCCCGTTTTCCAAATAAGTCATTTTATTCTGGAAGATGAACTATCATGGTACAACTGGAAAGTGAAAATCTTTATTTAAAATCACCCTTGGTTTTCTGTTGGTTTAATAGTTGTATTTAATGCAGGTAAAGATAGGCCAAAGGCAGTTTCAAATAATAATGACATTTTCTTAGTCTGTGCTTATGGCCCCCTCCTGATAACAACATGATGGAAATACCATGCTTTTAGTTAGAGTATTTTATTGGCAGTGTCAGGTGACACTGTGTCTTGATGCAGCTGTGACACAGTGAAGGAGGAAACAGACAACATCCCTGGGCCGGACTGTGGACTTTGAGCTCTATGCCCAGTAATTATGAAAACGACATACCAACTGGAAAACCAGAGCCTTGGGTGGAAGGGCCCCAGGGATCATACCTAGACTCTCCATCGCCTAAAAGAATACCGTAACTGAATAAAATCATAAATACTAGTATGCTTACTGAGGTATGACCACAGGCCTTCTGATAATTGTCCACTGTTAACTACCTACGGTTTAAAGCATATGAATCAAGAATCATGGGTTTAAGGATTAAGGCAGACGAATCACGGGTTAACTTTGTAGCTTTCTTTTCCTTTGTTCAGACTAGTTTCAGAGAATTTGGGGAGGTAGGTTTGAACACATACACTTAGGGTATATAAAATTTTCACAAAAACTGATCGGGGTCCTTGGCTAAGAGAAGACTCTGCCTTGGGCCCGCTGGTGTAATAAACTGCACTCCACTATCTGCATTGTCCTTCTGAGTGAGTTTGTTTCCCGAAATGCGTGACTACAACAGCAGCAGGAAGAAGATGGAAAATGAGTTGAAGTCAGACACCTTATGTTTAATTTCCAACTGAATGAGGTTTGCAACTTGACTGAACCAAGTGTTTTACCCTTTCTGAATTGATGGAATGTGTAGATTTAAGTGAGATTTGCATATGAAAGCTGTTGAGATAATCTAAGACACTATGCAAATGTAACCTTTTTTATTCCTATCATTTTTCTTGTATTTTTTTCCATTGACTTAGTGAGCTAGGTAAAGATAGTAACAATGATGACAGAGAACTAGATGGCTGGATGGCATCACCGAGTCAATGGTGATGAATTTGAGCAAGCTCTGGGAGATGGTGAAGGACAAGGAAGCCTGGCGTGCTACAGTCCATGGGGTCACAGAGAGTCGGACGCGCCTGAGTGACTGAAAAACAACGGCAAAAGATAATATAACACCTACGGAGACTGACTTGAGACACGCACAGAAAAGCTTTCTGGTGACCTACATTTCGTAAGGAGAATGAATGATCCCACTGGAAAGGGAGGAAGCTCAGGACTTTCTGCTCAGGGAGGAAGTTCAGAACTTTCTGCTCAGTTTTACTTTTTTTTTTTTACATATAAGACTGTGCTGAGTCTCCTTCAGATGCTGGAAAGAAGTTGAAGATTACACTCACCCTGCTGCTGCTGCTGAGTCGCTTCAGTCGTGTCTGACTCTGTGTGACCCCACAGACGGCAGCCCACCAGGCTCCCCCGTCCCTGGGATTCTCCAGGCAAGAACACTGGAGTGGGTTGCCATTTCCTTCTTCAATGCATGAAAGAGAAAAGTGAAAGGGAGGTCGCTCAGTCGTGTCCGACTCTTAGCGACCCCACGGACTGCAGCCTACCAGGCTCCTCCATCCATGGGATTTTCCAGGCAAGAGTCCTGGAGTGGGGTGCCATCACCTTCTCCATACACTCACCCTACTTACCACAATTATGCTACTGCTTATGAACCAGGATCTACCATAAAAGAGTAAATCTTGATTACTGTGCTCAGAGTGCTCATATTGAGAAGGAAAGGCTGACACACAGCTAGATAATTGTGACTGATTTGACCCTGTGAAATGAAAATATCTCCTGCCATATTAATAAACAAGAAAGGTCACAGCCATCAGCAATTTCTGGCCTCCAAGTGTGAATGAGAGCTTTCCAAACTGTGATCCAGTGGATGCTGCCACCCCCAACGGTGATTGCTGAGGAGCTGGGGAAATGCAAGAAGCAAGGGGAACAAGGAAAAAGGACTGGCCCCAGATAGCTGAGGAGCCTATGCAAGGAATGGATTCAGTGAGCCCAGAGGCTTGCATCTTCCCACACACAGAATGCTGAATTCCTTAACTTGATTCCTGATCTTTGATGCTTAGACTATCTGCTCCTTTTGTTGCAAACTTGTACACAGCCTGACTTCCCCTCCAGCCTCCTTGGAGCAGTTTTCTCAGAGCTACTGAGATGCTGTTTCTATGGCTCACAGTCCTAAACATTTCCACCAAATAAAATAACTCTCTACTTTCAGGTTGTGACTATGTTTTTTAGTTGACAATCCACTTCACAGGCTTCCAGAACAAAGGACATTGTATTTCTCTTGTTCTTCAGATTCTTGGCTGAAGTCCTTTGCTGTAAGTTGCTGTAAGATCAAATTTTGAGTTCTTCTTCCCCCTACACCAACTAGTCAAGAACTATGGGATTAACTCATTTTCCAGTCAGCAGACTGAGACTATAGCAGAATTATCAGCGCACCTGTGATCCACTGCATGGTGTGTGGTTCTTTACTGCTGTCTAGTGTCATCTTGACTACCTTTTATGTTCCTGAGCTGGAGCCAGTAGCATATCATGATTATAGCTCTCTGGCTTGTACTCTATGGTTCTGTTGCAGGCAGGGGGACCCCTTCCAGGGCCTGAAACTGGGCTCTTGTCTAACACTCAGAAATGAATAGTCTGAGGAGACACATGTGCTGACAAAGCAAGAGATTTTATTGGGAAAGGGCACCTGGGTGGAGAGCAGTAGGGTCTGTCTCTTATACACATCTAGATGTGTATAAGAGACAGTTCTAAGGCCCACTTAACTTCACATTCCAGGATGTCTGGCTCTAGATGAGTGATCACACCAACGTTATTATCTGGGTCATGAAGATCTTTTTTGTACAGTTCTTCTGTGTATTCTTGCCACCTCTCCAGCATTAAAAAATAACTTTAAATGTCTCCCCTCATCCTCTCAGGAAAGTCTTTGAATCTGAAATAGCAATGAAACTCACAGTAGCAGATAAAAGTTTTCTACATTTTAATTATCATGCAAAAACTAATCATTGGCAACAGCAAAACCATTTAAAAAGAAATGGTCTCTTGAAGAGAAAGACTTACTTTTTTCATGTTTGAAGAATATATCTTCCAAATAACCAAGTCTAAATACCTGTTGTCTGTTAGTCATACTTTCAAGAAAAAAAAATGTTGTTTCATCAAAAAAAAAAAATCTAGTTAGGTCACAGCTCAAACAAATTACATAAGTGCTTTTTCAACATGATCTTTGTACTTCAATACACAACAGAGTGCTTTATATGTATAACCTATTTCATCATCCAGAATATTAAGAATGATACATACTCAAAGTTCAAGATTTAATAAAATTAATACTTCATACTGCATCACTGAGAACATTCTTCAATAAAGTAGATTATTTTGATGCAAATATATGGCAGTGAAAAAAATTCTCTATAAAACTTTGTGCCACTGCTTTGATTCGGTGCTTCTACCCA
>SJYX01001462.1:275555-347565 GCA_006410675.1 Oreotragus oreotragus
TGATTCGGTGCTTCTACCCACAAATAATTTTATGTCATCAGTACAAATGTCAACACAGTGGGGGAAAAAATCAGCTCATACAACTCAATATCAATAAACAAACAACCCAATTTAAAAATGAACAGAAGACCTGAATAGACATTTTTCCTAAGGGGACATGCAGATAATCAACAGGCACATAAAAAGATGCTCATCATCACTAGTCATCAGAGAAATGCAAAGCAAAATCACAGTGAGATATCACCTCATACCTATCACAACAGCTATCACCAAAAAGAACACAACAAATAGTGGTGAGGGTGTCGGTGGGAATGTAAATTGGTGCAGGGTGAAGGTTGTTTGAAAAACTAAAAATAGAACTATTAATACTATAAAACCCAGAAGTTCCACTTTTGGGTATATATTTAAAGAAGGTGAAAACCCTAATTTAAAAGATACATGCACCCAATGTTCACAGCAGCATTATGTGCAACAGCTAAGATATGAAAGCAACCTGTAACCATCAATAGATGAATGGATAAAGAAGCTGTGGTCTGTGTGTGTATATATACATATACATATATATATATATATTTCTATAAGGGAATATTACTCTGCCATAGGAAAGAATGAAATAATGCCATGTTGCAACAATGTGGATGGACCTAGAGAATATCATACTTAGCGAAAGGTCAGACAGAGGAAAACAAATACTCTATGTTATCACTTCTATATGGAATATAAAAAATAAAACAACTAAACATAGGCAGCAAAACAGAAAAAGACTCACAAATGTAGAGAACAAGCTGGTGGTTAACAATGGGGAGAGGGAAGAGTGGGCAACATAGAGACATAGATTAAGAGATGCCAACTACTGTGTATAAAATACATAAGCAACCAAGATATTGTATAGCACAGGGAAATATAGCCATTGTTTTATAATAACTTTAAATGTTGCTGTTGTTCAGCCGCTAAGTCATTTGACTTTTTGTGGCCTGATGTACTGTAGCATGCAAGGCTCCCCTACACTTCACTATCTCCCAGAATTTGCTCGAATTCATCTCCCTTGAGTCAGTGATGCTTTCTAACCATCTCATTCTCTGTCACCTTCAGTTTTCCCCAGCATCAGGAGAATATAATCTATAGAAATATTGGATCACTATGTTGTACACCTGAAACTAACATAATGTAAATCAACTTTACTTCAATTTTAAAAAATAACCAAAAGTAGACAAGATGATCAAATGCACTTGGTGTGATTTTTGCAGATCTTAGAAAGTACTTTGGATTTTATTTCCCCTTGCAATTTTATTTCCACCACTAACCACTACCAGCCCACCACATCAGACCTTCCTTTCTTACTCATATCACACACTGAAATGCTCTACTTTCTTTTTCTCCCACCCAATCTCTGTGTTTTCTCCCAAAGCCCAGGTCCAGAACTAGCTTGTCTATAAAACTCACATATATTTTCTCTTTTCTTAAGTTATACCACTCCATGTCTGATAATATATGTTTATTTGCATATTTCATATTCTTTGCTGATTGTTTTTGACTCTCTACAATGAAATTTCACAGGGTATGAATTTTCTTAATTTTTTTTCAAAATGAAGTCTTATTTCTATTTGTAGTACGATTTATAAATAAAATAAAATGTGAAGAAGGAAGTAAATTCAGTCCCATCAGTCAGAGAGCTAACCATACTAACATTTTGGTTAATACATTAATAGACAAGTCACCCTTTATACACACACACACACACACACACACACACACACACACATGCATGCCTACATAAAATTTTTAATAAATTAAGTCACATACTAAACGCTGACTTTAACCTTTTTATTTTTGATGAATCTTCTTTTCATTTCTGATCTTTGATGCTTAGACTATCTGCTCCTTTTGTTGCAAACTTGTACACAGCCTGACTTCCCCTCCAGCCTCCTTGGAGCAGTTTTCTCAGAGCTACTGAGATGCTGTTTCTATGGCTCACAGTCCTAAACATTTCCACCAAATAAAATAACTCTCTACTTTCAGGTTGTGACTATGTTTTTTAGTTGACAATCCACTTCACAGGCTTCCAGAACAAAGGACATTGTATTTCTCTTGTTCTTCAGATTCTTGGCTGAAGTCCTTTGCTTTAAGTTGCTGTAAGATCAAATTTTGAGTTCTTCTTCCCCCTACACCAACTAGTCAAGAACTATGGGATTAACTCATTTTCCAGTCAGCAGACTGAGACTATAGCAGAATTATCAGCGCACCTGTGATCCACTGCATGGTGTGTGGTTCTTTACTGCTGTCTAGTGTCATCTTGACTACCTTTTATGTTCCTGAGCTGGAGCCAGTAGCATATCATGATTATAGCTCTCTGGCTTGTACTCTATGGTTCTGTTGCAGGCAGGGGGACCCCTTCCAGGGCCTGAAACTGGGCTCTTGTCTAACACTCAGAAATGAATAGTCTGAGGAGACACATGTGCTGACAAAGCAAGAGATTTTATTGGGAAAGGGCACCTGGGTGGAGAGCAGTAGGGTAAGGGCACCCAGGAGAACTGCTCTGCTGCGCGGCTCGAAGTCTCAGGTTTTATGGTGATGGAATTAGTTTCGGGGTGATCTTTGGCCAATCACTCCAATTCAATCTTTCCTGGTGGCGCACGCAACGCTCAGCCAAGATGGATGCTAGCGAGAGGGATTCTGGGAAGTGGATGGACACCCGGCCTCTCCTTTCGACCTTTCCCAAACTCTTCTGGTTGGTGGTGGCTTATTAGTTCCGTGTTCCTTATCGGGATCTCCTGTCATAAAACAACTCATGCAAATGGTTACTACGGTGCCTGGCCAGGGTGGGCGGTTTCAATCAGCGTGCTTCTGCTAACAGTTCTAAAGCTTAGTAGCTTTGTGGGAGCAGTGGCTCAGAGGGCATGTCTTACCTTTCTCTTGTGAACTGTCCAATGTGATGGCCACTCAAGGGCTAGAGCATTTGGAATGTAGCTAGTCCAAATACAGGTGCATTTATAGAAAATATGTTCTTTGTGGAGAAAATGGAACCCTCTTCCACTGTTAATGGGAATGTAAATTGGTGCAGACATTATGTAAAACAGCACGGAAGTTGCTTTAAAAATGAGGGATAGAGCTACCATGTGATCGAGCAATCCCACTTCTGGGCAATTTCCGCTTCCTACCCTGAAAAGAGGAAAAATCTAGCTCAAAAATTTACATGCACCCCAAAGTTCATAACAGCATTGTTTACAATAGATAAGACATGAAAACAACCCAAGTGCCCATTAACAGAAGACTGATTTAAGAAAATGAGATATAGAGGTAGATACATACAATGGAATATTACTCAGCTGTAAAAAGTAATTAAATATTGCCATTTGTATCAACATGGATAGATCTAGAGAGTATCACACTTGTGAAGTAAGTCAGAGAGAGAAAGACAAATGTTATGTGATAGAACTTTCATGCGGAATTTAGAAAATAATACAAATGCATCTGTATGCAAAACAGAAACAGACTCACAGACACAGAGACAAATTTACGGTTACCAAAGGGGAAAGAGAGGGGCAGATGTAAATTAGGAGTATGGGATTATCAGACATAAACTACTATATATAAAATAAATAAGCAGCAAAGAATTATAGTTTAGCACAGGAAACTATATTCAATCCCTTGTAGTAATGCATGGAAAACTGAAAAAATTGTTTGTGCATATACATATATATGTACATACATATATGCATACATATGGGCTTCAGTAGTGGTTCAGACAGTAAGGAATCTGCCTGCAATGTGTGAGACCAGGGTTCAGTCCCTGGGTTGGGAGGATCCCCTGGAGAGGGAAATGGCAACCCACTCCGGTATTCCTGCCTGGAGAATCCCATGGACAGAGGAGCCTGGCAAGGTACGGTCTACAGAGTTACACACAGTGCAACACGACTGAGTGACTTACACACACACATGCACACACACACTCACACACACATATATACATACATACAAATGCAATTATATGACTGAATAACTTTGCTATACACCTAAACTAACACAATATTGTAAATCAACTATATTTCAATAAAAAGGAAAATATAATTTTGATTTAAAATATTCAACAAACATAAAATAATACAAAATATTTCAATAATGTTTATATTCAATTTTTGAGGTGATAATACTTTGGTTGTAGTAAATAAAATGTACTCAATTTAAGCAACTGTTTCTTTTTACTTTTTTAAAAAAAAATATTGTAACTAGAAGATTAAAATTACGTTTGTGATTTGCAGTATCTTTCTATTGGGTATTGCTAGTTTAGTTTGTGATGTTTCCAGTTACTGGTTAAACTGCTTCGCTCCATGATGGTCTCCTCTTTGGTGG
The DNA here is from genome assembly GCA_006410675.1 of Oreotragus oreotragus. Taxonomy (NCBI): domain Eukaryota; kingdom Metazoa; phylum Chordata; class Mammalia; order Artiodactyla; family Bovidae; genus Oreotragus; species Oreotragus oreotragus. The sequence continues at coordinate 279,906 of SJYX01001462.1, forward strand.
CCTTGGATGCTCTTTATCCCTGTAGCAGCTTTCACTTCTGACCATCCTCATCCATTAGGGACATTCTCAGACAGTGACGCTTAAAAGAGAACGGGGTCAGAATCTAGATATTTTTCTTCCCAGAAGGTCTCTTCTCTTATTTGCATATTTATTAAACCCTGCCTCAGTGCCAGCTGCACAGGTCAAGAGGAATTTGGAGGGATTACTTTGTCAAGACCTTCCCTTACAATGAGCATCTACCTTAAGACATTAGAATTGCTCTAGTGATTTCTTTCAGAACAGAGAAAAGTTGGTGTCTCCACTCATACAGGTACGAAACTGGTGATACTTAAAATGGTATCATTTGTAATGCAACACAAGGAGCCCCTTACTCAGTTTCATTCTTAACATCTATAAAATGGATACAACGTGCCTTGCCTACTTGCTTAGAAAGTCTCTAAAGTAGTTGGGATATCATATAACATTAGGACCCAAAATGAAAAGCCAAGAGATGAAACATGTTTTAAATGGTATCCTCTGTACACCAGTTCATCTCAGAGAAAAACAGAAGGAATCAGAGGATGGGGTTAAATCAGCTAGAGTTAAGGCCCCTCTGGAAGCACAGGGAATGTGTGAGAGCTTCCAGAGTAACTATGCATGCCAGAGTCAAAACTCTGACAACTTTCCTACCACCCCTGCCCAAAACAAATTCTCTAGTGATCCCATAGCCAGGTCATCTTCCTCAAATAAAGCACCCTCCATGCTAACAAGGGCTTCCCCAGTGGCGCTAGTGGTGAAGAACCTGCTTGCCAGTGCAGCAGACATAAGACACCCATGTTCAGTCCCTGGGTTGGGAAGATCTCCAGCCAAAGGGCATGGCAACCCACTCCAGTATTCTGGCCTGGAGAGTCCCCTGGACAGAGGAACCTGATGAGCTACTATCCATAGATTTGCAAAGAGTGAAGCGAGTTAGCAGACTTAGGCGTGTACCACTGTAGCAAAGTCCTTAAATCTTTAGAAAGGTCTTTGTGTAAATTATGCTGAGCATTTCAGTACATCCCAGCAAGGATCTTGAAGCAACACTGGGGTAAATTTTAAACATAGTTTTATTAATGCAACCCTTTCTACAGCTCAGGAAATGCAAGGAGGCATTCAGAATCCTCCTAGATCATGCAAAGTTAAAAGCGGATTCCTTTTTACTATGAACACAAAAATATAGGCAAATCGGTAACCTGTAGAATTAAGCCATTTACCCAGGGGGACTTTGGGATGATCAGATGTTTCTGAAACAATTACCTCAGAGATATTATAGGTTTGGCTCCAGACCACCAAAATAAAGCAAATATCAAACTTTTTTCTTTCTTGTGTAAACAAAAGTTATTCTTATACTATATAATAGTCTACTATATAATAGTCTATTAGATATACAATAACATTATCTCTAAAAAAATTACATATGTGAATAAAAAGAAATTCATTGCTAAAAAATGCTATCCATCATCTGAGCCTTCAACAAGTCAAAGACTTTGCTGATGGAAGGCTTTGCTTCAAGCTGATGGCTGCTGACTGATCAGGGTGGTGGTTGCTGAAGGCTTTTCCTATGCATTCACAGCTTGGCTGTTTGCTGCGGAGGCTTAGCTTTTGGCTCAGCTCTCCACATTCCTTCTTTACCAAACTTAAACATTTCTAGTTTTAATTTAAAGTGAAAGACGTGTGACTATTTTCTATTGTAAGCACTTAAAAGCAGCCAGAGGGCTATTAATTAGCCTAATTGTAATATTCTTGTGTCTCAGGGCATAGAGAGGCCTAAAGAGAAGCTGAGACAGAGGAATGACTGATTGGTGAATTCAGAACACACGCAGTATTTGGAGATTAAGTTCATTGTCTTGCATAGGACTGGTTTGTGGAACCCCAGAGCAACTATAACATCAAAGATCACTGATCACAATCCACCTTAGCAAATATAATGGCAATGAAAAAAGTTTGAAATATTTTAAGTCTTACCGAATCGTGACATGGCTGTATGAAGTGAGCAAATGTTGTTAGACTCTTACCGCAAACTTTCAACTTGTGAAAAATTGCATAATCTGCAAAGCACAGTAAAACAAAGCATAATGAACTGAGGTATGCCTGTATGCTGAAAATGCCAGACTGCTTTTCAATCTAAAAAGAGACATTCGGTCTAAACAGGAGTTACTGTGTACCGCCTCATTAGCTACAAAGTGTTGAAGTGATAAAAGGAAGACTTAATTATTTAAGTGAAGGGGGATGAAGAAAGGCTGTGATGTCCCAGGAGGAATGGAATAGGAGGTATGCCTTCTAGGAACTGAAGGTTGGGATGGCTTATGTGGGTTGGGTGGGGAGGGGTAAAATGACCTGGGCTGAGGTGACCAAAGGAACACAGATGAATAAAAGGCCTTCTGCTCAAAAATATCTGGTCTCCCACTGCAACCTCTTCTAAAAAGAGCCATCATGTTAAATCTGTGACTAGCAATCCTTGAATTGAAATTAAAATACGTGTTACAAACAAATATATAAAAGCACATTCATAAAACCTCTATTCACATTAACAAAAGCTTACATATTCACCAACAGTTTAATGGATACAAAAGCGAAGCATCTTCATTCAGTAGAGTGTTGCTGTTGTTGTTTCGTTGCTAAGTTGTGTTCGATTCTCTGTGACCCCATGGATAGTAGCCCACCAGGCTCCTCTGTCTGTGGGATTCTCCAGGCAAGAGTACTGGGGTGGGCTGCCATTTCATTCTCCAGGGGATCTTCCCGACCCAGGGATTAAGGCCAAGTCTCCTGCTTGGCAAGCAGATTGTTTATGGCTGAGCCACCTGGAAAATCAAACAGTTTAGTGGATACAAAAGTGTAGCAACTTCATTCAGTGGAATGCTCAGCCACAAAAAGTCACAAACTACAGATAAATATCGTACCAATAGTGAATCTCAAAGAATTTATATTTTGTCAAAAGGAAAGGCAGAAAATAAGATTATATGTTTTTTAAAATTGTGAAGTGAGGCACAGTTTATGAAAATGTAGCTCTTCCACCAGGGACTGAACCTGGACCTCACTAGTGGAAGCACACAGTCCTAACCACTGGACCACCATGGAATTCCCAAATTATGTATGATATTATTTTATTTATATGAAGTTCTAGAATAAGAGAACTAACTTACAGTGATAGATGTCAGAGCAGTAGTTATCTCTAGGGGATGAGAACTGAAAATATAGTACTAAGAGGAAACTTTCTGGGATAATAAAAATATTCTGTATCATCATTTCAGTGCTGTTTGCATAAACATCTATATTTGTCAGAACTCATTAAAGTGTACATAAATTCTGTGCTTTATAAAGTCTATACATTGTGCTTCTATTTTTTAAAAGGTAAGAAAAAAAAAAACAAACATCTTCCAAGTTTAAATGCAATTTCCTTATATCACAGCCAAAGTGAGTCTGTGGGTTCAATCTGACTTCAAGATTCATCCATACAGGCAGTCTTCCTTTATCCATGGCTTATTACACAATGTCTCCCCTATGCTATTTTCCCAAAAAGTGAGGAGAAGAAGAAAAGGAGCTTGAGTATGAATGGGCTTTTCTCATCAGTGAAGGGGTTAGTGCAAGCATCTGCCTTTAAAAGGACAGAGAACAGTCTCCCTCCCCATCAGATATCCAGGTTCAGAGATGCTTTTAATTGCCCTATAATGGTTTCCTTTGCAACTGGCACCTACCATCTGAAACAGAACTCAGAATCTGAGAAAAAAAAAGTCTTGGTATATTCTGGTTACTCTTTTACTCTTCCAAAGGAACTGCCATCTGGAAAAAGCATCTTCCGTTTGAAATAGAATAGCAGTTAAGATAATATAGAATTTGAAATAGAGAAACTGACTTTATCACATACATTTCTGCTTCCTTGATATTGGTCAGCAATGTTTATTCTAGCCTCAGTCGTGTGAATTTGTCACATTCAAATAAGGCATATGATGACTAAGTGTATCTGGATGTGGCTCACAAAGAGTAAATTCTCTACCACATACTTGATGATTTTTCAAATCCTGAGAAAGTAAGTTATCTTATCTCATTGGTATAAAATGATGTCAAATGAATACCAAAAGGGCATAAGTGAAGTGAAATCACTCAGTCATGTCTGACTCTTAGCGACCCCATGAACTGCAGCCTACTAGGCTCCTCCGACCTTGGGATTTTCCAGGCAAGAGTACTGGAGTGGGGTACCATTGGCTTCTCTGACCAAAAGGGCATAGAGAATAAAAATAATATAAATAAACTCAGTTTCTTGAGTTTGGTGGGTTTTTTTCTCTTTGACCTTCAAGCATCAAATGATGATAGTGATGATGATGGTGGTGATGAGACAGCTTCTGGGAATGCTAGCCACCAAGGAGACTGTGGGTTACAAACTTATCATCTAGAATTTAACTAATTTAGTTTACAAACTAGTCATCTTGTGGCTGGATCTCTCCACATTCTTTTGTTCATGCTATTCTATAACATCAAGATTATGATCTCTGCCTGATTTACGAATCCATTCGATCTTATCTTCTATAGCTCCTGGACATGCATTTTCCCCACCAGTGAAATTTTTATTCCTACCATCACATGATTGATATATGCTGACTCTTATAATAGAGTTCTAAAGGGCCTCCCCAGTGGTAAAAAAATCTGCCTGCAATGCGGGAGACCAGGGTTTGATCCCTGGGTTGGGAAGATTCCCTGGAGGAAGGCATGGCAACCCACTCCAGTATTCTTGCCTGGAGAATCCCCATGGACAGAGAAGCCAGATGGGCTGTCATCCATGGAGTCACATGGGCGGCACAAGAGTCAGACATGACTGAGCAGCTAAGCATAGTACAGCACCTGGCATAAAAATAAGCCCCTGATTATAAAAGAACAATTTATTATCTGTATATATTATCTTTTTTTTTCTTTGCCAACTCAGTGCCTGTGAAGCGTAAGACATTGTATTTGGCAGATATAAAAGCACACACTCATTAAATAATTCTGGTGAAATTGTATATATGAAATAGACATGTAGCTATAGATAAGAAAAACTATGAAATCACGAGCAACTGAATTTGCTAAAATGGCTATATTATTGGACATGGGTTTGCAAAAATTCAAAAGAAAGTGAAATTGTTTAAGAGTGATCATTGAAAAAATCAACTGACCTTGCTCTTCTCTCACTTAAGTCAGAAAATAAACAGAAAGTGTATCTTAGTGGTTTGCAAGAGATTCAAAACAGGATGCTCAGCTATTAGAAAGCCATCGATTGGGCTGGAGGAAATGAGTTGGCTGCAGCCTGAGATATAAGCCAATGCCCAGGATTGTGAGGTCAAGGAAGGATGCCAAGGTGCCCTGCATTACTTGGCAGGAGTTCAAACTCATTGCTAAAGGGCTGTTCTTATTCAGAATCCACGTTTTCTAGATGTTGCAAAATTCTTACCTTGATGTTCAATGTATTTCATTCAATCTTTCCATCTTTCGATATTTTTGATATTGGTGTAAAACGTTCCTTTGACAATTACAGTCCCCAAACCCACATTTTTAGGTGAAAATTCATTCACTACTTTTAGCCTTTTAGATTGATAATCAACTTTGTTCACTGATTCTATTTTCAGAAATATTGCTCACTCTGGAAAATAAGCAAGTTTGCCAAGAGTATTACTCAGAAAAAAAAAAAAAAGTATATTAATGGTTCAATAATATCAAATCCATTAGCCACTCACCAGTCTGCTTCAAATAAGATGTACTGGGAAGGGTCATGGCTAAACGGGAAACCAGCAGCTATCAGTTTTATTCTGGGTCTGGCTTCTGGGTGACCTTGAGCAGTTCACTCAATTTTTCTGCAGCTCAGTTTGCTCAGGTTTCAAAAAGTTGAAATGATAATACCAGGATGTTGTGGATCAGATTAGCCCGATGCTTTGGACTCATGAGACACATGCTAATACAGAAATAGAAGATACCCAAGATGTGACTTACAGTAATACATCTTACCTTCTATATACTATATTCATCTATTTTCTTTCCTCACTGCTCTAAAGCCCCATGAATTATTCCTCCCAGGGACTGCATTGTTCTGTTTGAGCTGTTGCTGGGTTACAAATGATGGGATGAAGGTATACTCTCCTGAAATCAGTTCATTTCAATTCAACACAATAAAGACTGATGAAGTACTTATAGAAAGTAGGTTGTTAGTTTGATGACAATCCATAATCCCCTAGTATTAAAAGAACCTCCTAGTTTCTGTCTCTTTTTCTGAACCGTGAAGACTCCAAAGTTGTTTTACAAACACCATCTCATATTTACCAAGTGATTGCCAGCTGCTAAACACTTTCCTCACATTATTCATTTCATTTTCACAACCCCACGAGGTGTTTTATTAATATCCTCATTTTTACATACCAGAATACTGAGTGAGAATTAGTAAAGACTCAGAATCACTCAGAGTGTCAGGAGGGTCACTGTCTCTTGACTTAGGGTCTCTCAACTTCTAGCCACTCACTTACTTTCTTAACTTCTAGCCACTAACTTTCCTCGAACTAGTGATTATCAAACGTGAGTATGACATGCTTTTGAATATTTCACATGCTTGTTAAAGATGAATGAAACCCACACGCTCAGGGTTCTTGCTGCTATGGCTTGTTCATTGTACATTAGAGACACATCCAAGGGTTGAAAGTGAGTGGCTTTGCTGTGGCCTCATTTAGGACTGAGAGTCAGAAGAAAGACCACAGAGGAAGCCGGAAGGGGGTCCTCCTGTTGCTAGGCTGGATGAGCAGATGGATACAGCGAACCGTATGACCTTCAGTCACTCTGGTTAAAATTTCTATGTGACTAGAAGTTGGTAAAAGGCAACTGTGTGTATACATCTCAAGGGCAAGTGTTTCTTTAAATACCACCAGTCAGGATTCAGTTTTTATTCTCAACAGCCTATGAACTACTGTGGGAAACTGCATACATAGACACTATGCCTGCGTGCGTGCTAAGTCACTTCAGTCATGTCCCACTCTTTGCGTCCCCGTGGACTGTAGCCCGCCAGGCTCTTCTGTCCACAGAATTATCCAGGTAAGAATACTAGAGTGTGTGGCCATACCCTCCTCCAGTGACTCTTCCCAACCCAAGGACCGAGCCTGCCTCTCTTACGTCTCCTGCACTGGCAGACAGTTTCTTTACCACTAAAGGTGGTTACTGCAAGTCAGAGTTTTTCAACCTCTGTACTATTGACATTTTGAGCCAGGTAATTCTCTTTTGTGGAGATTTTCTGTATACTGTGGGGTATTTAGCACTATCCATGGCCTCTAGCCACCAGTAGCTGGTAGCATGGCTTTCCTAGTTGTAAAAATAATAATAATAATAATAATAAAAGTCTTAGACTTTGTGCAAAGTTCCCTGAAGGACAAATCACCTTTGCTTGCGAGCCACTGTTTTCTGTTATACTGGCAAACTCAGGGCATTGGGAAGTTCCAGCAGTGAAAGTCCATCTGCTTCATACAATTTATTACGTGAGGAGGAACTGTAAAGAATCTAGACTTCAATAAGGTGTGCTCTTTACAATGAAGGCATCTATATTCTACTAGAGCAAACATCATATATGCATACATAACAGTAATATGAACTATTGATGGTTATAAGAAATGTTCCAATAGCTGTGTGGATCCCATGGCAGGTCCCCCTCCTCCCTGGCAGACTGCTAGAGAAGCCACAAAGTAGGGGAGAGGGTTGAAGTAGGAGCACCATACAAGCAAGAAGAGAGAGAAGACTCATCAGAAATAAAGGCTATGACAGGACTTCTCTGGCAGGCCAGTGGTTAAGACTCCAAGGTTCTACTATATGGGGTGCGGGTTTGATTCCATTGGGGAGCTAAGACCCCACATACTGCAGGAAAAATTTAAACGTTAATGAAAACAAATGCTTTTAAAAATAAGAAATAAAGATGGAGAACCACAATTTGGAAAGGCTGTGGTAGGCAACAGGGAGCGTACACTACAGAAAAAGGGACAGAGTGGAGTATGTGGCAATAAGGAATCTGGGGGACAGGAACCTCTGATGACAGGAATTAGAGCATTTGAGCTGAGGGGACAGCAGGCAGGTGGCAGAGAGTGAGTGAGAAGTGATGGAAGATAAGGGCATGGAGGCAAGAGAGAAGAATGCTTTGGGAAAGCTTCGTTTGGAAGGAGTGAAAGTTACAGCCTGAGGGTAAAGCAAAGTGAGTGAAAGTCACTTAGTCATGTCTGACACTTGCGACCCCATGGACTGTAGCCTGCCAGGCTCCCCTGTCTGTGAGATTTTCCAGGCAAGAGTACTGGAGTGGGTTGCCATTTCCTACTCCAAAAGCAGAGAAGAGACTCATTTAAGCTGATGCATTCATGCGTTCTAATTTTCAGAATTAGAACAGGCTGGGTTCTAACACAATGAAGGTATAAAAAGTTATGTGAGTTAAGTCATTGAGGAGTTTGAAGATGACACAAAGAGTGGGCAGGAGGTAATTGATCAGAAGTCTGGTTTAGCTTGTTTTAGAGCAAAGAAAGAAAAACAGACCCAGTGATGGATTTTCCTTTTTTGCTGGTACTTCCTTGAGAAATCTCAGAAAGAACGATCTTTTCTCTTAAAGCCTTTAAAAAAAACCAGAGATCTCTTTCAGTGACCTTCCTCAAGCCTGCAGTTGATGCTGTGCTAGGAAACCTTTGTCTACTACCTCTCTCGGACAAAGCAATACAAAACACAACGGGACATTCAGATTTATAGCATTTGCTGATTTCCTTTGTGGAAATATCCAGCTCTTCTGCCGTTGCTGGTTCTATTTTATTTATTTTTAACATTATGTATTCATTTGCCTGTGCCTGGTCTTAGTTGTGGCATACTTGCTTTCAGCTATGGCATGTGAGATCTAGTTCCCTGATCAGGGATTGAACCTGGATGCCCTGTACTAGGAACACAGAGTCTTGACCACCGGACTACAAGGTTAAGTCCCCCATCAGTTCAGTTCCATTCAGTCACTCAGTCGTGTCTGACTCTTTTCAACTTCATGGACTGCAGCATGCCAGGCTTCCCTGTCCACCAACTCCCGGAGCTTGCTCAAACTCATGTCCATAGAGTTGGTGAGGCCATCCAACCATCTCATTCTGTCATCCCCTTCTCCTCCCACCTTCAATCTTTCCCAGCATCAGGCTCTTTTCAAATGATTCAGCTTTTCCCACCAGGTGACCAAATTACTGGAGTTCCAGCTTCAGCATCAGTCCTTCCAATGAATATTCAGGACTAATTGCCTTTAGGATGGACTGGTTGGATCTCCTTGCAGTCCAAGGGACTCTCAAACATATTCTCCAACACCACAGTTCAAAAGCATCAATTCTTCAGCACTCAGCTTTCTTCACAGTCCAACTCTCATATCCATACATGACTACTGGAAGAACCATAGCTTTGATTAGATGGACCTTTGTTGGCGAAGAAATGTCTCTGCTTTTCAATATGCTGTCTAGGTTGGTCGTAACTCTTCTTCCAAGGAACAAGTGTCTTTTAAATTCATGGCTGCTGCCACCATCTGCAGTGATTTTTGGAGGCCCCAAAGTAAAATCTGTCACTGTTTCCACTGTTTCCCCATCTATTTGCCATGAAGTGATGGGACCAGATGCCGTGGTCTTAATTTTCTGAACGTTGTTTTAAGCCAACTTTTTCACTCTCCTCTTTCACTTTCATCAAGAGACTCTAGTTCTTCTTCCCCTTCTGCCATAACAGTGATGTCATCTGGATATCTGAGGTTACTGATATTTCTCCAGGCGATCTTGATTCCAGCTTGTGCTTCCTCCAGCCCAGCAGTTCTCATGATGTACTCTGCATAGAAGTTAAATAAGCAGGGTGACAATATACAGCCTTGACATACTCCTTTCCTGATTTGGAACCAGTCTGTTTTTCCATGTCCAGTTCTAACTGTTGCTTCCTGACCTACATATAGATTTCTCAGGAGGCAAGTCTGGTGGTCTGGTATTCTCATCTCTTTAAGAATTAGAATTGAAGTCCCCCATAGCTAACTGGCACCTCACTCCAGTACTCTTACCTGGAAAATCCCAAGGATGGAAGAGCCTGGTGGGCTGCAGTCCATGGGGTCGCAAAGAGTCGGACAAGACTGAGCAACTTCACTTTCACTTTTCACTTTCATGCACTGGAGAAGGAAATGGCAACCCACTCCAGTGTTCTTGCCTGGAGAATCCCAGGGACAGGGGAGCCTGGCGGGATGCCGTCTATGGGGTCACACAGAGTCGGACACGACTGAAGCAACTTAGCAGCCGCATAGCTGACTTAAACTATCACCAAGTAGCCACTGACAAGGACACTGGGGAGAGATGCTCTCAGCTATCGGCTCTTGCTCCCTGGTGTGAGCTGCTTAGTGAGCCAGAGTGAATTGACTACAGCTCACAGCATGGCTTCAGTCCCCGCTAAGTCATGCTTTCAGAAAGCCATCTTCTCAGTGTGTATGCCTTGACTAAATGTTTTGGGCAAAGGTGATGGACAGGGAGGCCTGGCGTGCTGCGATTCATGGGGTCGCAAAGAGTCGGACAAGCCTGAGCGACTGAATTGACTGAACTGAACTGAAGACTTTCAAGTGTAGGACTTACATGGTAAAGAATCTGCCTGTGATACAGGAGTCTCAGATTCGATCCCTGGGTCGAGAAGATCCCTTGGAGGAGGGTGTGGCAACTCTAAAGTATTCTTGCCTGGAGAATCCCATGGACAGAGAAGCCTGGGGGGCTACTTTCCATGAGATCGTAAAGAGTCCGACATAACTAAGTAACTACCCCTCTGAGGTAATAGTTTCATTTTTGTAGGTTTCCACCCATAGCTCCACTTAGAATGTGCAGGAATTGTATGCTGAAGTGGCGAAAAGCCAACTTGAAATGTGAGGGATAAGAGGGATCCACAAAAGATTTAGAAGAACAGAATCAATAAATGGGGGAAAGTGACCAAAATATATAGCTCACGTGGGTAGAATTTAACATCAATTAATTTAACAGTAGCTTCTGCTGTTTGGTTATTTGGAGGAGACTTTGATTTCATACATTTGGACAGAGCAGCAGCTCTGATTATCTGTGTTGTGCTCATGGAGTAGCTGGGTAAGAGAGGACTTCCGGCCCGGTTAGCCTTTGGCAGTCCTGACAAGCAGAAGCTGGGATAGAAGCTTGAGAGCGAGAAAGGCAGGACATGTGGCTGGATTCACTCTACGTACAAATTTTCACATTTAATTCCATTGAAGCTACTTTGTGAGACTGGGGCCTTATAAAAACTCCCAATTTAAGGGAAATTATCTTGGATAAAAACCTTTGTGTGTCCTTGTCATTTGCTTCTTGTTCATTTCAGGGATGCCAGAGTTAATTCTTCACACATCAGTGTAATGAGTTTAGGATCCAGGTATGAATTTGCCTGCCAAGCAGGAGATGCAGATTTGATCTCTGGGTTGGGAAGATCCCCTGGAGAAAGAAATATCAACCCACTCCAGTATTCTTGTTTGGGAAATGCCATGGATGGAGGAGACTGGCAGGCTAGAGTCCCTGATGTTGGAAAGAGTCAGATATAACTTAGGGAATGAGTGTGCAGTATATGTATGGTTTGGCTGACCGGTGAACATTTTGTGGGGGGGGGGGAATACTTTAAAGATCATATATTTCCATGTCATCAAAATATGTAGGAAAAAAGTGAATGATGGAGGAAAAAATATACTCTGAGATGCACACCTGCACTTTTGTCTTTTTCTTTCTTGTCTTTTTTCCTATTATTTTTCTACTATATCTCTTATCTCCAAGGTATTTAAAACAGTGAGGTGTGTTTCTAGTTTTCTAGTTCATATCCTCCTTTAGAAAAGAAGTGTTAGTGGGTAGATACTGACGACAGAAATAGACTCATTAACGTATGCCCGTCTTGCCTCTTATGTCCCTGACTCTAAATTAATGGTAAGAATACAGGCTGCTGCAGAAAGTCAGAATGTTTAATTCCTTAATTTGAACTCAGGGAAGGTGTGTGGGTTGGAGAGCTCTCTGGGAAAAAGAGTAAACGTTTTGTTTGTTTAATAACTGGATGATGTTGAGTTACCTCATTAAGCCCATGCAGGTATAATGATGCTTTACTGAGGGCACATTGGATGGTCCCTGCAGAGGGCAAAATTGTTTTTCCTTGAAGGTTTCTAGCGCATTTGTAACCTCTTCTCTAGAATTGCCCCCTCCGGTTTTGGCTTTCATGTGATAGCTCAGGCCTTTTCCTAACCATTCTTATTTTCAGTCTGCCATCATTCTTCTCACACGACTCTCGGTGGATTTTTTTTACCCATAATCAACTCTCACTGGCTCTGAGATTTTTCATCTGTTTACCGCATAAAGCCCCTGTCCCAGCGGCTAACTATAGTGGCAGTCTCTGCCAGCTTCAGGGCTTTCCATATACATGATCATTTCACAAACATTTTCTCAGTCCATCACTGAATTCCCTAGGAAACAAGTAGGAGAGGGTTCTATTGGGGAGGATGGTACAAGCAGAGAGCCAAGCATTTGGAAGAATGCTAAGTTTAGTGGTAAAAATTTGAGATTGACACATACACAATGCTATATTTAAAAGATAGTCAACTTTCAAAAAAGGCTTCCCTGGTGACTCAGACAGTAAAGAATCTGTCTGCCTTTCAGGAGACGTAGATTTGATCCCTGGGTTGGGAAGATTCCATGGAGAAGGGAATGGCAACCCACTCCAGTATTCTTGCCTGGAGAATTCCTTGGACAGAGGAGTCTGGCAGTCTCCAGTCGATGATGTTGCAAAGGGTCAGACATGACTGAGTGACTAAGACTGTCACGTCTCACCCTGATGTTCATTGTAGCACTATTTACAATAGCCAGGACATGGAAGCAGCCTAAGAGTCCCTTGACAGATGAATGGATAAAGAAGATGGAATATTAGTCATTACAAGAAATGAAATTGGGTCATTGGTAAAGCTGTGAATGGTACAGTCAAACCTACTTGCAGGGTAGGAATAGAGACACAGATTTAGGAAGCAGATGAGTGGACATGGAGACATGAGACGAATTAGGAGATTGGGGTTAACATATATACACTTACCACATGTAAAAAGGTAGCGAGTGGGAACCTGCTGAAGGCACTGGCAGTCAGGTTGGTGCTCTGTGGTGACCTATATGGATGAGGTGGGAGGGAAAGGAGAGGGGGGCATATGTATACATACAGCTGATTCACTTCGTTGTACAGCAGAAGCTAACACAATATTGTAAAACAACTATAAGTTCAGTTCAGTCACTCAGTCATATCCGACTCTTTGCGACCCCACGAATTGCAGCACGCCAGGCCTCCCTGTCCATCACCAACTCCTGGAGTTCACTCAGACTCACATCCATCGAGTCCGTAATGCCATCCAGCCATCTCATCCTCGGTCGTCCCCTTCTCCTCCTGCCCCCAATCCCTCCCAGCATCAGAGTCTTTTCCAATGAGTCAACTCTTCGCATGAGGTGGCCAGAGTACTGGAGTTTCAGCTTTAGCATCATTCCTTCCAAAGAAATCCCAGGGCTGATCTCCTTCAGAATGGACTGGTTGGATCTCCTTGCAGTCCAAGGGACTCTCAAGAGTCTTCTCCAACACCACAGTTCAAAAGCATCGATTCTTCGGCGCTCAGCTTTCTTCACAGTCCAACTTTCACATCCATACATGACCACAGGAAAAACCATAGCCTTGACTAGGCGGACCTTAGTCGGCAAAGTAATGTCTCTGCTTTTGAATATACTATCCAGGTTGGTCATAACTTTTCTTCCAAGGAGTAAGCGTCTTTTAATTTCATGGCTGCAGTCACCATCTGCAGTGATTTTGGAGCCCAAAAAAATAAAGTCTGACACTGTTTCCACTGTTTCCCCATCTATTTCCCATGAAGTGATGGGACCGGATGCCATGATCTTCGTTTTCTGAATGTTGAGCTTTAAGCCAACTTTTTCGCTCTCCTCCTTCACTTTCATCAAGAGGCTTTTTAGCTCCTCCTCACTTTCTGCCATAAGGGTGGTGTCATCAGCATATCTGAGGTTATTGATATTTCTCCCGGCAATCTTGATTCCAGCTTGTGTTTCTTCCAGTCCAGCGTTTCTCATGATGTACTCTGCATATAAGTTAAATAAGCAGGGAGACAATATACAGCCTTGACGTACTCCTTTTCCTATTTGGAACCAGTCTGTTGTTCCATGTCCAGTTCTAACTGTTGCTTCCTGACCTGCATACAGATTTCTCAAGAGGCAGGTTAGGTGGTCTGGTATTCCCATCTCTTTCAGAATTTTCCACAGTTTATTGTGATCCACACAGTCAAAGGCTTTGGCATAGTCAATAAAGCAGAAATAGATGTTTTTCTGGAACTCTCTTGCTTTTTCCATGATCCAGCGGATGTTGGCAATTTGATCTCTGGTTCCTCTGCCTGTTCTAAAACCAGCTTGAACATCAGGGAGTTCACGGTTCACATATTGCTGAAGCCTGGCTTGGAGAATTTTGAGCATTACTTTACTAGCGTGTGAGATGAGTGCAATTGTGCGGTAGTTTGAGCATTCTTTGGCATTGCCTTTCTTTGGAATTGGAATGAAAACTGACCTTTTCCAGTCCTGTGGCCACTGCTGAGTTTTCCAAATTTGCTGGCATATTGAGTGCAGCACTTTCACAGCATCATCTTCCAGGATTTGAAACAGCTCAACGGGAATTCCATCACCTCCACTAGCTTTGTTCTTAGTGATGCTTTCTAAGGCCCACTTGACTTCACATTCCAAGATGTCTGGCTCTAGATTAGTGATCACATCCTCATGATTATCTGGGTCGTGAAGATCTTTTCTGTACAGTTCTTCTGTGTATTCTTGCCACCTCTTCTTAATATCTTCTGCTTCTGTTAGGTCCATACCATTTCTATCCTTTATCGAGCCCATCTTTGCATGAAATGTTCCCTTGGTATCTCCAATTCTCTTGAAGAGATCTCTAGTCTTTCCCATTCTGTTGTTTTCCTCTATCTCTTTGCATTGATTGCTGAAGAAGGCTTTCTTATCTCTTCTTGCTATTCTTTGGAACTCTGCATTCAGATGCTTATATCTTTTCTTTTCTCCTTTGCTTTTCGCCTCTCTTCTTTTCAGTGCTATTTGTAAGGCTTCTCCAGACAGCCATTTTGCTTTTTTGCATTTCTTTTCCATGGGGATGGTCTTGATCCCTGTCTCCTGTACAATGTCACGAACCTCATTCCATAGTTCATCAGGCACTCTATCTATCAGATCTAGGCCCTTAAATCTATTTCTCACTTCCACTGTATAATCATAAGGGATTTGATTTAGGTCATACCTGAATGGTCTAGCGGTTTTCCCTACTTTCTTCAATTTAAGTCTGAATTTGGTAATAAGGAGTTCATGATCTGAGCCACAGTCAGCTCCTGGTCTTGTTTTTGTTGACTGTATAGAGCTTCTCCATCTTTGGCTGCAAAGAATATAATCAATCTGATTTTGGTGTTGACCATCTGGTGATGTCCATGTGTAGAGTCTTCTCTTGTGTTGTTGGAAGAGGGTGTTTGCTATAACCAGTGCATTATCTTGGCAAAACTCTATTAGTCTTTGCCCTGCTTCATTCCACATTCCAAGGCCAAATTTGCCTGTTACTTCAGGTGTTTCTTGACTTCCTACTTTTGCATTCCAGTCCCCTATAATGAAAAGGACATCTTTTTTGGTGTTAGTTGTAAAAGGTCTTGTAGGTCTTCATAAAACCATTCAACTTCAGCTTCTTCAGCATTACTGGTTGGGGCATAGACTTGGATAACTGTGATATTGAATGGTGTGCCTTGGAGATGAACAGAGATCATTCGGTCGTTTTTGAGATTATCCAAGTACTGCATTTCAGACTCTCTTGTTGACCATGATGGCTACTCCATTTCTTCTGAGGGATTCCTGTCCACAGTAATATATAATGGTCATCTGAGTTAAATTCACCCATTCCAGTCCATTTTAGTTTGCTGATTCCTAGAATGTCGATGTTCACCCTTGACATCTCTTGTTTGACCACTTCCAATTTGCCTTGATTCATGGACCTGACATTCCAGGTTCCTATGCAATATTGCTCTTTACAGCGTCAGATGGATAGTCATCAAGGACCCACTGTATAGCACAGGAACTCTGCTCAATATTATATAACAACCTAAATGGGAAACACATTTGAAAAAAAATACATGCATGTATATATATATATATATATCTGAATCTGTTTGCTATATACCTGAAAGTAACATAACATTGTTAATAACCTATAGCCCAATTAAAAAAAAAAAAAGTTAAAAAAAGTCCATTTGTACACGTCTTAGACTTTTCTCAACTTTGTGATTTCTTTCTTCTCCTCTCTTGTTTATTAGAAAGGATCCATTATCTAGTTTGACAATACTCTTTTCTCATAGAAAATTTTAAAGTTGTCTTTTGCAGCTGTGTGTTTAGCAAGTAAAAGCTGGAACCCGTTCCTGTGTGCCATCTGTGTAATCTTGCTACTCCTTACTTATTGATGCTGAATTTGTCAGGTCTTCATGCTCAGCATATCATCCCTGGTGCTACGATGCTTCAAGTGGCCTAATCCAGAAAGACGGAGGTTTCCCAAGACTGTACCATCCAAAACTCCAAACCAAAAGGTAAGGTCATCAGATCAGTCCTTTGGGAACAAATGTCTCTGAGTTTAAGTTATAAGTCACATTTCTGGACTTACTCTTATTATCACCCACAATGACAGAAAGTAAAGGTGCTGTGAAAGAATTAGGACTGAAATGGTGAGACTAGAATTCCATTGGTAAAGATATTTTAAAGAGCACTGAACCTTATAAGCTTTTATGAAATAAAATAATTTTACTCTTTGGCTTGAACTAGAGACACTGAAACTTGTTTCCATGACATCCATGCACCAAGATGCTGACTTGTTGTTACTGTTAATGTTCTGTAAAACATACTGTCTTATCTCTGAAAAATGCAGGCAGGGAGTCTTACTGAAAGTTGTGTGTGTCTGGGAGATGGGGAAGAGGTGTTGAGCGCTTCTGTATTATAATTGTAGTGATGTATTATTCCAACTCAAATGAGCCCTGCAGTAATTTTCCCAAAGTTCATAATTGGTCAAGAGTGACTGTGAAATTCAAATCCATTTCTTCTATTATGAAGCTTTCTAACTCTGAATCCAATTTTCTATCCTCACTAGCCTTGTTGCCACTTGCATATAGAGTGTTCAATAAAGGTTTGTTGAACTGGATTGAATGGAATTTCAGGCTGAAGGGAGCTTTACATCTGCCTTCCCAATAAACACAATTTCCTCTGGAGCGGATTCTGTTCTGTCTCTGAGTTCATTTGATAAGAGACTTGATTTGGGCTTGTTTTAGCAGATAAGTTCAGTTAATATTTACTTTAGGAAAGTGGGATTAGTGGAGATAGGTGAAAAATGAATTATGCATTCTCTGAGCAACTGAAGGTCATTAGAAAACATGCAGCCACCAGAGATTTCTAAGTGAGACTTGCACAGATAGGGCTGCAGGCGATTTCCAAATATTCTGGTTTCTATTCACTGGAGTCACTTTGGAATTGGTGAACTAGGACAATTAGGCTGTTAAATCAAACAAAAGGGAACTTTTTAATAGAGAAAGTGACATGTGCCTGTGTAAACATGGAGAAGACTTTTTCAAAAGGCTGGGGGGCAGCACAGGCAGTGGAGGTGGCAGAATCACAGGAGAGGAGCATTTTGTTGAGTCAATATGTTAACAAGCCAAGAAGAGGAGTGTGAGGCAGAGAGAAACAACTCAACCAGGAAAACAGACCCTGGCAAGGGCAGTCATTTGAATGCAGAGTCTAACCCAGCAATTCCATTTCCGAGCATATACCCAGAGAAAATCATATTTCCAAAAGACAGATGCACCCCCAGTGTTCACCGCAGCAGTATTTATAACAGCCAGGACATGGAAGCAACCTAAATGTCCATCAACAGATGAATAGATAAAGAAATTACAGTACACATATATAGTATTACTCAACAATAAAAGGAAACAAAATTGGATAATTTGTAGAGACGTGGATGAATCTGGAGTCTGTCGTACAGAGCAAAGTATGTCAGAAGGAGAAAAATACCATGTATTAACAAATGCAAGTGAAATCTAGAAAAATGCTAGAGAAAAACCTGTTCACAGGTCAGGAATAGAGATTCAGGTGTAGGAAGACAGATGGCCACTGTGAGGAGGTGTGAATTGGGAGACTGGGACTGATGCATGCGCACTGCCATGAGCTTCCCAGGTGACGCTAGTGGCTAAGAACCTGCCTGCCAATGCAGGAGGTGCGAGAGACATGGCTTCAGTCCTCTGGAGGAGGGCATGTCAACCCACTCCAGTATTCTTGCCTGGAGAATCCCATGGACAGAAGAGCCTGGTGGGCTACAGTCCATGGGGTCACAAAGAAGTGAAAACAACTGAAGTGACTGAGCAACAGCTAGTGGGAAGCTGCTATATAGCACAGGAAACTCAGTTCGGTGCTCTGTGAAGACCTAGATGTGTGGGACTGGGGGAGGGAGGGAGGTCCAGGGAGGAGAGGAGATATACATACACACATAGATACATGAATATATAAGATTCCTGGGAGACATATCAATAACCTCAGATATGCAGATGCACACCACCCTTATGGTAGAAAGTGGAGAGGAACCGAAAAGCCTCTTGATGGAGGTCAAAGAGGAGCGCGAAAAAGCTGCCTTAATACTCAGCATTCAAAACACAAAGACCATACATCTGGTCCCATCACTTCATGACAAATAGTTGGGGAAACAATGGAAACAGTAACAGACTTTATTTTCTTGGGCTCCAAAATCACTGCAGAGGATGACTGCAGCCATGAAATTAAAAGACAGCTGCTCCTTGGAAGAAAAGCTATGACCAACCTCAACAGCATATTAAAAATCAGGCATCATTTTGCTGACAAAGGTCCCTCTAGTCAAAGCAATGGTTTTTCCAGTAGTCATGTATGGATGTGAGAGTTGGACCATAAAGAAGGTTGAATGCCTAAGAACTGATGTTTTTGAACTGTGGTGTTGGAGAAGACTCTCGAGAGTCCCTTGGACTGCAAGGAGATCCAACCAGTCAATCTTAAAGGAAATCAATTCTGAATATTCATCAGAAGGATTAATTCTGAAGCTGAAGCTCCAATACTTTGGCCATCTGATGTGAAGAGCCAACTCATTAGAAAAGACCCTGATGCTGGGAAAGATTGAAGGCAGAAGGAGAAGGGGATGACAGAGGGCAGTCTGATGGCATCACTGACTCAATGGACATGAGTCTGAGCAAGCTCCAGGAGATGATGTAGGACAATGAAGCCTGGAGTGCTGAAGTGCATGGGGTTGCAGAGTCGTAAATGACTGAGTGATTGAACAACAAATATATACATATCTTCTGCATGTGTATATGTATGTATGGCACAGTGCTTGGTATAGAGGACAGAATATATATATATATATATATATATATATNTTCAGTCCTCTGGAGGAGGGCATGTCAACCCACTCCAGTATTCTTGCCTGGAGAATCCCATGGACAGAAGAGCCTGGTGGGCTACAGTCCATGGGGTCACAAAGAAGTGAAAACAACTGAAGTGACTGAGCAACAGCTAGTGGGAAGCTGCTATATAGCACAGGAAACTCAGTTCGGTGCTCTGTGAAGACCTAGATGTGTGGGACTGGGTGAGGGAGGGAGGTCCAGGGAGGAGAGGAGATATACATACACACATAGATACATGAATATATAAGATTTCTGGGAGACATATCAATAACCTCAGATATGCAGATGCACACCACCCTTATGGTAGAAAGTGGAGAGGAACCGAAAAGCCTCTTGATGGAGGTCAAAGAGGAGCGCGAAAAAGCTGCCTTAATACTCAGCATTCAAAACACAAAGACCATACATCTGGTCCCATCACTTCATGACAAATAGTTGGGGAAACAATGGAAACAGTAACAGACTTTATTTTCTTGGGCTCCAAAATCACTGCAGAGGATGACTGCAGCCATGAAATTAAAAGACAGCTGCTCCTTGGAAGAAAAGCTATGACCAACCTCAACAGCATATTAAAAATCAGGCATCATTTTGCTGACAAAGGTCCCTCTAGTCAAAGCAATGGTTTTTCCAGTAGTCATGTATGGATGTGAGAGTTGGACCATAAAGAAGGTTGAATGCCTAAGAACTGATGTTTTTGAACTGTGGTGTTGGAGAAGACTCTCGAGAGTCCCTTGGACTGCAAGGAGATCCAACCAGTCAATCTTAAAGGAAATCAATTCTGAATATTCATCAGAAGGATTGATTCTGAAGCTGAAGCTCCAATACTTTGGCCATCTGATGTGAAGAGCCAACTCATTAGAAAAGACCCTGATGCTGGGAAAGATTGAAGGCAGAAGGAGAAGGGGATGACAGAGGGCAGTCTGATGGCATCACTGACTCAATGGACATGAGTCTGAGCAAGCTCCAGGAGATGATGTAGGACAATGAAGCCTGGAGTGCTGAAGTGCATGGGGTTGCAGAGTCGTAAATGACTGAGTGATTGAACAACAAATATATACATATCTTCTGCATGTGTATATGTATGTATGGCACAGTGCTTGGTATAGAGGACAGAATATATATATATATATATATATATATATACACACACAGACACACATACATAGACACACACACACATTTATGGCTTCATCATATAGCAGAAACCAACACAACATTGTAAGCATCTGTGATGGTGGTTTAGTTACTAAGTTGTGTCCAACAATTTGTGACCCCATGGACTTTAGCCCACCAGACTCCTCTGTCCATTGTATTTCTCAGACAAGTATACTGGAGTGGGTTGCCATTTCCTTCTCTAGGGGACCTTCCTGACCCAGGGGTTAAAACTGCATCTCCTGAACCGCACCCAGACTCTTTACCACTGAGTCACCAAGGAACCCCATGAGCACTATAACCCAATTTTTCAAAATGTATATGCACTTCAGGTAGCTTTTTGAATAAGATTAACACTAGAAATTTCTCTCCAGAGGAACAAAACATCTGTAGAATGATGCTGGAGGTTGCAGCTGGGAAATGGCAGTAGCTAGTAAGTCATCCTTCTTGGTCCTATCCTGTATACCAGGCACTGTTTTAAGTACTTTGCATGGATTAAGACACTAAATCCCCTAAATAGGCTTAAGTGCCAGGGACAAACCTACGAAGTTTACCAATAGGAAAAGACTCTAAAAGTTTAATTTTGGCTTCAATTCATAATCCCTAAGTGGAGGATCAGAAATGCAAACATAGATCTGACTGCTGTTGATTTTTTACTGTGTATCACATATCAGAGTCCCTAAAAGTACAGTATGCTTCTTTGGAAAGGAAAACCAGAAAGCTAACACGAATATTGTTTCCAATGTCCTACAAGGAGACAGCTTTGAAGCACCAAAACATGAGGGTTTTATGGGTTTCCAGAGGCCATTTCTATCAGGAAAAACTCAGTCTTTTAGAGAAGAAATATCCAGATACCATGAGCTCATGGGGCTGGCGTTCAGTTCAGTTCAGTTCAGTTCAGTCGCTCAGTCGTGTCCGACTCTTTGTGACCCCATGAATCGCAGCACACCAGTTCTCCCTGCCCATCACCAACTCCTGGAGTTCACTCAGACTCATGTCCATCAAGTCAATGATGCCATCCAGCCATCTCATCCTTGGTCGTTCCCTTCTCTTTCTGTCTCCAATCCCTCCCAGCATCAGAGTCTTTTACAATGAGTCAACTCTTCACATGAGGTGGCCAAAGTACTGGAGTTTCAGCTTTAGCATCATTCCTTCCAAGGAACACCCAGGGCTGATCTCCTTTAGAATGGACTGGTTGGATCTCCTTGCTGTCCAAGGGACTCTCAGGAGTCTTCTCCAACACCACAGTTCAAAAGCATCAATTCTTCGTCGCTCAGCTTTCTTCACAGTCCAACTCTCATATCCATACATGACCACTGGAAAAACCATAGCCTTGACTAGACGGACCTTTGTTGGCAAAATAATGTCTCTGCTTTTCAATATGCTCTCTGCCTTTCAATATGCTATCTAGGCTGACATTATGGATCACCTTATTTCTCTATTTAAAATTGAGTGACTCAGGAATAGGGAAAACATGAATTGGTGGTATGGTTGAATGAGGTTCCCGTGAGACAGAGCTAGTGAAAACAAAGGCAGTTGTAAAAAGACTATCTGGGTGTCACTCTCTATTCATTCAACAAATATCTGTTGAGTAACCACCATTTGCCATGTGATGTCCTAGGTGTCAAGACACAGTGCATGTTGCAGAGAACAAAGCTACAATTTAAAAGGAGCAGAATCTGTGCTGTGCTTAGCTCAGTCATGCCTGTCTCTTTGAGACCCCATTGTAGCCCACTAGGCCTCTCTGTTCATGGGAATTCTCCAGCCAAGAATACTGGAGTCAGTTGCCATGCCCTTTTCCAGGGGATCTTTGCAAACCAAGGATCAAACCTAGGTCTCCCGCACTGCAGGCAGATTCTTTACCATCTGAACCACCACGGAAGCCCAGGAAAATCCCAGCATTGTCAGTAACTAGCTAAGTGACCCTGGATATGTTACTCATCCCCTCTAAGCCTCTGCCCCTTCCTCAGTATAAACATAATGAAACTCATTTCTAAGAGTTACAAGAATAGAAGAGGATATACGTAAAAGGCATGGGTCGTGGTGGACATATACTCAATACTGATGATGCTTCTATTTATCATTAATGATTTAGTCTTCTAGGAAAATCTAAGTCTAGTTTTGTCTTTTTTCTCCCCATAATTCAGTCATTTTCCACTGTGCATCCTTCAACTATTCTATAGAATTTAAATGTTTTGTCTTGTTTTCGAGGGGACAATAAAATATCCATAGATTTCTTGGGGTTTAAATTCTACATTTCTGGGCTCTACTCATCCTTCTTGTCCCTTTTTCCTTTCACATAGTATGACTGACGCGATGGTTAATTTTATGTGTCATCTTGACTGAGCCACATGACTCCTGGACATTTGGTCAAATGTTATTCTGGAAGCATGTGTGAGAGTGTTCCTGGATGAGATTAACATTTGAATAAGTAATCTGAGTAAAGCAGTTTGCCCTCCCTAAAGTAAGCAGGCCTTTTGCAAGCAGTTGAAAGCCTTAATGGAACAAAAAGTGTGACCTCTCCTAGAATAAGAGGGCATAGATTCTACCTGACTGTCTTGAATTGGGACATCGTTTTTTTTTTTTTTTTTCTTACTTCCTTTGAACTTTAATTGAAACATGAGTTCTTCTTGGTTCTTGAAATTACGTGCTTTGAACTGGGACTTATACCAATGGTTCTTCTGGTTCTCAGGTCTTCAGACTAGGACCGAAATGTTGCCACTCATGGGTCAACAATGGCCAGCTTGCTGACTGCAGATCTTGGTACTTCTCAGCATCCAACACTGCATGAGCTGATTCCTTATTTTAAATAGATATATATGTAGATAGATAGATATAAATATGAATCTGAATATAAGTTAGTGCATACATATCTGGACTCCCCAGGTGGTGCTAGTGATAAAGAACCCACCTACCAATGCAGGAGATTTAAGAGATGCAATTCGATCCCTGGGTCTGGAAGATCCCCTGGAGGAGGGCATGGCAACACATTCTAGTATTCTTTCCTGAAGAATCCCATGGATAGAGGAGCTTGGAGGACTACAGTCCATAGCATCACAAAGAGTCAGACCTGGTTGAAGCAACTTAGCATGCACACACACATGTACATATCTACCTATCTCTATCATCTATCTAATCTATCTATCTATTTATCTATCCGTCTATCTCCTACTGGTTCTGTTTCTATCCTAATACAGTTTAGGATACTGAAGCACAGAAATAGGGTCTTCCCAAGGTCATGATAGTACCTAGGGAAGAAGACATAGTAATTTCCTGCTTTCTTGGCTCCCAGGCCAGGGTTGCTTCTGTATAATTCTTCCCTTCATGCTTTCATGCTGCCTCCCAATAATAAATGTTACTTCATAATAAAGAAGAAGGGAATGCAGGTCCAAGCTCTTCTTCAAAAGGTTCAGTTCAGTCACTCAGTCATGTCCGATTCTTTGTGACCCCATGAATTGAAGCACGCCAGGTCGCCCTGTCCATCACCAACTCCCAGAGTTCACTCAAACTCATGTCCATCGAGTCGGTGATGCCATCCAGCCATCTCATCCTTGGTCGTTCCCTTCTTTTTCTGTCTCCAATCCCTCCCAGCATCAGAGTCTTTTACAATGAGTCAACTCTTCACATGAGGTGGCCAAAGTACTGGAGTTTCAGCTTTAGCATCATTCCTTCCAAAGAAATCCCAGGGTTGATCTCCTTCAGAATGGACTGGTTGGATCTCTTTGCAGTCCAAGGGACTCTCCAGAGTCTTCTCCAGCACCACAGTTCAAAAGCATCAATTCTTCAGCACTCAGCTTTCTTCACAGTCCAACTCTCACATCCATACATGACCACTGGAAAAACCATAGCCTTGATTAGATGGACCTTTGTTGGCAAAGTAACGTCTCTGCTTTTGAATATACTATCTAGGTTGGTCATAATTTTTCTTCCAAGGAGTAAGTGTCTTTTAATTTCATGGCTGCAGTCACCATCTGCAGTGATTTTGGAGCCCCAAAAAATAAAGTCTGACACTGTTTCCAAGTCTATTTCCCATGAAGTGATGGGACCGGATGCCATGATGTTCGTTTTCTGAATGTTGAGCTTTAAGCCAACTTTTTCACTCTCCTCTTTCACTTTCATCAAGAGGCTTTTGAGTTCCTCTTCACTTTCTGCCATAAGGGTGGTGTCATCTGTATATCTGAGGTTACTGGTATTTCTCCCTGTAATCTTGATTCCAGCTTGTGGATCTTCCAGCCCAGCATTTCTCATGATGTACTCTGCATGGAAGTTAAATAGGCAAGGTGACAATATACAGCCTTGATGTACTCATTTCTTATTTGGAACCAGTCTACTGTTCCATGTCCAGTTCTAACTCTTGCTTCCTGACCTGCATATAGATTTCTCAGGAGGCAGGTCAGGTGGTCTGATATTCCCATCTCTTTCAGAATTTTCCACAGTTTATTGTGATCCACACAGTCAAAGGCTTTGGCATAGTCAATAAAGCAGAAATAGATGTTTTTCTGGAACTCTTGCTTTTTTGATGATCCAGGGATGTTGTCAATTTGATCTCTGGTTCCTCTGCCTTTTCTAAAACCAGCTTGAACACCTGGCATCTGTGATGCTACCTAGACTGAGAGAGAAGATGGGCTCTGCTCATGTCCAAGGGAAGAGGAGTGGCTGACTGTTTGCTCAATGAATGCTGTATATTCAGCATATTCACACTTATGATCTTTGCATTTTCACAGAAATGTACCTTGTCCCCATTCTTAGATGAAGTTACTTCTGAATCCAGAGCTCACATTCTCACCGTGATAACAAGCACTTCCTAAAGCTGAGCCGAGGACCAGGTGTAAGGTACTGGGGATCTCTTTCTAAAACTCTGAGTGGGAGAGATGCTGGGGGAGGCTGAGGATACATGAGAAATCTGGGTTTTGCTTATTACTCAGATTCTAGTCTTGCATCTCCCTTTCTTCCCTCTTTATCACCAGTCCCACATGCCTGTGTGGTCCACATGAATCTAGGAGGATGCCAGGGCCTGGAAGAAAATGCTTGTTTTACAGCCAAGCACACCTGCTTCCTGCAGCTTGCCAAGCTCTTTAGCTGCTGGCTCTTGGGCTGGATGCTTATCTCACTTCAGACCTCATGCATGCATTCATTCTCTTTCTGTGGAAGAAAGAATCTCTCCCTCTCTCTCACTCCTTTCCTCCCCTCCCCTTCCAATCTCTCTTCCTCTCTCCTTTTCTCCTTCCCCTCCATCTTCTTTTCAGTTGGAATTTGTTCTCGTTTTATAAAGGTAATGCTGACTTAAAAATACACACCATCTAAAAGCTGAGTTGTGTTTTATTCGATGGGAATTTCTAGGACTTAAACCTGGAGGCAGCGTCTCAAGTAAACCTGAGAGAACTGGTCCAAGGAGGCAAGGAGAGGAGCGAGGTTATACAGAAGTGTTGCAACAAAGGACAGGTAGTTGAAATATTAAAAGACCATCATTAATTAAAGAAAACCAGATATCTCCAGTTATCAAATATAGCACTTTTCTATGTGTGGGAAGATTCCAGAGTCTGGTCTCGTTGAAATTCTTCCTTTGATATGCACCTCAGCGATCTGGGACCTGTTTTCACATCCTGTGCTTCCTTTCCTCAGGGCTCACCATGGGGAGTGACTGCAGTCTGATGACTGCTAGATAGTATTCTTTCCTTCCTGAATTCCCTGAGGCCTCACCAACTCACCCATGGGTGGTGGCTGTAATCATTAATGACCATGATATCTTTTGTTTGCTGATATGACAGGAAATATTAAATTTCTCAATAAAAAGCAAAACAAAACCTCTTTCTAACATTTTTTTGGCTGAAACGTGTAGACAGGAATTATTTTGTGCAAAACCTCTATGCCCTGGCTTACCACTTTTCATCCTTAATTTGGTACCCATCTCTCCTTGCTGCCTTTTTTTTTTTTCCCCTGAAGAATTCCTACCAAGTCCTAAACACTGGTGTTTGTTCTGACTGATGCTCTGCTATTTGTCATGCAAATAGGATTTTGCTTCAAACATGATTTTAATTTAATGAAGGTTCTGGTTGTTTGTCATGGAAGCAAGATCTTGCTGGCACAATATTTTTTTTAGCCAATTCTGGTAACTCAAGTTCCCACAGTTACTCTGATCATTTAGTCTTGCTCTGTAAGGTTCAAGATTTTAGGAAATTAAAACCACTTTGATTATATGCATTAAATTAATAATCCTTAACATTTTCACATACCCTACAAATGCATCTTCATTATGAATTCTTAAATAGCTAAAAATAGCAAAAGCTTTTCAATCTTTAATGTATATATTTGTATATATATGTACATGGGGCTTCCCAGTTGGCACTGGTGGTAAAGAATCTGCCTGCCAATGCAAGAGAAGCAGATTTGATCCCTGGGTCAGGAAGAGCCCCTCGAGAAGGAAATGGCACCTCATTCCAGTATACTTGCTTGAAAAAATTCCATGAATAGAGGAGACTGGTGAGCTAAGTCCATGGGGCCCCAAAGAGTCAGACACGATTGAGCAACTGAGCACATATATGTATGTACGTATGTGCATATTTGCATATAGGCAAATATGTACTTACCTGTATATTTATATATATTTCAGTGCTGTGCATCTGCAATTACTTTGTATTCACATTCATGAAAATAATGATGTCTTCTATTTTTTTTTTTTTTTAATAAAAGAAATTCAGATCCTGGTGCCCAGTTTCAGATGCAGAGAGGAGTATCAGCAATAAAGGTCTGGATTGTTGAGAAGCTATGTGCTTGAATGGAAAGGTGTTTGTGCAATGAATCCAAAAATGATGTAATGTAGAGTTGGCCTGTCATATCTGTGGACTCTACATCACTGGTTCAAGTAGTGAAGTTGCTCAGTCGTGTCGGACTCTTTGCGACCCCATGGATTGTAGCCTACCAGGCTCCTCCCTCCATGGGATCTCCAGGCAAGAGTACTGGAGTGGGTTGCCATTTCTTTCTCCAGGGGACCTTCCTTTATTGTTGAGAAGCTATGTGCTTGAATGGAAAGGTGTTTGTGCAATGAATCCAAAAATGATGTAATGTAGAGTTGGCCTGTCATATCTGTGGACTCTACATCACTGGTTCAAGTAGTGAAGTTGCTCAGTCGTGTCGGACTCTTTGCGACCCCATGGATTGTAGCCTACCAGGCTCCTCCCTCCATGGGATCTCCAGGCAAGAGTACTGGAGTGGGTTGCCATTTCTTTCTCCAGGGGACCTTCCTTACCCAGGGATCTAACCTGGGTCTCCCACATTCCAGGCAGACGCTTTAACCTCTGAGTCACCAGGGAAACCCGGTTCAACTAGTAGATGGAAGGTATTCAGAAAAAAATAATCCAGAGATGATTTAAAGTGTATGGGAGGATGTGCTTAGGTATTTGCAAGTATTGCCATTTTACATGGGGAACCTGACCATCCATGGATTTTAGTATTGGGGAAGAAATACTCTGGATACCAAAGGATAACTCTAGGAGTGAGAGATGCAATAGAACAAGAAATAAGCAAAGGAGGTCAGGGGTCAGCCCCAAGAGAAGAGTGTCTCTCATTATCTCAGTTTAACACCTATTGAGATAAAGCCACTTAAAGTTTATCTAGAAAGATAGGAACATTGATTTTGGGGAAAATAAAATCAAGTTTGACCGAGATAATGTACAATAAATTAAACTAACAACTATGAAAATAACTTCATCCTATATTTAGAAATGCAAATTGCAAATGCAATCTTGATCTAATTCTTAAAAGGAATAAGGAAAGGATCAAATGTCTTTCACTGTTTTGGAGCTGATGCGTGACTTTCACCACAGGATATGAGATCAAGATAAAACAATCTTCACTTGCCAACTGCCTTTCATACTATGATCTTAAAGAGAATACTTAAAAAAAAATATTTAGTACTTTATGCATTGTTCCAAGATCCCTTTTTAGTCTTTGGTAATAAAATCATTTTCTCTTGAAATAGTTCAAGATTATCTTTGTAGTTTGCCCTTTATTTAATTGTTAATTGATTTAACTTTGCCACCTCCTTATCTATCGGTGGTTTTATAGGAGAAATGGGACCAAGAACACTTGTTACTTTCTTCAGTTTAATGAGATTGTTTGCAAATTTTGCATTTCCTTTGCAATTACTTTTTATTGTATCCCTCAAGTTAGGAATGCCATATCAAAAGAACAAATGCATTTATAACACTTGACAATCTTTGAGAGTCAAACTCAAAAGACATTGATACAATAGATTAGGATAAATGTCAATGTTAAAAGGGAGACATGTGAGACTAGTGACTCACTTTGTTTATGACTATTTCACTCATGAATATTTTTTCTATTATTTTAAATTTTGCTTTCCTAGAAACTGTGTACTTTTGGGAAACTGAAGAGAAAGAATTGAATAAAATATGATATTTTTGGTCAAGAATTGTGTCCTAAGTGCTCTGTTGTAGTCTGAAAGCAAGAGAGAATGTTTACTCTCCAGAGTCATGGGAAATAGACCATTGGATTTTCCTGGCAGCTCAGTTGGTAAAGAATCTGCCTGCAGTACAGGAGACCCAGGTTTGATCCCTGGGCGGGGAAGATCCCCTAGAGAAAGAAATGGCAACCCACTCCAATATTCTTGCCAGGAAAATCCCATGGACAGAAGAGCCTGGCAGGCTACAGTCCATGGAGTAGTCAAGAGTCTGATATGATTTAATGACTGAACCATAAAAGAAATAGACCAGAAATCACAAAGTGAGGATAAATGACTTATTCCCTACGCCTTGGATAAGGCTTACATTTTCTGAACTTGGTTTCTGCTGAGGGCTTATGTAGAGGTGATGGGCACATAGAATTAAAATAATTCTGTAGATTGGGTTCCCTCGGAAACATACTGAAGGGTAGACTGGCAGGCAGGAATTTTTATCAGCTATTAAGGTCTACCCCTGTGGCAGGAAAGGGAAGGGAGCAGGGCTTTGCAAAGGGAGAAGTTACTTTGCAATACAATCATGCCAGAAGCCTTAGTCAAACTTCTGAGGCTAGGCTGACTCTTCAGTGATCCTCTGTTGTCAAGGATACAAACTAGTCTCTACCCTCACACTGAGCACTCATGGGTGTCCCAGGAAGGCCATGTGAGTCTGATCAGGAAACTGTTTCAGCAGAGGCAATTCCTATTGGGTACTAATGGGTGAGGCTATCTTTTGGGATAGTCCATGAAGCTTGGGATGATGATAAAAAACACTCATATTTATTGAAAACTTACTATATGAATGGGTAGTACTATTCAAGTTTGTTGTTGTTTAGCCATTAAGTCATGTCTGACTCTTTTGCAACCCCAAGGACTATAGATCACCAGGCTCCTCTGTCCATGGGATTTTCCAGGCAAGAATACTAGAGTAGGTTGCCATTTCCTTCTCCAGGGGGTTTTCCTCACTCAGGTATCAAACCAGCGTCTTCTGCATTGGCAGGTGTGTTCTTTACCACTGAGCCACCAGGGAAGCCCACTGATTCATATTGCAGGGGTGGGGAGAAATGAGATTCACTGAGTCACTGATTTATGACATTAACCAGTAGCTAATCAGCAACATTATATAACAGGAAAGGTGTGAGGTTAAGGGGAGTCAGTAACAAACAAGTTAGACAAAGTCACTTTCCTTAACAAGGTTATACTTAACTCTGCCCAGAGATTAGGTGACTTTTTCAAAGTCACAGATATGGTAATGGGCAAAATCAGAACTGACACTGGGAATCCCTCACTCCAGAATCTTTATGCTTGCTCCCATGCCACCTGAATCTTGGGTCTTTGTTATAAACCCTTCTCACCTGGACACAATGGAGAAGTTTCTCTAGGGAAATTTGTTTTGGGCCTTCCAGTCCTCACATTGATATCCTATGTGGCAAGGTCACGCAGTCATCATTTTCCTGACCTAGTGCTTGAGTCATCTCATCTTAATTTAGTGCTTTTTATTTCTGTGGCTCTTTAGTCACTAAGTCATGTCTAACTCTTTGCATTCTCACAGACTGGAGCCCACCAAGCTCTTCTGTCCATGAGATTTACCAGGCAAGAATACCAGAGTGGGGTGCCCTTTTATTTGCCAGTGTATCTTCCTGACCCAGGGATTGAACCCACACCTCTTGCATCTTCTGCATTGGCAGGTGAATTCTTTACCCCTGCGTCATTTGGGAAACCCTCTTCATCGTCAGCCGATAAAATCAACAGACACCGAAGTATCGCTAACTGGAAATAAATAGCCTCATTTATAATCATCCTAGAGAGCTGGAATTTTGAATAGAAGGTTTCAATGCAACACCCACCCACAGGCAGAAGCATGAACTGAAAAATGTTAAAGTGTCTTTCCCATGCTGTGTGGCTGCTGTCTCTCCTTTAAAAGAGAGAGGACTCAACAAAGTGGGGAAAACCGAAGGACAAATGTAGGTGATATAGATTTTTGAAAGATCTGAAACGGTTTAACACAGAATTTCTCTTTATAGAGTGGATTTCCACAGGAATAGATCCATTACTGTGTAGAGTCGTTACTATATAAAGTGGACTACCCAAAGTGAGGCTTTCACTCCTTCCTGTTTGAGGTTTTCTTGGTTGATGGAAGTCAGGTGGCTTTAGAGGTAGTTTCCTTAATCTCTATGAATACATTTTGGTTATGATGATTACATAATTCTTTCCTTCTCAACCACCTGAGCTAAATATATAAAACAATCAATACTTAAACAGTAAATGCAGAAATGTAGATATCCTGGGTCAGGAACATGGGGAACAGCTACTGATTCTAATACACTGTGTAACTTCAGCTCTGTCCTCATTTATGAAAGCCTTGTTTTAATGCCTTATACTTATCCCTTTCATATATATTGAGCAAGTACAAATAATGCTCTATGGGAGAATGGCATTGAAACATGTATAATATCATATATGAAACAAATTGCCAGTCTAGGTTCAATGCATGATACAGGATGCTTGGGGCTGGTCCACTGGGATGACCCAGAGGGATGGTCCAGGGAGGGAGGTGGGAGGGGGGTTCAGGATGGGGAACATGTGTACACCCATGGTGGATTCATGTTGATATATGGCAAAACCAATACAATATTGTAACGTGATTAGCCTCCAATTAAAATAAATTTATATTTAAAAAATTTTTAAAAATAATGCTAAAAAGTAGAAATTCTACCATTACTGAGGTCCTACTATGCACCAGAGGCTGTGCAAAGCATTTTATACATCCTGTTTTATTGACCATTCTACACCTAAAATCAGATTCAAGTAACTTAAGAACTCTTGGGCTTTAGGGACTTCTCATCGGTCCAGCGGTTAAGGCTCCATGCTCCCAGTGCAGGGGGTGCAGGTTCTGTTCCTGCTTGGGGAACTAAGATCCCACATGCTGCATGGTGCAGCCAAACAAACAAACAAAAAAGCAGGAAAAAAAAAAAAAAAAGAACTCTTAGATTTTAGAGGCAGAACAAGAATTTGAGCACTTATGTGCACGCGGCTAGAGTCTGTGATTTTTCCTGATCGCTTCAGCTCTCTATAATATTGGTAAGTGTGCAGATGATAAAAAAATGTTACATGTACCTTCAACTCAGAGCTCTTCTTAATCACAAGAAAAGACTCTCAGAGGCTGGATGGTCAAAACTACTTCTTGAACCCCTACCACTGCCAGGCATTGGGCTTGACATTGCCAAAGTGAAAGTGAAAGTCACTCAGTCATGTCCGACTCTTTGTGACCCCGTGGACTTTATGGTCCATGGAGTTCTCCAGGCCAGACTGCTGGAGTGGGTAGCCTTTCCCTTCTCCAGGGTATCTGCCCAGCATTGCAAAGGGAAGCATAAAACAGAAATAGATCCTGCCTGCAAGCAGTTTTATTTTTAATTTGTAAGAAATGGTAACTTACTGTTTAGGAGTGCTATGGCAGACAATAAATGCAAGAATAAGACAAAAATACAGCTTATTTTTTTGAATTTTGTCATCCCAGCCACTTTGTGAGGGAGACAAGAACAGGTATTGAGTGCAAATATTCTCCTACTTTGGAGTCCCCAGTTGGCTCATTTGTGAAATGCAGTCCCATTTGATATAGTATCTGACACAGGATTGGAAATGTGATCATAAGTAGCAGACATTACTCTGTTCCAATGTAATCTCATGTATATATGTGCAAAATTGCTATCATAAAATAAAAAATAAAAATTATAGTTAAAGTGTTATGAGAGCTGGAGGAAAGTTAAGGGAAGAAGGGATGAAGGAACAATATAAAATGTTAGAGCAACTTTTCTATTTATGAAGCATTTTATTTTCTCCAATTTTGCAGAGAGAAGGAAAAAGTACAGAGAAATAAGCCATTTTGCTCAGGATTTCATAGCTAATAAGTGATACATCCAGGAATGAAATTCAAGCCCCTTGAACACTCGAAGCTGGCTTCATCCTACCACATCACATGACCAGCCATGGAGAAGGGCATTCAGAGGAAGCGGAGGTTTTTCTGGGGCTCAGGGTGCACCGCAGTATCAGCTCTTAGGACAAAGATTAAATTCCTCTTTTCTTCCTAAATGCATGTCATTGTTCAGATTGATAGCAGGCAGCAGTGAGAATCAAGGGATTAGCTTCATATCATTATGAAAGCTTTGACTACTTTTTTTTTTTTTTTTTTTGCTTCTGCTAATATTACTGATAATTGGATCAGACTCTGGCTAGAATAGAAAATAAAGACAAGTGTCCCAGAAAAGATGTCTTATATTCTGTTGCTAAATATAAATATTAACAAAGGAATAACACTTTTTTTCATTTGGAGAATCAGTGCTTGCTTCACAAAAAAGCTTGAATACAAATCAAAGGAAGGTTTATTTACATGCAGAAAATGAATTCGTCCTCAAAAGAGAAGCAGGCAAGCGGTGAGTCTCTGTTCTGCTTTGGGGGTGTTTCTGCCTGTCTTCTTTGTGGGCACGTGGAAGGGCAGGACGTGCGGTGCTTTTGAAGTGGGGTGGGGCTATGAGAATATTTCTGCCAGTGGAATATATGCAAAGGTGATAAAAGACAAATATTCAGTTACCTATGTGAGACTCTGTGCTGTCATTCTGTGTGGTATACTGGCTGGTAACGATTGAGACGGCGAGCTGACTTCGTTAGGCCAGGTTTCTGAATGATTCTAATGAGAAGAATCATCACCCACACCCTCTTGCTACTGACCCACAGTGACCATGTAGACTGAGTTAGAAAGATG
Organism: Oreotragus oreotragus; assembly: GCA_006410675.1. Lineage (NCBI taxonomy): Eukaryota > Metazoa > Chordata > Mammalia > Artiodactyla > Bovidae > Oreotragus > Oreotragus oreotragus. Next base: position 313,803 of record SJYX01001462.1, read on the forward strand.
TAAATGATTATTATTTGTGATATCAAGATTTGGGGGTTATTTCTGCTTGGTACATATCTTAGTCTAGCCAGATTGATACAGGAATAGCCATTGGATACACTCAGTAAAACTGTCAGCATTTCTGCACCTCCCCCCGATTCCTCTGTATTATCAACCTTTCTATTGCAATTTTTTAAAAAGTATTTATTTATTTTCTTGGCTGTGTTGAGTCTTAGTTCTCGCATGCCAGATCTTTTTTATTTTTTTAATTTTTTATTTGAACTCCCAAACATGAACCCCCCGTCACCTCCCACCCCACATCATCCCTCCAGATCATCCCCATGCACCAGCCCCAAGCATCCTGCATCCTGCATCAAACACAGACTGGCGATTCGTTTCTTACATTATAGTATACATATGTATACTATCAGATCTTTCATTACAGTGCATGAATTTTCTAGCTATGGTGCGTGGGCTCATTAGTTGAACACTTTCATGCATTGGAGAAGGAAATGGCAACCCACTCCAGTATTCTTGCCTGGAGAATCCCAGGGATGGGGGAGCCTGGTGGGCTNCATCTCAAACATGAACCCCCCGTCACCTCCCACCCCACATCATCCCTCCAGATCATCCCCATGCACCAGCCCCAAGCATCCTGCATCCTGCATCAAACACAGACTGGCGATTCGTTTCTTACATTATAGTATACATATGTATACTATCAGATCTTTCATTACAGTGCATGAATTTTCTAGCTATGGTGCGTGGGCTCATTAGTTGAACACTTTCATGCATTGGAGAAGGAAATGGCAACCCACTCCAGTATTCTTGCCTGGAGAATCCCAGGGATGGGGGAGCCTGGTGGGCTGCCGTCTATGGGGTCACACAGAGTCGGACATGACTGAAGTGACTTAGCAGCAGCAGCAGCAGCAGCACACCAGTTAATTTGCATCATGATATGTAAGATCTTAATTCACTGCCCAGAAATTGAACCTGAACCCCCTGCATTGCAAGGCAGCTTCTTAAATGCTGGGCAACCAGGGCATTCCTGTGCATTCTTCTAAGAATGGTTCTAGAACTCTAAAACAGCAGTCCTTGTAGCTGAATAGTACCCCCTCTTTTCTCTTCCTTCCATCATCTCCATGTCTATTTTTAACACAATAGAGTCAGAAATAGAGTAACAAATATGAAGGTGTTATTTGCAGATAATTGATTTTGATTGTGGATCAGGGTAAAATTTGTGTTTTTACTGTGTGTGGAAAGCGTGCATGTGCATGCTTAAATCTGAGCATGAAATCACATGGGCCAAAAGCCACAGCCATCAGTGGAATTACTACATAATTTTGACTTTTAAATATTATTTAGGAATTTTGTTTATCCTGGATTTCACCATCCTGGAAAGCATAATGAAGCATAATGTGCTTCAGTACTCTTGCTTGGAAAATTCCATGGACAGAGGAGCCTCGTGAGCTATAGTCCATGGGGTTGCAAATCGTTGGACACAACTGAATGACTGAACATACACACACACACACTGACATTATAGTCATCTTTTCAAGTGAAAGTAGACGACAAAATGATGGCTTAGATGATTTTAAACTAATGGTTCAAAATTGAGAAGAAAAGTTGTCCAGCCGCTAAGTAATGTATGACTTTTTACAACCCCATGTAGCCCTTCATGGGGTTGCAAATCGTTGGACACAACTGAATGACTGAACATACACACACACACACTGACATTATAGTCATCTTTTCAAGTGAAAGTAGACGACAAAATGATGGCTTAGATGATTTTAAACTAATGGTTCAAAATTGAGAAGAAAAGTTGTCCAGCCGCTAAGTAATGTATGACTTTTTACAACCCCATGTAGCCCTCCAGGCTCCTCTGTCTATGGGATTTCCCAGGCAAGAATACTGGAATGGGTTGCCATTTCCTTCTCCAGGGAATCTTCCCAACCCAGGAACTGAACCCGGGTCTCCTGCATTGGCAGAATGATTCTTTACCACTGCGCTACTAGGGAAGCTCAAGAAGAAAAGTTATAGAAAACAAAATTTCAACTTAAAAAAATCAATACACAAGAAAACCTTGCATTCTTATCAAATATATATATCAGAAACAAAGCGAAAAAGCTTTGTCTTCAACAACTGCTAAGTGTATAGAAGAAAAATAAATATTAAAAAAACACATCTGTGCATCAACCACTTAGCTGTTGACAAACAGAGGTAATAGCCACGTGGAATTGAAAAAAATAATCAGAGAGCCCTTCTGAAAAATAAAATGCTAGAGTAATGACTCACAAGAGAAGCAATTTTTAAAGAGAAATCTTGGCAAACTTCAGGATTGGAAAATAACTTTTCTGAAATCTAGGAGAGCAATATTCAAGACTGATAGAAAAGGAAAATATATAGGTAATCTGCTAAGGTTATCTGTTCAGCACATTTATTTCTAGACAATTTCAGACAGATGATTCTTTGGATTGCACTATCGCATATGTAAATAGCTATTTACTTATGCACACACAGCCATATACACACACACACTCTAATCCTTCCTTCCTTGACTTTATTTTCATATGTATTATTCCTTGTTTTAAATTTGCATTTATTGCTTAAATACATCTGCTATATCCATTATTATAAATTTCTTTATCATAATTTTTTATTTAATGTATTTCACTTCCTCATTCAATTCTGCTTTTTTGTATATGAACTCAAGGTATTTTTGTACATAAAATGTACACAAACACACTGTAAAAATATTTGCATGCATATTCAACCTTAAATAATTTATAATAATTTTTGTTTATACCTTGAATGCTTCTTTACATCCTGGCTTTTGTTCCCTGAAATTTACCCATTCTGTTAAAACCACCTGAAATGATTGATGTCGAAGATCTTTGTTACAATGAGAATCATTAGAAGAACTGGGAGAGCAACTTCCTTTTCTGGACAGTGGCATCTTGAGATTAAAGCAGCTTTTTAAGCAACCCTGCTGTGCTTTTTGCCTCCCATTGAGTTTTCAAAGACTGAAAACTCACCTTGCCTCTAAATTTCAGTTCTGGTACCCAATTCATAGAATTCAAAAATTTTAAACGAGTGGCTAGAAGTCATAAAGATTCAAAAGACGTTGGGTATCATAATTGTTATCATCCCCCTTCTCCTCCTCCTCGTCCTTGTTTTTCTCATAATTATCTGCAATCTTTTCATCACTGGCTGCTTTATGGTATTCATGTTCCCAGAGAGAGAGAGAAATAAAGTTCCTTCTTATAGACACCCTCCTTAATCATCTTAGCAAAGCATTACCTGTGTCTGGAGATTCATTTCTATGGTTTACTATCTTCACAATACTTTTAATAATCTGAAAGTATTTTATTTTTAAAAAATGTACATGGCTATTGTCTACTGACTAGAACTTAGGGTGTTTGAGAGCAAAGACTTTTTAAAATTCTGTCCACTACCCCAGTGCTTAGAAAACTGCCTAATTCTAATAGGACTTTAGCAAATATTTGCTTAATGAGTGAATATTGACTCAAATATTTTTAATTCTATGGTCCACGCTTTCTCTCATAACATTTCTTAATTGCAAATAATAATTCTCCAGGCTAGCTAAGAACTATAGTAGTGCACTGGCATTATCAAAGAAAGAAGGAATAATTGTGACTGGTACATTTTAGGATGACATTTTAACTGAGTCTTGGAGAATGACCATACTTTTGACTTGAGGAAACCAAGCACATGAGGATGAGACAATTTATTGTAAACATCTCTCATGCAGACATCAGGCAGGGGGTAGAGGGGAAAAAAGCCAGGATTTCTGACATACCCCTACCCAAACATAAACACATTCTATATTTGAAGAAAATTGGTAATAACCAAGAATATGATAAAAACATCAAACAAGTACAAATCAATGACACATATTATAGAATATGTCATGATTTAATTCATCCAGTCTTGTCATTCTGGCATGTTGGTTATAGCAGCACTAATACAGATTTTATTTCTTTGGCTCACATATTACTAATCCTATAGTTGCTTTGATAATCCAACAGAGGTATATTGTGGTTCCTTTTTCAGTAACTTTGGACTTCTGAATTCTGACATTCAAATAATGATATTTTACTTAAATTTTTCTAATTAATGAAATAAGGAATTAGTATCTTGTATCACCAAAGCGTCTACCCATTTTATCTATGAATTTGCCCTCTATTGTCTCTTATCTGGTTAAGAAATACTAGGGAAAAAAGGACAATAATTACTTGTTTCGCAAGGTTAAACATTTGTCAGTACCATGGACAGCATCAAATCTCTGCTAAAACCTTTAGTCGTATTAGACCAAATAAACTCACTTGCCCTATCCTTCTTTTCTTTTAGCTCGACTCTATTTTCCTCTAACACAGATTCTAAATGTGTGTTCTCTCAAACTTGCCTAGTTGAAAAAACACACAAAATAGTTTAATACCATGTCTTACCACCTTAATTGCACTTGTTTAGCTGTATTGTTTGCATCCTATAATTTAGACACTTATTTTGCAGTACCATGTTAGAGTTTAAAAAAAATGTTCAATTCTTAGTAGGAAAATGCTAAATAAATGGGCACTGATAAAAGTTATTTCAACCAACAGACAGTATTAATTCTTTAACATGGTAAGTTCTAAGCAAAGATGCTAGTGAGAGAGAAAGGGAGGGAGATAAGAGGGAGGATAAAAAGAAGGAAATGAAGTGGAGGAGGATGATGGAGAGGAAGGAGGAAGGAAGAAAGGAGAGAGAGGAAGAGAAATAAAACATACAGTCTCCACTGACAGCAGGAACTCTATGATAACAAGAAGATGGACATATATACAATTATCTATTATATTGGACAGTCTATGATTAATATTATGCTAAAAAGAAGATGAATTTACTATGCTATTAATAAATATGCATCCTTTGCAGTTGTATATAATTTTAAAACACAGCTTGCTTTTACATATACTAAAAATTTAAAAATTTGACAACAGCTCTGTGGAATCAATATCATAGATAACATACTTTATTTTAGAAATGAGGAAACTGATGTCAGTGAGATCAAATGACTTGTCTCAGTTTTCAGAACTAGCAAATAAGAGATATGGTCCTCAGATCTAAGTCTTACCTTAATACTTCCCAATACATGCCTATTTTTCATTATGCATTCCTTCTGTGATGTTTTATTCATATTTTAGCTTCAAGCATTTTGCTTATCAGTTTATGATCAACAGTGCCCCCACTCCCCTTCCAAGAATGGGAAAAGAGTATCAGTCTTGGTTTGTGAAAGCATGTGTAATGTAACCTTTATAAACACATTAAAAAAAACTATATTTATTTTTCCAAGACCATATAAGTTCATTAAATAAACTTTTAATTAGTGTCTATGATGTGCAAGACACTGTGATAAGCACTAAGATTGGTGGGTTGAACAAATTAGAGTCTCTCATCCTTAAGATCTTCTTAAGATGAGAGATGATCCTTAAGATAAATATGATGAGACAAAGAACGTCATTAATCTGCTATTATAGAAATAAGCACAAAGTGTGAATTAGAAAAGACAAAGCATGAATTATAACTCAGCACAGATGGCACTCTGAATTTGTACAGCTCTGAGAATGAGTAATTTCTTGTTTTTTTGTTCAGTAACCTCACTTGTCTCACCCTAGTCCTAACTATGGTGGCAGTGATGCCAATTAGTTAATATTGCCACCTGGAAGACAAATATATATAAAACATCAGCCAAAGTTTTTGAAGCTAGCGGGGGTAATGGATTTCCAGCTGAGTTATTTAAAATTATAAAATATGATGCTGTTAAATTGCTGCAATCAATATGCCAGCAAATTTGGAAAAGTCAACAGTGGCCAAAGAACTAGAAATGGTCAGTCTTCATTCCAATCCCAAAGAAAGACAATGTCAAAGAATGTTCAAACTACCATATAATTGCACTCATTTCATGTGCTAGCAAGTTAATACTCAAAATCCTTCAAACAAGGCTTCAACAGTATGTGAACTCAGAACTGTCAAATGTACAAGCTAGATTTAGAAATGACAGCTAAACTGGAGATCAAATTGCCAAAGTCCACTGAGTCATAGAAAAAGTAAGGGGATTCAAAAAAAAAAAATCTACTTCTGCTTCATTGACTATACTAAAGTGTTGACTATGAGGATCACAATAAGCTGTGGAAAATTCTTAAAGAGATGGGAATACCAGACCACCTTACCTGTTTCTTGAGAAATCTGAATGGAGGACGAGAAACAACAGTTAGAACCAGACATGGAACAAAGGACTGGTTCCAAATTGGGAAAAGAGTAAGTCAAGGCTGTAAATTGTCTTCCTGCTTTTTTAACATATGTAGAGTACATCGTGGCAAAAGCCAGTCTGGATGAATCACAAGCTGGAATCACGATTGTTGGGAGAAATATCATCAACCGCAGATATGCAGATGATACCACTCTAAGGGAAGAAAGCAAAGAGAAACTAAAGGACCTCTTGGTAAGAGTGGAAGAGAGTGAAAAGCTGACTTAAAACTCACCATTCAAGAAACTAAGATCATGGCATCCAGTCCCATCACTTCATAGAAAATAGGTGGTGAAAAAATGGTGGCAGATTTTGTTCTTGGGCTTCAAAACCATTATGGATGGTTACTGTAGCCGTGAAATTAAAAGATACTTACTCCTTGGAATAAAAGCTATGACAAACCTAGAGAGCACATTAAAAAGTAGAGATATCACTTTGTCAACAAAGATCCACATAGTCAAAGCTATGTTTTTTGCAATAATCATTTATGGATGTGAAAGTTGGTCCATAAAAAAAAAAAAAAGTAAGCACTGAAGAATTGATGCTTTCAAACTTTGGTGCTGGAGAAGACTTGAGAGTCCATTGGACAGCAAGGAGATCAAAGCAGTCAACTCTAATGGAATAAACACTAAATATCCATTGGAAGGACTGATGCTGAAGCTGGTGCTCCAATATTTGGCCACCTGATGTGAAGAGCTGACTCACTGGAAAAGACTCTGATGGGAGTCTGGTGGGAGAGACTGAGGGCAGTAGGAGAAGGGGGCAGTAGAAGATGAGATGGTTGGATGGCATCACTGACTCAATGAACATGAGTTTGAGCCAACTAGAGGAGATGGTGGAGGACAGGGAAGTCTAGCATATTGCTTTCATGGGATTGGAAACAGGCAGCTATAGCTTAGCTACTGATGAACAACAAACACAACACATTTTCAAAAAATTAGTATAATAAGGAGTAGAAGAAACAATACAACAACTTAAGTTATACATTGATCAGTTTATCGATAATCACAAGTTCCTTTTCCCACTATTGAGTCCTGGTTTCACCTATCCTCTGCCAATCCCCTGGATGAAATTTTTTTCCTTACAGAGTTGTCTCAATATTTATTATAAAATGTTTTATCTTTTTTGAGTTGTCAAAATTTTATTCACTAAGTCTATTGGCTAGAAGAGTGCTAAAGTAACCCTAATAATTCATTGAGTGCCGAATCAGATTCTTTCTTTTCCCCACTGGGTAGAAGCCTTTTAATTTATTGTTAATTATTATAATCAAGTCCCTTGTAACAATCACCTTCTCTGTCAGATAGGTAGTGTGGGTAACAGAAAAGACCAGGGTATTTTCTTGGCTTTTAAGCTAATAGAAACTTGCCTATTCTCCTTGAGGGAAAGATTATTTTCTTAAGGAAAATGATCATTAAGATCCAAAAGTCCTCTAAGCGTTACAGGGTATACTATTGAGAAAGGTTTCTTTTATTTCTACTGTTAGGTTCCTATTTGGCTTTGGCAAAAATGACGCCATAGAATGGTTATTGGTTTAAGTCACATATTACATCATGTAAGACCACAATCATAGGTGTGTTTCCTCCCAGCTAATACTATAAATAAATTTTAAATAGTATCATTGACAGCATCAAATGAGACTATGCATGAACTCTACAATTCTATTAAGCTAGATGTTTATGGGTGAAGGGTTACATGGTCAGATAAAAATAATTGCTTAAGCATAGGCTTTATTTTATTGAATTTGCCATTTAATGAGACTCTTAGTTGGAAGAAATGTTATATGGGACACCAAAGTGTTCAGAATGGTATTCTGTGTGTCCATAAGTGGTGGTGCTGATAGAGCGTGGTAGGCATCAAGTCCCTATCCAGAACAGATTTTCAAATGCCTATACCCCCCAAATACAAATTACTACCATCTCCATGATGGCGGGGATCCGAAGTAATCAACTAGCCGTTAGACCACTGGTTACCTCAGGGAACAATGTTTGTCTCAAGTCCACTTCCTATTGTGTGCAATGCACTGACATATGTAGCCTGTGCTTACATCCCTGGTTTTTTAGTTTATAAGTAGGAATGTTATATATAGCAGCTAATGCAAGCTTAATATTGGTTCTCCATCCTGTGGAGTGAGGGTTATTATGGCTCAGATATATCCTGGTCCCTCAAATTAAATATAACTTAGCTGGAAAGATAGGGCACTAGAACAGATAAGAATGTTAGATTGGAAATGAGTTTTAGTGAAGTGATATGTGTATGAACAATTGGGATTTTAGCATATGATATAAATCAGGATTTTTTTTTTCTTATAATGTATATACGTTATTCTCCAAAATCACTGCAGATGGTAACTGCAGCCATGAAATTAAGAGACACTTGCTCCTTGGGAGAAAAGTTATGACCAACCTAGACAGAATATTAAAAAGTAGAGACATTACTTTGCTGACAAAGGTCCATCTAGTCAAAGCTATGGTTTTTCCAGTAGTCATGTATGGATGTGAGAGTTGGACTATAAAGAAAGCTGAGTGCCTAAGAATTGATGCTTTTGAACTATGGTGTTGGAGAAGACTCTTGAGGGTCCCTTGGACTTGCAAGAGATCCAACCAGTCCATCCTAAGGGAAACTCGAACTGAATATTCATTGGAAAGACTGATGCTGAAGCTGAAACTCCAGTACTTTGGCCACCTGATGTGAAGAATTGACTCACTGAAAAAGCCCCCGATGCTGGGAAATATTGAAGGCAGAAGAAGAAGGGGGCCACAGAAGATGAGCTGTCTCTTATACACATCTAGATGTGTATAAGAGACAGATGTAGACATCTGTGGGTCCATTATTCTATCTGCCTCCACACTGTCCACATCACATCCCTTTCATACTGTCATGTATGGATGTGAGAGTTGGACTATAAAGAAAGCTGAGTGCCTAAGAATTGATGCTTTTGAACTATGGTGTTGGAGAAGACTCTTGAGGGTCCCTTGGACTTGCAAGAGATCCAACCAGTCCATCCTAAGGGAAACTCGAACTGAATATTCATTGGAAAGACTGATGCTGAAGCTGAAACTCCAGTACTTTGGCCACCTGATGTGAAGAATTGACTCACTGAAAAAGCCCCCGATGCTGGGAAATATTGAAGGCAGAAGGAGAAGGGGATGACAGAGGATGAGATGGTTAGATGGCATCAGTGATTCAATGGACATGAGTTTGAGTAAACTCCGGGAGTTGGTGATGGGCAGGGAAGCCTGGCGTGACGCAGTCCATGGGGTCTCAAAGAGTCGGCATGACTGAGTGACAGAACTAAACTCATTGTTCTCCAACTCCAACTATTTAACAGTCCTTTTATTCAGCACTAATCTTGTATAGTACTCCTGACATATACTACATTTAATATGAGTAAGAATCTATTTCTCACACTCCAGTCTATTTGGACATGAGTTTGAGTAAACTCCGGGAGTTGGTGATGGGCAGGGAAGCCTGGCGTGACGCAGTCCATGGGGTCTCAAAGAGTCGGCACGACTGAGTGACAAAACTAAACTCATTGTTCTCCAACTCCAACTATTTAACAGTCCTTTTATTCAGCACTAATCTTGTATAGTACTCCTGACATATACTACATTTAATATGAGTAAGAATCTATTTCTCACACTCCAGTCTATTCTGTTCTGTCTTCCACCTGCATCAAACAATATATTTCCTTCATTGGAACTTTACAATGAGTATTGATATTGTAAGCCCCCTCTCTCACTCATGTGGTTACTTTTTGTTTGAAATTTTTAATTGTGTAGATGAATTTGGATTTAATTTACTTTATGATAATAGATTTTACTTTACATTAGCATTCTTGTATATCTGTTTGGGTACAATCAGAAAAAGGAAATCACTCAGTGAGTTGAATGTTGATAAAAATGAAAACTTAAAGTTTTTGTCAAAAGACTCCTAGAATAAATGTAATATCCAAATTATACACAGGGGAAAGACAGGATTTTTATGATAATAAAGGATTAGTATCAATGTTGTAGAATAAGAATACTAGAAACCCAGTAAAAAAATATTCAAGAGATGCAAAGATGCAATTCACAGAGAGGGAACTCTTAGTACATATTTGAAAACTAGAAGGGAGATGGCTATCCTTATTAGCCAATTGATATTCCAACCACACATCATTTAACATCTATTATAATGTAGGATGATATCTTTTTTTTCTGGCTTGAACTTTATTATTGAAAATGCCAAGGTCACACTGTACATATTTCATATAGTTGGGCTATTTAAAGCATAGGAAGTATAAGTATACTAGACCCTCAGCTTGGAGGAGTAAGTTATTTCATTGGTAGAAGATAGGGGAGAACAGTTAAGATTTTGCTTAAACCTCCAATACTTTTATTTGTGAATCACATTGTCTGAGAACACATTCCAAGTATTTGCAATTGGCTGAGGTTTTACTCCATGGCCTGCTGAGTTCTGAGAAACATGAATCAATAGTCAATTGTTCACAGTAATCAAATTCCCCCTGAAAATGTTGTAAAATACAGCTCAACACGAAATGCCATATTTTGTAGAATGGAACAATTTTTAGATTTAATCTTTATTACCCACCAAACTGGGAGCACACACACACACTTTCCTCAGAGCAACAGAAGTCAACATTTTCCTAGTCAACAGATTTCACTCACAACAACCAATAGAACAAAATGTCGGGTTCGCTCAGTCCCTTGAGCAGTAAGATGACTTTTTCTAAACCTCGGTGGTGGAGTTTTCTTTTTTATCAGGAAGAAAATGATCACTACAATAGAATGAACAAAAACCAATTTGCTTTTTAAATAGACTGTGGAGTTCTGAGATCAAGAATTTCCTTCTGATCCAACTGAAGCTGATGAATGGTATGTTTAATGGGATGATACTTGATTCGGCATGCAACTAGGATTAAAAAGCATCTGTTTTTTGAGTTTCATAGGTTACTTAAACATCAATTGTTTCTATGTGAGAGCCTGTAAAGAAGGAGAATTACCTCTAAGTGCAGACCTACAGGGGGAAACACACCATGCAGGCTGGCCACCTAAAAGTGAACCATAAGATTCTTCCTTTCAATTACTTCATCTGGCAGAAGAAGAGAAACTCTGAGGATTCTTAAATTCCTGGACTCGGTGCAGCCCTGAATGTAATATCCTTTCCATTTCATCAAAGTGATAACAAAGAGTATGCATGTTTGTCATCCTCTAGCCTTTGGAATGACAGTCCATGCTGCCGCATTAAGTCTCACTGCCTGACAAGTGCTCGGCATGGAAGAAATTGTCTAACAATCTGAGGTCATCATTGCTGAGTGCTCAATCTAGGGCACCATCAGCATCTCTCTGTTTATTAAGTGCTTACCTTTATCTCACATATATGTTGCTTCATTTTTAATTAAACAAAGCCTTCCATAGGCTTTGTTTCCTGTTTCTGAAGTCATTATATCTTCCTTTATTTTCATTTTCATCTATTAGGATAGCCTCTTCCTTGCTTGTTGCCTAGCACGTTGCCTCTCTTTTTAAAATTATTGTTATTTTGTTTTGTATTTTTGCTTATTCATTCCCAACTGCATCCCAGATTTAAGAGTCAGGCCCAATGTGATTCCATTATTCAGTAGTGCTTTTGCCTCAAGACTAGGCTGGAAAGGTCATTGCTTTGAGCTTCCTCATCACCCAATATTACCTCCACTGTTGCAAATGTGATGTAATTGTTCATGCAGTTACCAACCCACTTTCCCCCTTATACCATGAGCTCCTTAGAGGCAGGGAAAGGATCTGCTTTCTTTATTGTTACATTGTCTGCAAAGTTCCTGGTATATACATGTGTGTTCTTTGAATGCACCTGTTAATATACTTATCTGTACAGTGGAATAATCTGGGAGCTATAAGGCCTCCTTTATTTTTCTTGAAGTTCATGACAGAGCTGGGAATACTGTGCTAAAATCTTCTCTTGCTGTCCCTCCTGGGATATACCCACCTGAGTTTCCCCCATTGGGTGAGGTGAGTTAGGAAAGAGTCCTTAGTTACAGAGTTAAGTATTTTGGACTCTGGATTTGGCATGGGTATATCCCATTGATTTTTATCAGACTGTGTAGGTATTCTGAATGTTAGCAGCTTAGCAACATGCTGGCTCAGAAGTCAGAAAGACGGTCTAAAGGAATCATTAATCATCTGAGTTAACAAGGAGAACATGAGGTTAAAAGGCAATGAAGGTAGAAACTGGAAATGTAATCAGAGAATAAGAGATTGAAACTGATCAGTGGGAAAGATTTAGTCATATGACTGAGGGATTAATTTGTTTTGTGTATTTTAGGGACTTCCCTGGTGGCTCAGATGATAAAGAATCTGCCTGCAATGCATTGAGATGTGGGTTCAATCCCTGGGTGGGGAAAATCCCCTGGAGAAGGGAATGGCTTCCCACTTCAGAATTGTTGCCTGGAGAATTCCATGGACAGAGAAGCCTGGTGAGCTGCAGTCCATGGGGTCATGAACAGAAGGACACAGCAGAGAACCTGAAGCCCTGTAGGTCACATGGAAGGGGTCTTCGAAGCTCTGGAGAGATCTGATAACTACTTTTTCTCTCAACTCTTTAGTTTCAAGGCAGTTCCAATGAGAGATTCCATTAACCCCAGATCTTTGGCCTGTTTGTTTTTTAATTCTTTGTTTTGGTCTTTTTTTTTTTTTTCTTTAAGGGCTACTCACCACCCGGGAGAAGAAAACAGAAATGCACAAAGAGATAAAATATGTATTTTGTAATATTTTGCCTCTCCTGTCCCATAACTTATATTTTAGTTCAGTCATGTTTTCCTTTATCCTAGGAATAAGTTACCGGTGTTCCCAGGGGAGTCTTCAATGTCTCATAGAGTTCTTCTTCAAAGACACTGAAGGCCAAGTAAACAACAAGAACCTCAAGAGATAGGATGACATGCCTCTGGCATTAAAAAATCTTGATAAAAAATTTTCTCCTCCTTCCTCACTCCTTACCCATCTGTCCCAAAACAAATCCCTTGAATGTCCAGTCACTGAAACCAGTAGACTTTTCCAGATTCTCATCATGATTATTGCCTCTCTGAATTATCATTGAGTCAGCACAGTGCCTGACATACAGTAGAGATTTAATAAGTAGACAGATTCTCTTTTTCCTTTACCTTCACATGAAAACTAAATTACATCTCTTCTTACTTCTCCAAACATTTCTGTCTTTGTTTCTCCTTCAGATCTGCATATTTATTATGTCTTTAAAGTCCTGTCTTTACCACTTATAAAACAGAGCAAAGTCTTGCTTGCCAATCCTATTAAAAAAAAAAAAAATCTTGGATGAAAGAAAGTGAAAGTGTGAGTCACTCAGTCATGTCTGACTCTTTGTGATCCCATGGACTGGGCCCCACTAGGCTCCCCTGTCCATGGAATTCTCCAGGCAAGAATACTGGAGTGGGTTGCCATTTCCTTCTCTAGGGGATCTTCCTGACCCAGGGATCGAATCTGGGTCTCCTGCAATGCAGACAGATTCTTTACTGTCTTAGTCATCAAGAAAGCCTAAAAAATCCTGGACAAGAGCACTATATTTCCAAGCATTCATTGAAATTAGTTTGGGGATTGACATATGACTAGATTCTGGCTTATAAGATTATGTGTGAAAGTTATGTAAGTTTCTTTCAGTCCTATCTACAAAATTCTGGCTTGGACATCCTCTTTCTCTCTTCTTTTTTCCCAAGAATGAGCATATAAAACAAGTGTTAAAAATGGTAACACATGGAAGGAGCCTAAATCCCTGAGTCTCTTCCTGGAAAACAGTCACCCAGAGTTAGAGTTCAAAAAAAGTTGGCTGTAACTTGTATAAGGAATACTTTTTTTACTGTATTAAGCTGTTGAAAACTAAGATCATGGCATCCAGTCTCATCACTTCATAGAAACTAGAAAGGGAAAAATGGAAGCAGTAACAGACTTTATTTTCTTGGGCTCCAAAATCATGGTAGATGATGAATGCAGCCATGAAATTAAAAGGCACTTGCTCCTTGAAAGGAAAGCTGTGACAAGCTTAGCATATTAAAAAGCAGAGACATCATTTTGCCAACAAAGCTCTGTATAGTCAAAGGTATAATTTTTTTCAGTAGCCTCGTATGGATGTGAGAGTTTGTCCATTAAGAAAGCTGAGCACTGAAGAACTGATGCTTTAAAATTGTGGTGGTGGAGGAGACTCTTGAGCATCCATTGGACTATAAGGAGATCAAAGCAGTCAATTCTAAAGGAAATCATTTCTGAATACTCACTGGCAGGACAGATGTTGAAGCTGAAGTTCTACTACTTAGACCACTTTATGCAAAGAGCTGACTCATTGGAAAACACTCTGATGCTGGGAAAGATTGAAAGCAAAAGGAGAAAGTGGTGGCAGGTAATGAGATGGGTAGATAATGTCACTGACTCAATGGACATGGATTTGAGCAAATCTAGGAGATAGTGAAGGATGGAGGAGCCTGGCATGCTGCAGTCCACGGGCTCCCAAAGAGTCAGATACAGTGACTGAAGAGTAATAAGAAGCTGTTGAAATTGGGGGGCTGTTTGTTAATACTCAGTAGTTAATTACTTTGAGCTTAGACGAATTACTTCCTTCTGAACCTAATTTTTAAAAATAAATGTCAGAAGAAGTCATATAAATCCTACAAGCTTTGTTGTAGTAAGGATTTAGAAAGAAAATACACGTAACAGGCTAGTGTGATGTATTTCAAGCACCAATACTATTAGCCATAGCTGCTTCATATTCAGTGGGCAAAGGTGCCAGTTCTTCCTAACATCCACTATGAACTGTCCACTGTGTCACATCCTTCTTGTGTTCGTTTAATGATTCCTCACTGTGACCCTAGGAGATGAACATTACTGTCCCAATTTTGCTGAACAAGAACACTGAGATTGTGAAAAGTTAAGTAACTTTCCAAAGTGACATAGCCAGAAAGTGTTGTAGTCCAGATTCAATCGAAGCTGAGGTTTATCTCTCTGGTTCCAAACTCCTACCCTTAACGCGACATTCATAGGTGGTGGATATCACTGTGGAGCTTTTCCTTGGCTTTTTCTATTTCTACATGCTCTACATGCTGACTTTCTAGTGGTGAGTTCAATTATCATGTCAACAAGCTACCTGGACTCTTTGTTTGATGCCTGCAAAGAATGCAATTTCCTTCCTCAAAGCCAGATGTCAGTAGATTGCTTTTCCTGTGCATGGCAAGAGCACCCAACTTGGTTCAGTGATAGAAGGATGAGGATGTGTAGAGGGTAGAGGCTGCAGGAAAGCCAGAAGTAGGCTGTAGGAAGTAGAAAGAATGGATAATAGAAAATGAAGTGGGAAGAAGAGTGAATAAACATGTTTCCACATGCTCTTCATTTTCCTTGTAATGACCTTCCCCCCACCACCACCTCCAATCTGCCCACATACTTATCCACCATCCTTTCTCAAACATGGAACCACAGATCACGGGCCTCCTTAGAATGAATGGCCTGAAGTCTTTCCTCCTTCAGTGAACTTAGAGGACTTGCTGCATGGTTTCCTATCTCCTGGGTCCGGAGCACACCCCATCATCACATTTTTTTTCAATTTTACTTATAGTTATGAATTGATTCATCTCTCTCCCCCATTAAACAGTAGATTTCGGATTTCTAGTCAGTCTTTAGTAACTACTGAACCCTGGCACATGAGTGGATAGCTTCTCGGGAGACACAGAAAGACACACAGACCTCCTAGAAAAGGATTCCCATTTTCTGGCCCCTGTTCTGCTCTTGTGTCGGTAGAGATCCCCTTCCATCTCTCCAGTTTCAGCTTCTCATTCAGTGGAAGGAGAGGTTCGTATGTTCTCTGTGCTTTCTCTTCTAATCAAGCATCACATGCTTTTATGTAAATCCAAGAATGTTATTAAAATGCAAGATGTGGGCTCAGAGTCACGCATCCAAAGAGCCTGTGTTCTCAAGTTTCCACTACAAGCTAGAGGTAGTGCTGGCAACAGCATCCACGTCTTCACACCCTCAGACTGAGCCACTTCCCTCTCCAGCAGTCAGCCTCTCACTTGCTTGCTTGATTCAGCAACATTTTAAAATATCAGATTAAATTCTTGAAGTTTTAAGATAATTTTTCTAAACATTGAAATATAGCTCAAGCTCTAGAGCAATATACTTACATCATAAATTAGCTTGTAATTTTCTCATTTATTAATATTTGTATTTATTTGTTAAGTGTTCTTTAAATGTTAGGTGTGAAACTAGCAACAGGGAATACAGAAAAGAAAAACAGAGATAAAATCTTCATGTCCCTACTTTGAAGGAGCTTAGAGTAAGAGTGTGGTTGTCGTTCAGTTTCTAAGTAGTGTCTGACTCTTTGTGACCCCATGGACTACAGCATTCCAGGTACTCCGTCTTTCACTGTCCTTTGGAATTCACTCAAATTTGTGTCCATTGAGTATGTGATGCTATCAACTCTCTCATCCTCTGCTTCCCACTTCTCCTTTTGCTTTCAGTCTTTCCCAGCATCAAGATCTTTTCCAATGACTTGGTTCTTCATATCACGTAGCCAAAGTATTGGAGTTTCAGCTTCAGCATCAGTCCTTCCAATGACTAGGATCATTTCCTTTAGGATTGACTGGTTTGATCTCCTTGCAGTTCAAGGGACTCTCAAGAATCATCTCCAGCACCACAATTTGAAAGCATCAGTTCTTTATTGCTCAGCCTTCTCTATGGTCCAACTCTCACATCCATACACAACTACTGGAAAAAAACCAAAACTTTGACTAGATGGAACTTTGTTGGGTTGTGAAGCTTACAAAAATAAGTGACATTCATAATGACACTCTCTGAGGCAAGTATTATTCTAGAGGTTACAGGGGAGAAGTGGGAGCTGAAGCTAACACAGAAATAAAGCAAGCCTCTGTGAGAAGTCAGCTAGAATAAGTGAGAATGGGGATTGACTGCCATTAGGCTTTATCGCTAAAACTAAGAAGTTACCAAAATGAATCATTCTTGTTTAGAAGAATGCTCTAAAGAAATCAACGTTGCTCAACCTTTTTCCCCTTGAAAGTCCGGAATCAACTCAACCATGCACATAGGGAGGAAAATACCAACTTTAGTGTCGGTGAAGGTGGATTAAAGAATGTGGCTTTGATCTACAATCCAAATCAGGCTTTTGACTCCTTTTCCCTAAGTTTCAACTTTGGGACTCACATGTTTTCAGGTAGGTTGTATAAAAGTCATGACCTGCTCACCTCCATAAAACTGAGAGTCTGAAAATGGGTGCAGAAGTGAGCTGACTGATTTGCCAGGGTCTTTAATCAGGTGTGCATCTCATGTGGATAAAAAGCTGGAGAAAGAAAGCCTCTTTTCTGCTGGCTCATGAGGCAAACAGAGATCCCTGAAGGTGCTACAGCAGACATTCTTGACTCTCCATCTCAGTCGTGGAAGTAAGACAGATCCATACTTCTATAGAGAGGACTCAGTGAGAGGTAGAAAGAAGAAAGAATCTATCTGCTTGCTACATGTGAGAGGGCCCATGCTTCTTCCAGCTGTATGGAAGGAATGCAGAAAGATGGAAAAAACCTTCCCAAGCAGATATCACATACTCTGAGGATCTTTAAATCTTTATTTAATATTTCAATACTCAAAGCTTTCAGTTATCAAACACAATATTCTGGCCTCAGGTCTAAGCTCTTTATGTAAATAACCTCATGCAACTTGTACAGCTACTTTAAAAATTAGCTATTATTACTCTAGTCAATTCTAGCCCCAAAGAAAGGCAATGCCAAAGAATGCTCAAACTAGTGCACAATTGCACTCATCTCACATGCTAGTAATGTTCAAAATTCTCCAAGCCAGGCTTCAGCAATACGTGAACCATGAATTCCCTGATGTTCAAGCTGGTTTTAGAAAAGGCAGAGGAGCCAGAGATCAAATTGTGAACATCCACTGGATTACTGGAAAAGCAAGAGAGTTCCAGCAAAACATCTATTTCTGCTTTATTGACTATGCCAAAGCCTTTGACTGTGTGGATCACAATAAACTGTGGAAAATTCTGAAAGAGATGGGAATACCAGACCACCTGACCTGCCTCTTGAGAAATCTGTATGCAGGTCAGGAAGCAACAGTTAGAACTGGACATGGAACTGATACAGTTCCATGTCCAGACTGGTTTCAAATAGGAAAAGGAGTACGTCAAGGCTGTACATTGTCACCCTGCTTATTTAACTTATATGCAGAGTACATCATGAGAAATGCTAGACTGGAAGAAGCACAAGCTGGAATCAAGATTGCAGGGAAAAATATCAATACCCTCAGATATGCAGATGACAGCACCCTTATGGCAGAAAGTGAAGAGGAACTAAAAAGCCTCTTGATGAAAGTGAGAGTGGAGAGTGAAAAAGTTGGCTTAAAGCTCAACATTCAGAAAACGAAGATCATGGCATCTGGTCCCATCATTTCATGGGAAATAGATGGGGAAACAGTGGAAACAGTGTCAGACTATTTTTTTTTTTCGGCTCCAAAATCACTGCAGATGGTGATTGCAGCCATGAAATTAAAAGACGCTTACTCCTTGGAAGAAAAGTTATGACCAACCTAGATAACATATTCAAAAGCATAGACATTACTTTGCTGACTAAGGTCCGTCTAGTCAAGGCTATGGTTTTTCCAGTGGTCATGTATGGATGTGAGAGTTGGTCTGTGAAGAAGGCTGAGTGCCGAAGAATTGATGCTTTTGAACTGTGATGTTGGAGAAGACTCTTGAGAGTCCTTGGACTGCAAGGAGATCCAACCAATCCATTCTGAAGGAGATCAGCTGTGGGATTTCTTTGGAAGGAATGATGCTAAAGCTGAAACTCCAGTATTTTGGCCACCTCATGCGAAGAGTTGACTCATTGGAAAAGACTCTGATGCTGGGAGGGATTGGGGGCAGGAGAAGGGGACGACAGAGGATGAGATGGCTGGATGGCGTCACTGACTCAATGGACGTGAGTCTGAGTGAACTCTGGGAGTTAGTGATGGACAGGGAGGCCTGACATGCTGCGATTCATAGGGTTGCAAACAGTTGGACACGACTGAGCTGAACTGAACTCTAGTCAAAGCTATGGTTTTTCCAGTAGTCATGTATGGATGTGAGCTTTTGACCATAAAAAAAGGTGAGAGCCAAAGAATTGATGCTTTTGAACTGTGGTGTTGGAGAAGACTCTTGAGTGTTTCTTGGAATACAAGGAGATCCATCAAGTCCATCCTAAAAGAAATCAGTCCTGATTATTCATTGAAAGGACTGATACTGAAGCTGTAATGCCATGGCCACCTGATTGAAAGAACTGACTCATTGGAAAAGACCCTGATGCTGGGAAAGATTGAAGGTGGGGGAAGAAGGGAACGAAAGAGGATGAGATGGTTGAATGGCATCACCAATTCGATGGACATGAGTTTGAGTAAACTCCAGGAGTTGGTGATGGACAGGGAGGGCTGGTGTGCCGCAGTCCATAGGGTTATAAAGAGTCAGACACGACTTGAGTGGCTGAACTGAAAACTGAAACTCTATAATTTACAAGTGTGGTGATCAAGATTTAGAGAATTGGAATGATTTTGTTCATGGTCGTAGCTACCAGTGCATGAGGTTTGTCTGACTTCCCTTCCTTTCTCATTGCCTGCTTAGCATTTTTATATTTACTCAGGACATTTTGCATCTTTGCTTTTGAATCTCTGACTTTGTGTTCATGCTTTGAACTTGAGAATGCATTTATCTTTAAATGTTACTTACTGCAAGGAACTTTCTCTTTTTTCTTTCAGTTCTTATTCTGGGCTTTTGATAAAATATCATACCACTTAGCATATTATGCATGCTTGCTAAGTTGCTTCAGTTGTGTCCAGCTCTTTGTGCCCCCATGGGCTGTAGCCTTCCAGGCTCCTCTGTCTATGGGATTCTCCAAGAAAAATACTAGAGTGGGTTACCAATTTCCTCCTCCAGGAGATCATCCCACCCGTGGAGTTGAGCCCACATCTCTTATGTCTCCTGCATTGGCAGGTGTGTTCTTGACCAGTAGCACCCCTACCCCCACCCTGGGAAGCCCATCATATTATACATTATATTGTATCAAGCTATATGTGCTGCAGACTGAATTATGTTGCCCCAGATTCACACATTTAAACCCTACCCCACAGCATAATAACATTTGGAGATGGAGTCTTTGGGGAGGTAAATAGATTTAGAAATAGAAATAATAGATTGAGATAGGTAATGAAACGATACCCTCATGATGGGATTAGTGGTGTTGTAAGACGAGACTGCATAGCACTTGCACTGTCTTCACCATGTGAGGATACAGCAAAAGCCAACATCTGTAAACTGGAAAGAGAGCCTTTACCAGAACCCAAGTATGCTGATACCTTAATCTTGGACTTTCAGCCTCCAGAACTGTGGGAAAATAAGCTTCTGTTATTTAAGTCTACTTTTTGTTGTGGGAGACCATGCAGACTAAAAAAAATATGTATCATATAATACCACAGATAACATAATCACACGTGATGTGCCATATAAAAATTATGTTATCTTTATTTTTTGTTACCCTATTCCTTTTCTGTCCACCTACTTTTTAATTTCTCCCCAGAAACTTGCATATTACCTAGCACGTAGTAGGCATATTGGAGAAGGAAATGGCAACCCCCTCCAGTGTTCTTGCCTGGAGAATCCCAGGGATGGGGGAGCCTGGTGGGCTGCCATCTATGGGGTTGCACAGAGTTGGACACGACTGAAGTGACTTAGCAGCAGCAGTAGGCATATAGTAATAATTGGTGGATACATAAAAAAAAACAAATGAATCTAGTCCTGTCCTCTCTGAATAACCCACCATTGTTAGTAAATGGGTTCTCCGGCTTGACTCCACTCTGCTTGATCAGTGTCTATAGAGAGCCTTCCTTCTGGTCCAGTGCAGGGTTCAACCCACTGGCTTCTCAATTCAACCAATGCATTTAGTCCATGAGTATTTCCTAAACTCAATCCGAGGTCTGCAAGTATTTCTCCCAAGGATCTTGGGATCATTTCCCTCCTTGAATTTCGGCTGCTGTGTCCAGATGGAGTGTAATTCGGGACCCCATAAAAATCACCATCCAAGACAAAATGAAAATTGCAAAGGGGAGGATGCATCAGGAAATTTTTCAAGTCAGTAATTCATCCTGGAATAAAGTGATGATTCTCCATGTCCAGAGCTGTGGGCCATGGGGGCAGAAAAGGCTGCTGCCTTTTCTCCAGCTGCTGAGCTCCAAGTCTGGGAAACTTGTCAAACCTAGAAGTATGGTTTGCAATCTCTTTCAAAGGCACTGCTCATATAGAGGTGCTGTGGATCGATTTGTGGTGCTAAAGTGCTTGCACCCTTTCCGGAGGGGGCTGTGTCCCTGAATATTTAACAAGGAAAGTAATAATAGTCTTAAACAGGAGGGTGGAATTGAGTTGGGTGATTTGGGGCAGCCGCAGCCTGGATTATAAAACTGAAAAGAGAAGATGGACAATTTTTATTGATTTGGGGCCTATTTTTTCTTACTTTATTTGCTGCTTTAAAATCTATGTACTTTGCTCCTAGCAGCTTCCTGTCTGGATAATAGAAAAACACTTTCTGTAAGTGGTTAACCTGACAGGTTTTCATTTGTGCCTGGGCTGCCAAGAGCCACTTATGACTCTTACCCTGCACATTTACAATCCTCTGTATATCCTGGATTCATTTATTCATCCATCCATCCATTCATTCAACTTTGGTTGATCTTATCATGTGCATGAAAAAAAAATACTCTTTGCCAAAAATAAATAAAAGTAAAAATGTTTCTACTCGGAAGAAGCTCCCATAAGGCAAGACACATTGACAACCACTGTGTGATGTGTTTGAATGTAGTGTGCCAAGCTTCTAGAAATAATAGACACAATTCCACCTGGCTTGGCTGTCAAAGAAGCCATTTCGGAATATATGTCTCTGGATTGATCTCCACTCTTTATCTCAGCACTCAGTAGTCAAATAGGTTAATGACTGAATAAATCGGCGGTTCTCTTTTCCAAACTGAATTGGTTAGACTAGGTTTTCACAGGTTCCCCAGCATCCATACAGGGTAAAACTGCACGAGGAACTAAGAGAGACAGCAATTTAGCTCCAGCAACTGTACCAGTGTCACAGAGAGCTGGACATCATTATTCAGAATGCAACTGACATTCTAATAGCTTAATAAACCTGTAATTTCGTTCTCCTGTCTCTGCTTCTTGTTACGTGTTGCTTCTCCCTTGTATGTCAGCGCTTCCACCACTCAAGACTTCTGTGTACTGTCTTCCTTTAGATATTTCTCTACAACTTCCTATTTTTACCGTTAACCAGATGATATAGCTCCTAGACTTAGGTTTATCACTCTTCCCTGGGTTGCGGTGAGAAAAGAATTGCTGCGTGGGCATTTTATTTTATTTTATTTTAATTAATTAATTTATTTTAATTGGAGGCTAATTAGTTTACAATACTGTAGTGGTTTTTGCCATACATTGACATGAATCAGCCATGGGTGTTCAAATGTACGACAATCTTTACCCAGAGTGAAGACATTAAGATAAGGACCCAAGCTTTGGATCCCTGCCCCAAGTTTCTGCTTTTGGATTCCTGGGTCACCTTTTTTTTTTTTTATCCTTAGGTATTTTATTTTATTTTATTTTAATTTTATTTTTATTTTATAAGTTACCATGTAAGAGCTGAGCCTGTGAAAAGTGAGTGACCTCTGCCCAATCACTTTATAAGTAACAGGGCCTTTCTATTCTGCTTTCTGTCTCCTGATTGCTTTCTCTTGAGTTAGGACTGGCCTTCCTCTGGCTCACTGCACCCCACACTCCCAGCTCTGGTATCTGTAAGTAATAAATCTTGTGACTTTACTTCCTTCCCATGAGTGTGTTGAAGCTGTGTGCCTGCTACATGCTAAGTTGCTTCGGTTGTGTCCTATTCTTTCGAGATGCTATGAACTATAGCCGACCAGGCTCCTCTGTTCATGGGATTCTCCAGGCAAGAATACTGGAGTAGGTTACCATGATGTCCTCCAAGGGGTCTTTCCAACCCAGGGGTCGAACCCACATCTCTTATGTCTCCTGCATTGCATTGGCAGGCAGTTTCTTGACCACTAGAGACACACACCTTTTATCAAACTGGGCCCAAGGTTTTCATTTTCCCAAAGCTAAAGGAGCTCCCTGCCAACCCTATGAGGGTGGCTTGCGCCTCTTCATTCAGCAGGTCTTAATCGGCATATCCTTAATTTAACACACCAGCTACAGGGCCAATGAACACATGGGTTTAGGACTAATTTGAATAAGAGCCTTATTTCAGCTATCTCCCATGCAATTCATCGCAGTCACTCAGATGGTCTTATTGAAAGTGTTACAGAGAAACAAAGCTAACTTGAAGACTACAGTGGAGCAGATTGGCCAATGACGTGACCAGATCTGTCCTTGCTTAATATGAGCTCATTGTCAGTACCCTGTCTTAGCCCCACTAAATCAAAAATCCTTCCTCCCGACTTGCCTTTATTCAGATTTTAGGTTAGAACTTCTAAGCAAACAAAACCATATTCTTGTTGCTGCTTATGTCAACAACTATTCTGGGTTCATTTTGGGGGAAATAGTATTCAATAGAAATAAAAATCTTTAAAAAGAAATTGTGGCTGGATGGGATATTTATATACCTTTACTTATTCAGCCTGAATATTAAATATTGGAGAAGCAACTCTTTAGATAACTGTCAATAGGCTATCTTGAGCTTTTTACCCTGGGACTTATGAAACCCAGATATGAAGGCTTTTGCTGAAATAGTAGGTACTTTGCTATGTGAGTAGTTAAAGATCAATCTGTAATCAATATATACCAAAAGAAATGCAGTTTCTAGGTCACTGAAAATGAAAGTGAAATTGTTAGCCGCTCAGTCATGTCCAACTCTTGGCGACTCCATGGACTTTAGCCTGTCAGGTTCCTCTGTCCAAGGAATTGTCAGGTGAGAATACTGGAACAGGTGGCTA
Organism: Oreotragus oreotragus; assembly: GCA_006410675.1. NCBI lineage: Eukaryota > Metazoa > Chordata > Mammalia > Artiodactyla > Bovidae > Oreotragus > Oreotragus oreotragus. The sequence goes on from SJYX01001462.1 coordinate 338,112, forward strand.
TTCCTTTTCCAGGGGTTCTTCCTGACCCAGAGATTGAACCTGGGTCTCCCATATTGCAAACAAATTTCTACCACCTGAGCCACCAGGGAAGTCAATATGTGATCGATATGGGTTAGTCGTTCAGTTGTGTCTGACTCTTCACGATCCCATGGACTGTAGCCTGCCAGGCTCCTCTGTCCATGGAATTCTCCTGGGAAGAATACCAGAGTGGGTTTCCATTCCCTTCTCCAGGATGTAATCAATATATGCCAATAGAAATGTAGTTTCTAGGTCAATAGAACAGCTAAAAATCCATTTACTGAGGGTTTTCTTTGTGTTGTCATGTTCTACTGCTCTCTTCTTGGGAGGAGAGGAAAAGGGTTCAATGTTTTTCTATGAATTCTTGTATTAAAGACACTTAATTCTTTCATTTTTTTTGTGCTTAAATCTCCAAGTATTCTATTATTGAAACGTTCTCTCTAACCATTCCTGTCCCAGCTGCCCCCAGTACATATGAGCTTCTTGTTTTACTTGCTTTTCTGACAATGGTGCTTTTTCTCGCTTGATCACTGGCTCTCTGGTCTCTGCCTTGATCTTGTGAAGGCGTGAGAATTTAAAGTCCATTTCAGAAAAGAGTCATATCCTCATTGGAGTGCCTGTTGAAGCAGGGATTCCATTTACCTTTGTAATACTATTAAATACTTAAACTATAGAAAACCTGGAGTTTTGTCTACTGTAGACTCTGACTAGAGGAACTAGAGAAGAACCAGGCAGGGCTTTGCACCTAAGAAACTGTTCAAGGTTCAACATTCAGAAGAGTCAGTATAGAAGAGTTTGGTTGACCAAAAACGAAGGCATTTCTCCTTCTTGTCTTGTCAATTGAGCCAGTGCCTAAATGCTCCGGACTTCCCACCTTCTAGTGAGGCAGTTTCGGAGAAGGCACTGGCACTCCACTCCAGTACTCTTGCCTGGAAAATCCCATGGATGGAGGAGCCTGGTGGGCTGCAGTCCATGGGATCGCGAAGTCAGACACGACTGAGCAACTTCACTTTCACTTTTCACTCTCATGCAATGGAGAAGGAAATGGCAACCCACTCCAGTGTTCTTGCCTGGAGAATCCCAGGGACAGAAGAGCCTGGTAGGCTGCCATCTCTGGGGTCACACATAGTCGGACACGACTGAAGTGACTTAGCAGCAGCACTGAGGCAGTTTGATAGTGTGTTTCATGTGACAGCCCAGGGGAGAACTGAACTCAATTTTCCACAACAATAAGGTTTTTAAGGAAATTAATTTTAGGGAAGAATATTTAAAATAATACACGTGTACCTTATCTTGCAACTTATGTGATCACGATTTTTTTAAGAGTAGCTGTTCCAAAGTCTTTATATATTTATGACTCATTTATAAGCCTTTGTAAAGTATGTGCTAATATTCTTAATTAAAAATTAGGAAACTAAAGTTCAGAGAGGTTAGCTAATTTATCCAGTATAAAACCTGCTGGTAGTAGGGGGGCCAGGACTTTCATTCAGTTCTGTTAAAAACACAGATGTTACATGCTTTTAGCTACAAAGTGGTACATTGTTGCATTTCTGGGCTAAAGGTGGTTAAAGACCTAAATTAAATTCTTAATTCAATAGTTGATTTAAGAGTCTCAGTTTTATCCCATTCATTAGCAATCATCGTATTTTTCAGCATTCCGGTGCTTATGTTGGAGAAAAGATTTATATCTCATAAATCACTACTTCTTGTTTTTTTCACCATTTGTCTTAAGTTCTTAAGGGGCAAAATGATGGAAAATTAAAAAAGAAAAATAGGGAAGAAAGAAAAAGAGAACGATAAAATCAAGTCTTTTAATAGTGTCAAACCTCAAAGCCATTTTGAAGATGAATGGCATACTGAAGCCTTCCCAAGTAGCTGAATGGTAAAGAATCCGCCTGCCGATGCAGTCCCAGGTTGGATCACTGGGTCAGGAAGATGCCCTGGAGAAGGAAAAGGCATCTCATTCCAGTATTCTTGCCTGGAGAATTCCATGAACAGAGGAGCCTGGTGGGCTACAGTCCATGATGTCGCAGAGTCAGACATGACTGAGCACGCACACACACAGCATACCAAGAGGATAAGGTTAATCTTGAACTTAAGCCCCTGGATGTGTTTTCACTTGTTTGTTGTACTTATTTGAGTTTGGTCTGATGGTAATTTGCACCATCAGACAGTTTTGAAATCTATGTTCATATACTGGCATTAATCATGAGTGCCCTGCTTTTTGTCCCAAAAGTGAAAGTGTTAGTGAGTCATGTCCGACTCTTTTGACCCCGTGGACTGCAGCCCACCAGGCTCCTCTCTCCATGAAATTCCCCAAGCAAGACTACTGGAGTGCGTTGCTATGTCCTTGTCCAGGGAACCTTCCTGACCCCAGGTTCTGAACCTGGGTCTCCTGCATCACAGGTAGATTCTTTACTGTCTGAGCCACCAGGGAGGCCCCACGTTTTGTTCTAGAGTAATGCTAAACAAGTGAAAAAAATATTAACTCAATAAACAGGGACCCCACCATAGAAGAATAGGAAGTGATCAAAGAGGGAGAAGGTAAGAGGGACGCTGAATCAGAGTGAGAGCGTACTGCAACTTACAGGGCCAGGAGTGGACACACACAGAAAGGAGTGATGAATTCAGGACACGCTTGCAATCCGCTGAAACACAGAAGTCTTACAATGTATATGAGAACATGTAATATATATATATATATATATGTATATGAACGTTGTATATATTTACCTTGTCTCAGAACCTGGCATTCTGCTTGGCTCAAAGTAGCAATGATTTACTGAATCACTTTGACTGTATTAATATAAATCATATAGGTTTTGGGGGCTCTGTGACTTTTAATTTCAAAAAAGATTGTTAATAAAGTCCTGAATAATTAAGAGTTGATTGCACCTACATTTCTCTGACACTCATCTTCTTTTTATTATATGTTTGCTTTATGATTTCTGGAACAAAAGCTATTTCTGCTGTGCGTGTTGCCTAAAGAACTTCACTCTTTATACAATAAATGAAAGAAGTCCCAGAGATACCAGAAGAAAGAGGAAAAGGCATTTATTTTACGAACTAATTTGGAAACCTGTAACTTGCTTGATTTAAAAAGTAGATTTCAAAATGAGGCATTTTCCAGGACTAAAATTTTCGCAAGAACCTCTCAAGTAATATTACATTTTGATATGCATGATCTCATTTGATGAAATATGAAGAGCTGAAACTATGACCTACATTTTAAAGATGAAGAAACCAGTTCACCAAGAGGTAAAGCTGTTTGTTCAAGGGAGAGATCAGGGTAGAAATCAAATGGAGTGCTGGGCTTTCTCTAGGGCACAGGGTAGCCATTGCTTATCAAAGCTATTTCTCATTTCCCATTGAGCTGAGGTGGTTTCTCCATTAAACCTCAATTCAAGAAGAGGGCACAAAATTTCAGAAATTCAGACTGTCTTGTTACCTCCAGGAGACAGAGATATCTATTTGTGAAAAATAAAATGTAGGCCAAAGGGTCAATTTTAGCCTCCAGTTTAACATTTCTTAAAATATATGTTTGATGTTGAGGATCCAGGCAAGGAAAAAGTATTCAAAGCTACCCTGTAAACTTTTGATACTATTTCTGTTCTGATTTTGAATTGTGTTTTCCCTGTTGCTGTTATTCAGTTCGTAAGTCATGTCCAACCTTTGTGACCCCATGGACAGGCCAGGTTCCTGTGTCTATGGATTTTCTGGGCCAGAATGCTGGAGTGGGTTGCCATTTCCTTCCTCATTTCTTGTGTGTCCTGCACTGGCAGGCAGATTCTCTATCTCTATGCCACCTGGGGAGCTTGTGTGTTTTCTTTAGCCACTTTTAAAATGTGTTGAACTAAAGTGAAGTAAGTACATTTTTAGAATGCTCTCTTATTTGCTTATTCAACAAAAAATTATGATGCACCAACTGAAGCCTGGATATAGTTTTTGATGATACATATAGAAAGAGAAACAAGATTTCTTGACTTAATGAAAATGTGTGAAAGTACTATTTTAAATAACTGGCATTTATTTAATACTTACTACATGCCCACTTCAGCTTTAATTATTCATTTGTATTAGCCCACTTAGGTCTTTATAGTTCTATGTGGTAGGTATTATAACTATCCTCATTTTATACACAAAAAAGTGGGGTGCAAAGAGGTTAACTGACTTTCCAAAATTCACTCTGTCAATAAGTTAGAGAGCTGGGATCCAAACCAAGGCAGTCTGGTTCCTCAGCCTTTGTTTAACTGCTATAAAATATTGATTAGCACACTGCAAAAGTTTGAACACATTATTCCATATGAGTGACATTTGAGTACAACTAATTGGGGAAGCCTCAGTAACTAATATAGTAGAGATATTCTCAACATTCACTTTTTCCTTCTCTTTAATAGCACAAAACAGATGCTTGCCAGTTACCAAACTGTTTCTTTCTCATTCTCCTCTTGTATATCTCACTCCCTTTTCCCAGATCTTATCTTCATTACTTCAATAAAAGGACAATTCTTCTATTACTTTCATAGCACGATTGCATGTTGGGGATCAAGATGTGGAGTTCTGATTATTTGCCAAAGGAGGTTGCTGTACTTATGGTGTGTGCTTAGGCCAAGGAACTTCCCAGGCGATGCTCATGGTAAAGAACCTGACTGCCAGTGCAGAAGACATAAGAGACTAGAATTCGATCCCTGGGTCAGGGAGCTCCTCTGGAGGAAGGCATGGCAACCCACTCCAGTGTTCTTGCCTGGAGAATCCCATGGACAGAGAGGAGACTATACAGTCTATAGGGTTGCAAAGAGTCAGGCATGAGTGGAGCAACTGAGCACACAGGCACACACGTTTAGGCCAAGGTACCAGGACAGCAAATGGCGACTTCCTGCACTACCGTGCTCTGTGCTTTTTAGGATTTTCCACAGTTCACAGAAATCTGCTCAGAGGAAGCAGCTCATTTGATTACTTGAGGATTTGCATTAATAACACGACTGCCCAGCTGTCGAGAAAAAGTACACTCCTCAGTGTTCCTTTTCAGTGCCCTTGGCCCAGCTCTAGAAGTAAGCTCCTCAGTCCCCAAGTGCCGCATTGCACATGCACCATCACTCCCACCACTACACCGTTGCTTGGCAACAGCAGTACTTGTTCCACTTGCAAGATGGGAAGGAGATGAATGGATAACCAGGAAAAGCCCCAGCCTTGTAATTTCTCATCCCATTGTGGAAAAGCACAGAGTGAGTGCTCAGCCTTAATGCTATCTCAAAATGGCAGCCTGAAGATAGTTTTTGTTACCAGAAAGGAATCATTAGAATCCACTAGACTTAAAATAAAGGGTCCCTTTAGCTCTTAAAACCTTAGTGGTTCAAATAGTGCTCTTTATTTATAAATCTTACTGTGTTGCTAACTACTAAGGAGATACAAGTGGTAAATGATCTGATAGTTGAGGTATAGGCAAACTGACGCTGAGAAATCAATCAATCAGCCATGCAAATTTTATTCAGCACTTGTTAGGAACACTGATAGCCGTCACTTAATGAGTACCTTCTCTGTGTGCACCTCCATGCTAATGCTCTATCCATCACCTTGTTTAATGCTTACAACACCCTTGTGAGATAGGATCTATTATTCTTGTCTTAGTGATAAGGAAATTACTGTTCAAACAGGTTGAATAAATTGTTCATTGTCATGCAGAGTGTCAGATTTGAACCTAGGGCTGTTTGACTCCAAATTCTCTTAACCTCTAAGATCATTTGTCTACTCTACTTGCTACTCCCCATGCCCAGTGCCAGTCTCTGAGATATTTCACCATGCCAGCCATATTTGTCATGCATCTACTCTATGGTAGGCTTCCCAGGGGGCACTAGTAGTTAGGAACCTGCCTGTCAGTGCAGGAGATGCAAGAAACATGGGTTCGATCCCTTGGTCGGGAAGATCCCCTGAAGTAAGAAATGGCAACCCACTCCAGTATTCTTGCCTGGAAAATTCCATGGGTAGAGATGCCTGGCAGGTTATATAGTCCACGGGACCACAAAGAGTCAGACATGACTGAACACAAACACAGCTTATACTGTATGGTAGCCTGCAAGCAACAAACTGAAGTTGTCTGTTTTACCAGTTAAAATTCTGTGCCTCTGCTTTAACTGTTTCATATGTCTTTCCTGATGGTTGAAAGTCAAGGAGGTCTGGGATCAAATATTGACTCTATAACTTATAAGTTTATATAAACATTGGTGAATGAAGTTATACTGTTTATAATTATCAGCTCATAATTATTTTATCCATCAAGAACTGTGAAGAATCTGAGATTTTTTTCATTTGCAAATAACAAGTAAATCTACTATACATAGATGCCAGTGGGAGATAAAAGACTTCTGGTTAGAGGTAAAGGCTTTCATTATTCATGGCACAGCAACTCAGTGGTAAAGAATCCCCCTGCCAATGCAGGAGAGCTGGGTTCAATCCCTGGGTCAGGAAGACACCCTGGAGGAGGAAACGGCAACCCACTCCAGTGTTCTTATTCTTGCCTAGAAAATCTCATGGACAAGAGACTGGTGGACTATAGTCCACAGGGTCACAAAAGAGTCAGGCATGGCTGAGAGATTGAGCCCGATATGATGAGGCATGGTAGGCAGCATAAGATTTACATTCACATTGGTTTGCTGTGTCCTCAACGTCCATGAGATGATGCAGAGAGGCCCACATAGATGCTATGTACAGAATAGGCCTGTATCACAGTGGAGCAACTCCAAGTTTTTGGGAGGAAGAAAAAAAAAAAGAAAACTCTAGTCTTTTTCTTTCTTTATTTGGGTATGGTTTCGGGCTTCCCAGGTGGCACTAAGTTCAATAGTTCAGTTGTGTCCAGCTTTTTGCAACCCCATGGATTGTAGCACGCCAGGGTTTCCTGTCCATCACCAACTCCCAGAACTTGCTCAAACTCATGTCCACTGAGTCAGTGATGCCATCCAACCATCTCACCCTCTATCTTATCATCCCCTTCTCCTCCTGCCTTCAATCTTTCCCAGCATCAGGGTCTTTTCTGATGAATCAGTTCCTCACACCAGGTGGCCAAAGTATTGGAGTTTTAGCATCAGTATCAGTCCTTCCAATGAATAATCAGGACTGATTTCATTTAGGATGGACTAGTTGGATCTCCTTGCAGTCCAAGGGACTCTCAAGAGTCTTCTCCAACACCACAGCTCAAAAGCATCAATTCTTTGGCACTCAGCTTTCTTTATAGTCCAACTCTCACATCCATACATGACTAACAAAAAAAAGCAGGTGATGCTAGTGGTGAAGAATGTGCCTACCAATGCACAAGACACGGGGGATGCAAGAGAAATGAGCTTGATCCCTGGGTTAGGAGGATTCCCCTGGAGAAGAACATGGCAGCCTACTCCAGAATTCTTGCCTGGAGAATCCCATGGACAAAGGAGCCTGGGCTACAGTCCATGGGCTGCAAAGAGTAGGACATGACTGAGCAACTTGTATGCTATAGTTGCTTTACAGTGCTGTGTTGGTTTCTGCTATTCAAGGAGGTGAATCAGTTAAATGTGTACATATATCTTTCCCTCTTGGACCTCCCTCCTATGCACCCCACATCCCACCCCTCTAGGTTATCACAGTCCACCAAACCAAACTCCCTGCACTATAACAGATTCCCAGTAGCTGGCTATTTTACACGTGGTAGTGTGTATATGCCAATTCCAACCTCCCAATTCAAGGAGACTGCTAGAAAATGTACTCAACATTTGCCCCATGAAGAGACATTATCCTTCTGGCCAGGAAGCAAACCTTCTCTCTGCTCTGGAGGAAGACACTGCCCTTATCTTCCAAGGATGCTGCTATATGAGCATTCTTAAAAAGCTAATCTAGGACAATGCCTACCCAAGGCATGCAGAAATGTGAGTGCTCCACAGAGAGCTGTTTCTCAAAAGTATCAAATAATCAAAAGCATGTTATAAGATAACTGCTTACAATAGTACCTGCCAGAATGAAGAAAATGGGTGTGTTTTTTGAGTGAATGAATAAAAAGCGAAGTGATATTAAGATCCAAATAAATGACAGTGGGAAACAGAAAAAGAGGAAAATATGCACTTGGGAATCAAAAGATCCTGATTTCATAGTTGCTTCCATAGTTTTTATCTGAGATTACAAAACTCCTTTTTTAAGTCTCATGGTTTTCACTGATATAATGAAAGTCATAATACAAACACTTCAGAGTTATGCTTATAATTATATGTGAGACACTGTATACATATACACATCAGTTCAGTTCAGTTCAGTCACTCAGTCGTATCCGACTCTTTGCGACCCCATGAATCGCAGCACGCCAGGCCTCCCTGTTCATCACCAACTCCCGGAGTTCATTCAGACTCACGTCCATCGAGTCCGTGATGCCATCCAGCCATCTCATCCTCGGTCGTCCCCTTCTCCTCCTGCCCCCAATCCCTCCCAGCATCAGAGTCTTTTCCAGTGAGTCAACTCTTCACATAAGGTGGCCAAAGTACTGGAGTTTCAGCTTTAGCATCATTCCTTCCAAAGAAATCCCAGGGCTATCTCCTTCAGAATGGACTGGTTGGATCTCCTTGCAGTCCAGGGGACTCTCAAGAGTCTTCTCCAACACCACAGTTCAAAAGCATCAATTCTTTGGCACTCAGCTTTCTTTATAGNGGGCTATCTCCTTCAGAATGGACTGGTTGGATCTCCTTGCAGTCCAGGGGACTCTCAGGAGTCTTCTCCAACACCACAATTCAAAAGCATCAATTCTTCAGCACTCAGCCTTCTTCACAGTCCACTTCTCACATCCATTCATGACTACTGGAAAAACCATAGCCATGACTAGATGGACCTTAATTGGCAAAGTAATGTCTCTGCTTTTGAATATGCTATCTAGGTTGGTCATAACTGTTCTTCTAAGGAGTAAACGTCTTTTAATTTCATGGCTGCAGTCACCATCTGCAGTAATTTTGGAGCCCTAAAAAATAAAGTCTGACACGGTTTCCATTGTTTCCCCATCTATTTCCCATGAAGTGATGGGACTGGATGCCATATAGCTATATGTTAAACATATATGGCATACAGACACACACACTTATATGTATATAAAACCTGTCTCATAGAAGGCAAGCAATATACTCTTATGGACTCTTGCTTTAATGTAATAGAAATCAAATTGAGCGGACTTAAGATATGCAGAGTAAATTATGAGAAATGCTGGGCTGGAAGAAGCACAAGCTGGAATCAAGATTGCCTGGAGAAATATCAATAACCTCAGATATGCAGATGACACCACCCTTATGGCAGAAAGTGAAGAGGAACTAAAAAGCCTCTTGATGAAAGTGAAAGAGGAGAGTGAAAAAGTTGACTTAAAGCTCACCAGTCAGAAAACAAAGATCATGGCATCTGGTCCCATCACTTCATGGGAAATAGATGGGGAAACAGTGGA
>SJYX01001462.1:347954-414590 GCA_006410675.1 Oreotragus oreotragus
AGGAAAGTTATGACCAACCTAGATAGCATATTAAAAAGCAGAGACATTACTTTGCCAACAAAGGTCCATCTAGTCAAGACTATGGTTTTTCCTGTGGTCATGTATGGATGTGAGAGCTGGACTGTGAAGAAGGCTGAGCTCCAAAGAATTGATGCTTTTGAACTGTGGTGTTGGAGAAGATTCTTGAGAGTCCCTTGGACTGCAAGGAGATCCAACCAGTCCATCCTAAAGGAGACCAGTGCTGGGTGTTCATTGGAAGGAATGATGCTAAAGCTGAAACTCCAGTACTTTGGCCACCTCATGCGAAGAGTTGACTCATTGGAAAAGACCCTGATGGGAGGCATTGGGGGCAGGAGGAGAGGGGACAACAGAGCATGAGATGGCTGGATGGCTTCACTGACTTGATGCACATGAGTCTGAGTGAACTCTGGGAGTTGTGATGGACAGGGAGGCCTGGCGTGCTGCAGTTCATGGGGTCATAGAGTCAGACACGACTGAGTGACCGAGCTGAACTGAACTGAACTGAAGCAGAAAGGGAGGCATATGGATATCTGGTGGAACTCAAGGGCTTCCCTGATGGCTCCCATGGTAAAGCATCTGCCCACAATTCAGGAGACCCGAGTTCGATTCCTGGGTCGGGAAAGTCCCCTGGAGAAGGAAATGGCAACCCACTCCAGCACTCTTGTCTGGAAAATCCCATGGACGGAGGAGCCTGATAGGCTACAGTCCATGGGGTCGCAAAGAGTTGGACAGGACTGAGCGACTTCACTTCACTTCAAGTGTGAAAATGCTTTCAGCTCTGAGGAAAGATGGCAAAGAGGGACTCAAAGAATATAGGAATCCTTTATTCTTATTATTACCATTGTTTTTATTTGATTTTCAATATGTCTGAAAGAACACTGAAGAACTGATGCTTTTGAACTGTGGTGATGGAAAACATTCTTGAGAGTCTTTTGGACTGCAGAAAGATCAAACCTGTCCATCCTGAAGAAAATCAGTCCTGAATATTCCTTGGAAGGACTTATGTTCCAATACTTTGGCCACCTGGTACAAAGAACTGATTCATTAGAAAGACCCTGCTGCTGGGAAAGATTTAAGGCAGGACGAGAAGGGGATGGCAGAGGATGGTTGGATGGCAGATGTTGGATAACATCATCAACTCGATGGACATGAGTTTGAGCAAGCTCTTGGGAGGTGGGGATGGACAGGGAAGCCTGGCATGCTGCAGTCCATGGGATTGCAAAGAGTGGGGCATGACTGAGTGACTGAACTGAACTGAACTGAATGTCTGCTGCTGCTGCTGCTAAGTCTCTTCAGTCGTGTCCAACTCTGTGCGACCCCATAGATGGCAGCCCACTAGGCTCCTCTGTCCCTGTTATTCTTCAGGCAAGAACACTGGAGTGGGTTGCCATTTCTTTCTTCAATGCATGAAAGTGAAAAGTGAAAGTGAAATCGCTCAGTCATGTCAACTCTGTGCGATCTCATAGTCGGCAGCCCACCAGGCTCCTCTATCCATGGGACTTTCCAGGGAAGAGTACTGGAGTGGGGTGCCATCATCTTCTCTGGAATTGAATGTCTAGTTTCTTCTTTTTTCTACTTCACTAACTTGTCTTTATCTGCTCATGGAGAAAGATGTAGTTATCTCACCATGTAAGAGATTGTATATTTGGGTCCAGCCAGATGGAAAGACATTATGGTTCTGATTTGAGTTTTGGGAGAAAGAGATAGTTTTTGGTTCATTGGGTTAGATGTTCACCTTGGATCAATTTACTATGGTCTGAAACAGGTGGAGGACATCATAGGTAGAAACCTTAGCTGCACAAGCCCACCTCTGTGGTAGAGGGGTGGGTGGTAGGCAACTGCTTGTGAAGAGGGGTAGGTGATAACTCCATTATACAGCTACTACTTTTATTATTAATCCGTGCTTTGAGAAGAATTTCTATCACTTACTAACTAGAGTCTAGACTACTGCACTACAGAATTCACAAAGAAAGAAGGATTGGGATGTGTGTGAGGGCTGGAGAGTCATGCTTTCCAAAAAAAGAATGATCTGTGTGGTGTTATATCTGGGAGAGGAGTGGAAATGAACACGCTCTTAAAGAGTAGTTGCTTTTCATATGTTGAAACTAGTAAACAAAATAATGAAAAAATTGCACTTTTAGAGGTGCTCTCTCACTGATGGTCGAACCCAGAGTCTGTGTGATGGGCAGGACATGAGGTGGGTATTGTGGTTGGGAGGGAAGATTTAAGGCTCAAGAGGTAAACAAGGGCCGGATTTTGCAGCCAGCTGTGGGACATGTTTCAGCTTGACCTACCAACAGTTGGAAACCATTCAATGGCTTCATACAGCCAAGTTTTCAACATGACTTGGTAACTGGATGAAAGGGAAAGGGGCAAAGACAGAGATAAGTATGATGCCCAGTGTCAATCTTTGGTAATTGACGAATGCATATAATACACTGCCTGTAATGAGAAACCCAGAGGAGGTGGTTCACGTGAATGACATCCAATTAAAGATGACGTCCAATGAAAGTTGGCAGGTTGAAACCTCAGAGATGTTTATGAACGCCCTAAAATGAAGACCAGGACATATAGAGCATATAAAGTGTAAGGAAGCAGAGGGGAAAAGGTCAACAAAGTAAAATCAGGACTGGAACTTAATATAGAACTGTGAATACAGTAGCCCTGTTATACAAAGTGAAGTAAGTCAGAAAGAGAAAGACAAATACTGTTTATTAATGCATAGGTATGGGCTTCCTTGGTGCCTCAGATAGTAAAGAATCTGCTTGCAATGCAGGAGACCTTGATTCGATCCTTGGGTTGGGAAGATCCCTTGGAGGAGGGAATAGCAACCCACTCCAGTATTATAGCCTGGAGAATCCCCAAGGACAGAGGAGCCTGGCAGGCTGCAGTCCATGGGGTCTCAGAGTCAGACACAACTGAGCAGCAAGGCACAGTACAATGTATATATGTGAAATCTAGAAAGATGGTACTGATGGGCCTGTTTTCAGGGCAGCAGTGGAGATGCAGGCATACAAAGAGACTTGTGGGCACAGTGGGGGAAGGAGAGGGTGGGACGAATTGGAGAGTGGCATGGAAGCATACACATTGCTGATAGTTTATGGTGAATGGTGTCAAATTCATGATCTCTGAAGAAGATTTAGCTTCGGGACCAGGGAACAGGCGTGATCCCTCGAGAGCTTTTGCATAGCACGGTTTTATTAAAGGATGAAAAGGGACAGGGAAAGCTTCTGACATAGACATCAGAAGGGGGACGGAGAGTACCCCCCTCCCTAGTCTAAGCAAGGGAATTATATACTTTTTAATTGGTTTTTACAATAAATCAAAAGAATGTCTCAAGGTTGTAAACATCTTACTAGACCCACTCCCATAATATACATTTTAAGATAACAGGATTAATCAAAAGGTTTTCAGGAAGGAGAAACATGTCCTCAAGCAGGATACATTATTGTTACTAAGGAATGTAGAAGAAAATGTTTGTCCTTTCCTCCTTGAGAATTCCAGACCCCATCTTCTCCTTGAGAGGCCCCAGGCACCTTTCTCCTCCTCAGGGACCCCGGACTTTTTATCAACTTGCCTAGGAACTGACTTTCTCATTACCATCTGTAAAATAGATAGCCAGTGGAAATCTACTGTATGACTCAGGGAGCTCAAACCCCGTGCTCTGCGATAACCTGGAAGGATGGGACGCGGTGGGAGGGGACATGCGTATACCTATGGCTGATCCATATTGATAAATGGCAGAAACCAACACAGTGTTGTAAAGCAATCATCATCCAACTGAAAGTAAATAAAACAACAACAACAACAAAGTCCAAATTTAAGACTAGCTGGAATCTCATTTCTGTTGCTTAGTAACTTAATAAGAACACCGCTGAAATTTCAAACTCAGGGATAAAGTTGGAACCAGGGCAGCCAGCATAAGTAAAGAAATGGCTAGCGCTAACTTTAGGGATGCCCCTTGGCAAGCTTTGGTTTTGCCTCTTGGGGCCACTGACATGAGAAATCTGGGTGCATTATGATAAGGCCTTTTATATGTCTACTTATCATTTATGTGTCCACTTGTCAGCACCCTGATGGGCCATTTTATGTTGTTTTATTGAATTCCTCGTATTTTCTGTCCTCAGTGGACAGGACAGAAAATTCTAAGTTTCCTGCCCCATCTTGCTTGCTTGGAGCAGCACTAGGACTGCACAACGAGCTTCTACAGTCCGTGAGTTGGTCTGAGTTTGTTCTTGTGCCAAAGTAATGCAATCAACACAAAAAGGCTATGCGCTAGTTTTGTTCAGGGGTTACAGGGAACAGCAGACGGCAGAATACACACCGCTGCGAGAGCACTGCTCCCGAAAGCAACACAGGAGTTCAGAGAGAGGGCTGAGAGTGGGCCAGCGGGGATCGCTACTGTGTGGGTATAAAAGGCACCATGTCATCAGTTTCACAGCTCAGAGGACTCTGATATAATTCAGGGACTATTCAAAGCTTCTGGAACATACACATTTCTGGGAAAATTCACATGAAGCTCAACTATCTCTAAGCTTGAAAAGCACATACAATATGAAATCACAGACCAACAAAAATATTTCTTCTAAAGGTAGCATTATTCTCATAAACATGCCTTGGGGTAAAGAATGAGACTGAGGCTGCATTCACAGCAAGGTCAAGGAATAGCCTTGCCATTTTTATCTCTCTGGAATTCAGTGTTTACTCATTTTTCAGGGGTGAAAAAGAAAACGATAGCTGGCCTAACTCCATAGAGTTTATGCACGTAAAAGAACAAAGCTTTGGAATACGGTTGCTTTGTTATTTTGCAGTTGTATGATCCTGGGCAAATTATTCAAATATGTTGTTCCTTATCATTACAATTGAGATGTTAACACATACCTTGTATTGATTCCTGTTAACTCTATAAAGATGTGTCAGGGACTTTATAGTAAGGGCTTAATAACTGCTAACTATAATTATCATCACCTTTCCACTGTAAATGAGGAAACAGAAATTTAGAGCATTTAAGAAATGCTGTAAAGTTTCATGCATGCATGCATGCTAAGTCGTTTCAGACATGTCTGACTCTTTGTGAACTTATGGACTGTAGCCCACTGGGCTCCTCTGTCCATAGGATTCTCCAGGCAAGAATGCTGGAGTGGGTTGTCATGCCATTCTCTAGGGGATCTTCCCGACCTAGGGATGGAACTTGCGTCTTTTACGTCTCCTGCATTGGCAAGCAGTTTCTCTACCATAGAGCCACCTGGGAAGCCCTTTAAGGTCTCACACATAGCTATAGAAATGTTAGAACTTAATCTCAGATCCATTTGGGGGATTTTCCCCCAACGCCCTGCAAATAGTCTCTTTCTAGAATTCAATCAGGACAGCACAGTTTTGCCCATGCCAGAGCCTACTTGTCTCCAGTGGATAATGGGAATTTAGAAGTCTCCCCCTGTTAAGCCCTGTCTGTATTAGTCTCCTTGGGAATTTTATTTATCTGGCATTCATCAAGTATAGAATAAATAAATGAAATTAATTAATAGCAGTTATAAATTCAGTTCAGAGGCATCAAGATGAGAATCATATATTTGTCAGCTAAAGGAAAAGCAGTTTGAACACTGGCTTCCATGCTTGGGCAATAGAATGGAAATTAATGATCACTGACTGCATAGTTCATTTACCCCACAAAATCCCTAGGCAGTCATTTGGATCAAGTATATAGAAAATATTAAGCTGGCCTCTAATCTGATGGCAGTGATTATTCATGACACACAAGAAAAGGGTAATTCTTGAAGTAAATTTCAAAGGATGCTGAGGAATGGGGAAAAAGGCACACATTCAAGTGAATTTTAGAATTCAAGAGAAATCTTTGGTCAAAGGGAGAAAACCAGATTTTATTGTTTAATTAACTTAAATTCTACATGGGTTATGTCTAAACAAGTGTGGATTGGTGGAGAGGGCATTAACATAGTTATAAACATCTAGTTCTTTAACGTGGTTCTCTAAATTGTGTGACCTTGAGCAAATCACATTTGTTTTCATTTGGCATAATATAAAATAGTTGGACTCATTTGAGAGATTTCAAAGTTCTCTCTCACAGATTTTCAAGATCATTCCTTCCTTGCTGGCTCAATGGCAAAGAATCTACCTGCAATGCAGGATACCCAGGTTCAATTCTTGGGTTGGGAGGATCTGGAGAAGGGAATGGATCAGCTCAGTTTAGTTGCTCAGTCATGTCTGACTTTTGCGACCTCATGGACTGCAGCATGCCAGGCTTCCCTGTCCATCACCAACTCCTGGAGCTTGCTCAAACTCATGCCAATCAAGTCAGTGATGCCCTACAACCATCTCATCCTCTGACATCCCCTTCTCCTCCTGCCTTCAATCTTTCTTAGCATCAAGGTCTTTTCCAATGAGTCAGTTCTTCACATCAAGTGGCCAAAGTATTGCAGTTTCAACTTCAGCATCAGTCCTTCCAATGAATGTTTAGGACTGATTTCCTTTAGGATGATCTCCTTGCAGTCCAAGGAACTCTCAAGAGTCTTCTCCCACACCACAGTTCAAAAGCATCAATTCTCTGGCACTCAGCTTTCTTTATAGTCCAACTCTCACATCCATACATGACTACTGGAAAAACCGTAACTTTGACTAGACAGACCTTTTGTTGGCAAAGTACTGTCTCTGCTTTTTAATATACTGTCTAGGTTGGTCATAGCTTTCCTTTCAAGGAGCAAGTGTCTTTTAATTTCATGGCTGCAGTCATCATCTGCAGTGATTTTGGAGCCCAAGAGAATAAAGTCTGTCACTGTTTCCATTGTTTGCCCATCTATTTGCCATGAGGTGATGGGACCAGATGCCATGATCTTCGTTTTTTGAATGCTGTTTTAAGCCAACTTTACCAAGTTACTAAGCAGGTGGATTCTTTACCAGCTGAGCCACTAGGTAAGTCCAAGAATACTGGAGTGGGTAGTCTATCCCTTCTCCAGTGTATCTGCCTGACCCAGGAGTCAAACCTGGGTCTCCTGCATTGCAGGCTGATTCTTTACCAGCTGGGCTACCAGGGAATCCCTCAGGGAATGGTTACCCACTCTACCATTCTTTCTTGCTTGGAGAATTCCATGGACAGAGGAGGCTGGCAGGCTATACTCCATGGGGTTGCAAAGAGTCAGCTGCCAGTGAGTGACTAACACTTATTTGCAAGTAAATTAAACAGACTAACACACAGTTAATTGCACATTTTAATCAATCAGGCATAAACAAAACTGTCAACTTGGACTTCTTGTCATAGCCAAATAACCTACGTTGTCAAACTGATTTTTTAATCATTCTGGGCAAATGCAAAGGACCTCCGTGTTCAGAATGCCCCAGAATCCAAGAAGACTCAGGATTGTAAGTGGAAGAATCCTTTTGCAGGAAGAATCTTCTTCCTCTAGGCCACAGAGCTCTAGGGCACATGGCCTCATAGCCTAAGTGCCTGATATTACATTTTTGATGGCCAAGAATCTATTTCAAAAGACGTCCTTCTTTTGAATAGACAAGCAAGCACTGTGCCAGCTGTATTAGCTAAACAACTAGATAAAGAATCGGGCTTTCATCACCCATGAAGCTCCCTCTTGGATGACCCCATTTCTCCCTTCCGATGCCTTAATCCTCACTGCCACTGCTGCTGCTAAGCTGACTATGTGCGACCCCACGGACAGCAGCCCGTCAGGCTCCCCTGTCCATGGGGTTCTCCAGGCAAGAATACTGTAGTGGGCTGCCATTTCCTTCTCCTAATCCTCACTCTTATGCTTTAAATCAGCCAGGAAAGAGTGAATTTGTGAAGCCGTTAGTTGTCCCAGCTTTGGACCCTAGTAAAGGAAGCCCTCCAGTTCCACCTTTCTCTCTCTCTATCTCCCCACCTCGTCAGCCTTGCTGTGTGGCCCTTGGGTTATGCCATTTGTCCTCCAGGACCTGTGTGTAATCTATCTTGTTTCTGAAACTTCCAGGATGGTTTTTGATGAAGTGCATCCTGCAGTCCTAATTAGAACCACAAGGGCAGGTTCAACCACAAATTTGGTCTTCATGGGGGAAATTACCTGTGGGGACTCCTACCAGCAATATGGCGCTGGTGAACGCCCTATGCATTTCTAACCATAGTATCAACGTCAGGAGTGGGAGTAATATGACTGTCCTTTAGCACCTCCTACCTTCCAAGTCTCTTCTATCCCTTCACCCATCGTGCCATAATAATACTAGCTGCCTTTCCATTCTTCAGTGATCTTGCCTTTGCTGCCCCAACACTTCATCCACATGAGTGCTCTTTGCTTATAAGACTCTTCCTTCTACTTTGGTATAAATACCTCCTTCTCAGAGAAGCCTTTGTGACCACATTCTCCAAGCTGATTTTCTCTTGCTAATCTCTAACACTTAGTTCAGTTTTGTTCCTTTTATTATCATTTTAGCAGCCATTTCTATGGATTTATTTATTGTCTGTCTTCTTCATTTGTGTCAAAGATCCTGAAAGATCGCATTCTGTTAGCTTTTCCATCTGTTTAACCTTGAATGATACCAGGTATAGAGCTGACAAATATTTATTAAATGAAGAAAGGCTTAAAAAAGGCTTCGTAAAACATGAAAAGTAGTTTGGTTATCTTTTCTCTGAGTTACACGAACTTAGAATCTGAGGAAGCTGTGTAATTGGCCCTATGGTCCATTCCATCTCAAATAATCTAAGACAACTATCCTCAGCCTCTGTGTTATTGATGGTTTGGTCCAGATAATTCCCTGTTGGAGAGCTTGTCCTGTGTATTGTAAAATCTTTAGCTGCATCTTTGACTTCTACTCACCAGATCAGCAGTGCCCAAGCAGTTTGACATCAGGGACTGATTTTGTGGAAGATAATTCAAATTTTTCATAGACCGGGGTAGGGGAATGGTTTCAGATGATTCTCATAAGGACCATGCACAGGTCACAGGAGGGTTCATGCTCTTATGAGAATCTAACGTCGCTGCTGACCTGACGGGAAACGGAGCTTAGGCAGTAACGCAAACCATGGGAGTGGCTATAAATACAGAGGAAGCTTCCACCACTGGCCTGCTACTCAGCTCCTGCTGCGTGGGCTGATTCTTAGCAGGCCACGGGCCGTATGAGTCTGTGGCTCAGGGGCTGGCGACCCCTGTGCTAGATGGCAGTAGCAGACTTAGTTAAGTATTCCCTGGGGAACAAAACTGCTTCTGGTTGTTCTGATTTATGTAAGATGACAAATTAAACCAAGAACATTACAAGTTACACTGATTTTGAATATTGTGACTATTTCACTTCATCTATTTTATGAACAGATTTCATTAAAAAGTAACCTTTATGCTAATTGTTTTAGGAATGTTCCTGATCTTGCCATGTGGGTGACGGAGTTTATCATCGAAGAATTGTGATAGCAATAGCAGAAACTTCCTTTGCGTATGTAAGAAGAAGAAGACTTTATCAAATCTCTGTTAGGAATTCCCAGGTTAGTTAGAGAATCAGGGTGAAAAAAGTGGCCCAGATCCAGGAAGGCCAGGCCACAAGAACCCCAGCCAGAACTGGTCAGAGCCCAGTATAGCATTTCAGTTGTCAAGAACGCTGAATATGCCAGTTTGTATCCCTCTTGTGGTCATCTTGGGTACTGCTACCCTGGTACATGGAAATTGGTGCTGACCACCCCTGACACTCGGAGAAGGAAAAGGCACCCTGCTCCAGTACTTTTGCCTGGAAAATCCCATGGACGGAGGAGCCTGGTAGGCTACAGTCCATGGGGTCACAAAGAGTCGGACACGACTGAGCGACTTCACTTTCACTTTTCACTTTCATGCATTGGAGAAGGAAATGGCAACCCACTCCATTGTTCTTGCCTGGAGGATCCCAGGGACGGGCGAGCCTCATGGGCTGCCGTCTATGGGGTCGCACAGAGTCGGACACGACTGAAGCGACTTAGCAGCAGCAGTCCCTGCCACTGCCCCCAGAAGGCATTCTCTGAGGCCCCTGATTCTTTGTGTCTCTTCTCCCCACTGTGTGCATCTGATTAGCCGACATAGCCCAAGCCTGACATGCAAGAGAGGCTAGAAAAATGTAATCTGGCCTTTAGGCTTCTCAGGTGGGAAACAGGCTCTGCCTTCAACCAGGATCATATGGTCGTATGGTCAGCAATTCGTGAAGCAAAGAAGGGGGCTATGTTCTAGACAGCCCCAAAGCAACTAATATGTACTAATCAAAAGATAAAATATGGTAATGATCAAAAATATTCACAATGAAAGGGAGCCAACAGATCGCTCTTATCTGTTGAAGAACTAAACATCTGATGAGATGTGGTATGTTTATCCTTTTCCTCCACAGGCATTTGGAAATCTTTTCATCTGGACGGGTATGTGTGTGTGTGTGTGTGTGTGTGTGTGTGTGTGTGCGCACGCGCGCGCGCAAGCTTGATCCTGTCCGATTCTTTGCGACCCCATGGACTCTAGTGCTCGACAAACAACCTATTATTTCACTGCATTTCCCTTGCTGGTCTATGTCTGGGGCGGGCACTACCAGAGACAGTCAGGGCATTCTGGGAATACCCAGCAAAGTCTTAAAGTGTGTTCTACTCCAGCTCGCTCACTCGCTTTAGTTGTGTTTGTCTCTTTGTGACCCTTTGGACTGTAACCCGTCAAGTTCCTCTGTCCATGGGATCCTCAGGCGAGAATACTGAAGTGGACAGCCATGCCCGCCTCCAGGGGATCTTCCCTCCCTAGGGATCGAACCCAGGTCTTTTTTTAAGTCTCCTTCAGGGACAGGCAGGTTCTTTACCATTAGCAAAGAAGCTAGCAAAGAAGCACACATGTGGGAAGCCAAATGTGTGCTACAAGCCCCATTTCCTTGATGCTATTCTCCAAGGGGCATTGGAATGACTCCTGAAGGTGGGCAGGCACATGCCACTGCAGCCACCGGAGTTCAGCAGTGTGTGCTGGGTCTCCCGTTTGACCTCCTTGCATTTCAGTGTGTGAGCTCATCCTTTGTGGGCCAGGCTGCATGGCAAACTGCCAGAGCCTTCATGGATAATTCAAGCTCCAGTAGTTTCTCAGCTCAGACGGAACAGAACAGCTTTGCTCAAGTGGGAAACAGATTATAAACCTCAAGCTCATTTATTCTACAAATGTTTGCCATACTTAGAGAAGGCAGTTTTCCATAATTTTCTTCATTTCCTTCTTCAGTCGAATTGGCTCTCTTTGAACATTTCCTAATATAATAAAAGAGCCCCAGTGAATGTTAGAGCTGGACAGGATAAGAGAAATGTGCTTTGTCTGTATGAACACAATGAAGACCTTCTGTGCTGCGTTCTACATTTATCACATGCTAACTGATGGCTCAGCTGGTAAAGAATCTGCCTGCAGTGCAAGAGAGACAGGAGACGTGGGTTCAGTCCCTGGGCTGGGAAGATGCCCTGGAGGAGGAAATGGTTACCCATTTCAGCATTCTTGCCTGAAAAATCCCATGGACAGAAGAGCCTGGAGGCCTACAGTCCAAAATGTCTCAGAGAGTTGAATGCAGCTAAGCACACAGCCACTTTTTATTCAGCATTAGCTATTAATAGACTATGTTGTTGCTGTTCAATTGCTAAGTTGTATTGGACTCTGTGTGACCCCATGGGCTGCAGCACACCAGATGTCCATGCTGGGGCCCCAAATTAACCCCCAGATCTCAATGACTTGATCCCATAAAATAATTATTTCTTACTAGAAAGCTGTGTCCAACATGTTTTGCAAGGAATTCTGCTTCATGAAGTTCAAAGTCACAGACTTAGGGCATCCTCTAAGCCAAGAAGAGTGGTGCCTCCTCCAGAGTAGACAGGGATAGAAGACTTCTGGATGAGCTGAGATCTGAGATAAGATACAAGGACAAGAAGGGGTTAGTTAGAATTTGCTTGGCTTTCCTTAAACAGTACCAAAACAAGGTATGTGCAAAACAGCAATGTTGCTAATCATTAGTTACAGATACAAAGGAGCAAGAGATTAGACTAAGAAAGTTCAAGTCATCTTCAAGTGCTTAGATCTGACTTTAACATTATATATATTAACCCCCTTTGAAGGGTTTTAAACCAAAGTGTGAAATGGTCAGGTTGTTGCTTCTAAAAATGTCAGCTTGGCTGCAGCATACAGTTCAGTTCAGTTCAGTTCAGTTCAGTCTCTCAGTCGTGTCCAACTCTTTGTGACCTCATGGACTGCCGCATGCCAGACTTCCCTATCCATCACCAACTCCCGGAGCTTGCTCAAACTCATGTCCATCGAGTTGGTGATGCCATCCAACCATCTCATCCTCTGTCTTCCCCTCTCCTTCTGCCTTCAATCTTTCCCAGCATCACAGTCTTTTCCAGTGAACCAGTTCTTCACATCAGGTGTCCAAAGTATTGAAGTTTCAGTCTCCAATGAACATTCAGGATTGATTTCCTTTAGGATGGACTGATTGGATCTCCTTTCAGTCCAAGGGACTCTCAAGAGTTTTCTCCAACACCACAGTTCTAAAGCATCAATTCTTTGGTGCTCAGCTTTCTTTATGGTCCAACTCTCATATCCATACATGACTACTGGAAAAACCATAGCTTTCACTATATGGACCAAAGCAATGCCTCTGGATTTTAATATGCTGTCTAGGTTGGCCATAGCTCTTCTTCCAAGGAGCAAGCATCTTTTAATTTCATGGTGGCAGTCACCATTTACAGTGATTTAGAGCCCAAGAAAATAAAGTCTGCCACTGTTCCCATTTTTTCCCATCTATTTGCCATGAAGTGAAGGGAGCTTCATTTTTTGAATGTTGAGTAGCATAGATCATAGATTTAGCTGGAAGGATCTGATGGCAAGGAGATTGACAGGAGGCTTTTAGTAATTCAAATTGGAGAAATGAGTAAGAAAACTGGCAAGGATAGAGAGGAGAGAGACTAGATAAGAAATACTTGCAAGTACACAAACAGGTGATAGGGATTCA
Source organism: Oreotragus oreotragus (assembly GCA_006410675.1). Classification (NCBI taxonomy): domain Eukaryota; kingdom Metazoa; phylum Chordata; class Mammalia; order Artiodactyla; family Bovidae; genus Oreotragus; species Oreotragus oreotragus. The sequence continues at coordinate 360,930 of SJYX01001462.1, forward strand.
ATAGGCTAGACTCCAGAAGGAAAGGGAGAAGATAAGACTCTTTGGTTTTTAGTTCCATAACTGTATGGATAATAGCCCTTAAATGCAGAGTGAGAAAGGATGAGCAACCCTGGGGAGTAATGAATACTGATTTGGACCAGTCAGGTTTGAGATGTCAATAAGACATTTTGATGATAGTATCAAACAGGCAGTTTGACTCAAAATTTTTAACTCAAGGACAAAGTCTAGGATTAATTTATGTTTTGGAAAGCCTTAGCATACAGGTGGCAGCAGAAATCATACAAGTGGAAAAAAAAAACAAAACACCTTTTTAGCAATAGAATACTGAAGGGATCAGCAGCTCAAGGATAAAACTCAAGGGGTACATAGTGGAATATGCAGTGGAAAATTAAGTGTAGTGAGAAGGATTCCATCATTGAAGTAGGAAAACAACCAAGAGTTTGATGGATCAAGGACATAAGGGATTAGCTTGTTTAAGAACACAAGTCACCCAATGGTATAAGTGGAATAATCCTAGAAAGAAATGTATTTATTAGATTTAATAATGATGAAGTAATTGATTATAATAATAGCTTCCCTGGTGGCTCAGAGGTTAACGCATCTGCCTCTAATACGGGAGACCTAGGTTCGATCCCTGGGTCGGGAAGATACCCTGGAGAAGGAAATGGCAACCCACTCCAGTATTCTTGCCTGGAGAATCCCATGGATGGAGGTTCCTGGTGGGCTACAGTCCATGGGGTCTCAAAAAAGTCGGACATGACTGAGCAACTTAACTAATTGATTATTTTAGTTTGCAATAAGTTGCAGTGGATTAAATCACCAAATATTTATAAAGCAACAACTGTATATCATCACTCCCCCTGCAGAGTAGCATGACCAGCTAGGAAAGCAAGTGGAAGCTTTGTCTGGTGGGGGTGATATTATAAACGAAATAAGAATTGATAAGGGTGGGGAAGAGGGTGTTTAAGTAGAACAAGAGTTTTGGGAAAATATAAAAGTGAGTAGCTATTTAAAAGCAAGTAGATATTTAAAAGCAAAGGGGCAAAAACAAATTAAAATAAATAAAAAATAAATAAAAGTAAAGGGGCTATTTGTTTTTAAAAATAAACAAAGAGCTTTTAGATACACATACACTGAGCACATTTGATGACCTCTGATTCAGAGACAAGGCAAAGTGGTCATCACACTTGGTCCAGCATCAAAGTGACACGTGAAGGTACCTCTTATAGTTGAGCAGTTGCATCGTAGAGCATGTGATTAAATTCTGGTGAGTGTAAGGTGGACAGAAGTACTAGAAAATACTTCCAGGATTGACCCTTAATGTTCTGTATGACTCTCTGGTCCTTGGAAAGCACAAATTCCAGAGGTTGTGTCTCAGAGTCACCATCTAGAAAGGAGCCACCAAGGAAAGCTACAATTATTCAGTTTAGTTGTGATGTGAATGAGAAATCAATAATTTTTTACTTAAATCACATAAATATCTTGGTGTATTTGCTATTGTCATATTATCTTGTTTATCCTGACTAGAGTGAAAAGGCTGGCTTGAAACTCAACATTAAGAAAGACTAAGATCATGCCATCCAGTCCCATCACTTCGCAGCAAATAGAAGAGGAAAAAATGGAAGCAGTGACAGGTTTTCTTTCCTTGGGCTCCAAAATCACTGTGGGTGATGACTGCAGCCATGAAATAGCAACAAACAAATACCACCTGATCCTTGGAAGGAAAGCTATGACAAATGTAGACAGTGTATTAAAAAGCAGAGCAAGGTCCGTATAGTCAAATCTGCTCTTGCCTGGTGGCTCAGAGGTTAAAGCGTCTGCCTGCAATGCGGAAGACCTGGGTTCGATCCCTGGGTTGGGAAGATTCCCCTGGAGAAGGAAATGGCAACCCACTCCAGTATTCTTGCCTGGAGAATCCCATGTACGCAGGAGCCTGGTGGGCTACAGCCCATGGGGTCGCAAAGGGTCGGACACGATTGAGCGACTTCACTCACTTCACTATGGCTTTTCCATTAGTCATATACCAGTGTGAGGGTTGATCCATACAGACTCAGCAGTGCTGAAGAATTGAAGCTTTTGAGTTGTGGTAGGAGAAGACTTTGGAGAGTCCCTAGGACTGCAAGGAGATCAAATCGGTCAACCTTAAGGGAAATCAACCTTGAATATTCATTGGAAAGATTGATGCTAAAGCTGAAGCTCCGATGCTTTAACTACCTGATGGAAAGAACCAACTCACTGGATGAGATCCTGATGATGGCAAAGACTGAGAGCAAGAGGAGAAAGAGGCAACAGAGGACGAGATGGTTGGATAGCATCACTGACTCAAGGGACATGCATTTGAGCAAAATCTGGGAGTTAGTGGAAGACAAAGGAACCTCGTATGCTGCAGTTCATGGGGTTGCAAAGAGTTGGACATGGCTTAGTGACTGAGCAACAAGGATGACAACATCCTAACCAATGTAACCACTGTTAAGACCTTGAATTAATTTATTTGTAATATCATAATCCAACAATTACTATTGCTATATGATTATTACTATTTGCTGTTTAGTTGATTCTGCTGTTTTTCCATCAGGAATGTGTTTAATAGGCACTGTTGTGCTTACTATTTGAGTATCCTGACACTTAGAAGTCCACTGGTAAGACCTTGAATTAATTTATTTGTAATATCATAATCCAACAATTACTATTGCTATATGATTATTACTATTTGCTGTTTAGTTGATTCTGCTGTTTTTCCATCAGGAATGTGTTTAATAGGCACTGTTGTGCTTACTACTTGAGTATCCTGACACTTAGAAGACACTGGATAAAGATCTGAAGCATAGAATTTAGGCAAAGACAGCGCTTCTTAAAAGCACAATTTGTCCCATGCTAAGATCTAACATTCAACTCCTTGGCCCCATTTCCCAACCTATCTCTTTGCTTTCAAGATCAAATTACTCCTTTCTATGTGTTCCCCAGAACATAGGTATCCTCAGAGAGGTAGGTATTGATTGACAAAGACAAAAGGAAAAAAATATTTCTATTTCTTGCAATAAATAACTATACCTTCCAATTATCTCTGACAGAACAGAGCACATAATATGAGGCCTTTCAGAATCCTAGAGTCTAAGATTGTAGAACTTAAGGTCCATCGACTTTAGCTCTTATTTCTTTACATATCAGGATTTTCCTATCCCCACTGTTCTCTTTCTTGAATGAAAGCCCCAAGACTCTCTACTCTCTCTCCCACCACAGTTGGAGTTTCCCATTATTCTCAGTATATATAAAAGCACATTGCCAGGCTTAAGAGTGCAGGTTTGCTGTTGGATGAATGATTGCTTGAAACCCGTTTCTGATCAATTTTCCTTTGTGATTTAAGGAAATTTCTAAAAATAAGTGTTCATAATCTTTGTGTAATCTCTTCGAGCCTCATTTCCTCATCTGTAGAACAAGAGTATTCCTGTTCTCATCCCCTGTGGGAGTGAAAATTATATTAAGTAATATATGCAACATATTCTGTACCTATTTTGGGATAGTCTGAAAGATTAGTTATAATGAGCAAGAAGCTACTTATCATCTATGAGTACCCATATGTACTGGCCTTTCTCTTTTTTACAGATTATGTCTAATCTTTAAGAGAATGTTATCAAATAGAACTTGAAGTGAAGTCGGCCGCTCAGTCATGTTCGACTCTCTGCGACCCCATGGACTGTAGCCCACCAGGCTCCTCCATCGATGGAGTTTTCTAGGCAAGAGTACTAGAGTGGGTTGCCATTTCCTTCTCCAGGGGATCTTCCTGACTGAGGGACTGAACCGGGTCTCCTGCATTGTGTGCACACGCTTTACAGTCTGAGCCACCAGGGACTCCAATTCTCCCTTTAAAAAAATTATTAATAAGTATTTTTGGCTCCGCTAGTTCTTTGTGTGTGTGCGGGCTTTTCTCTAGTTGAGGCGAGCGAGGGCTGCTCTCCAGGTGTGGTGCAAGGGCTTACTGCAGTGGCTTCTCTTGTTGCAGAGCATGGGCTCTAGGAAACATGGGCTCAGTAGTTGAAACTCCTGGGTTCCAGGACACAGGCTCAATAGTTGTAGTGCATGGGCGTGGTTGTTCCGTGGCAAGTTCCATCCATGTTCCATGGATCTTCCCCAACTAGGGATCACACCCATGTCTCTTGCATTGGCAGGTGTATTCTTTACCACTGAGTCACCAGGGATACCCCCAAATAGAATTTTTTGTGAGGATGGAAATGTTCTATATCTGTGCAGTCCAACAGGAGAGCCACCAGGACATGTGGGTATTGACCACTTCACATGTGGCTAGCTCAACTGAGGGACTGATTTTTAATGTCATTTAATTTTAAACAGCAAATTTTAATTGCCACACAACCTTAGAACCACCACCAAAACAAGTACCATCTTCCTTTTATAAAATATATTAGGGTCATTCAGCCAGCAGAGAAACGAGCTGGGACGCACACCTATCCGTTCCTTGGCCATCCTCCTGTCCTCTCTTCTTCTTGTTTCTGAGAACTTAGCGTTTATGTGTATGTCAGTTCCTTGTGAACTGTGCCATGTGCAATACGTTTGCATTTATTCATTTCCTTTTAAACATTTTGTTGGAATATAGTTGCTCTACAACGTTGTGTTAGTTTCTGCTGCACAGCAAAGTGAGTCATCCATGCTGCTGCTGCTAAGTCACTTCGGTCGTGTCTGACTCTGTGCGACCCCATGGACTGCAGCCTACCAGCCTCCTCCATCCATGGGATTTTCCAGGCCAGTCATCCATATGTATATTTATATTCTTTTTTTTGGATTTTCTTCCTACTTAAGTCACTGCAGAGCACTGAGTTGAGTTCCCTGTGCTATACAGCATGATCCCATTAGTTATCTATTTTATTCATATTAACAGTCTCAATAGTGTATATATGTCAATCCTAATCCACCAATGCATCCCACCACAACCCCTTCCCCTCCCATGTCCATACTTTTGTTCGCTTTGTTTGTGAAAGTGAAAATGTTAATCGCTCAGTCATGTCCTATGCTTTTGTTCTCTACGTCTGTGTCTCAATTTCTGCTCTGCAAATAGCTTCATCTGCACCATTTTTCTAGATTCCACAAATACACATTAGTATACTATATTTGTTTTACTTTTGCTGACTTACTTCATTCTGTGTGGACATCCATATCTAGGTCTCTAGGTCCATTCACATCTTTGCAAATGGCAGAGTCTGGCTCCTTTTTCTGATTGAGTAATATTCCCTTACATACATGCCGCATTGTCTTTATCCATTGATGGACATTTAGGTTGTTTCCATGTCCTGGATATTGTATAGTGTTGTGATGATCATTGTGCACGGATCTTTTGGGATTATGGCTTTTCCTGGGTATTTGTGTAGGAGTGGAGTTGATGGGTCATATGATTGAGTCACTGGGTCCGATGGTTGAGCCAGATTTGTTTTAAATAGGCTTTCTTGAGTCTATAAGCATGAAATATAAAGCCTGTTAAGTAGCTTCACTTGATTTCTTTCTCTCCAACTTGAGACTATTTTCTTTATTTTCCCATAGGTGATCTTCCAACATCTTCTTAAATACTACAGTGTCTGGTGTTTTGTGACCTCACGATGTCACCTATGCTCTTTTTATAAAATGCTTCATTATTCCACATTAGACTGCAATGTGATCCCATGTGCCCTGAGATAAATGGGTGCAGTCATATGAAGCAGCCAAAGTCAGTGTCCAGTGGTCAGAGTCACGTCTCAGTCAGTGCTATGTTGTGCAGGTTGGAAGGATCCAGTGGAGAAGAGGGAAGCTGTTGGACACTGCAGGCCAGCCCTGCAAATTTATGCGGATGGTTTGTGCTGATACAAGGACATTTTGTCAGCCCCAAATCACTCACTCGTATGAATGTGCTCCTGTTATGACTAACACGTTTGGCAGAAACCAGAGTGCCAGGCTTAGTCGAGTAGCAAGAGACGGAGTGGGCAGAGGAAGTGAAGGCCAGAAAAATAACTGTGCAGTTGATCATATATGAGAACCAGCACAGCCCGCTTTATAATTCGAGCGCTGGTCCTCTTGAGGGTGCAGCTTCCATCATGGCTTCGCTGAAGGGCACTGGGAGGGACATTTTTTTCCAGTGGAAAATATTCAAGCACGAGTCAGAAATCTCAGCTCAGACTGACACTTCCAGGTTTCCATATCCACTTCTTTCTTTATAATAGGTATTTCAAACTTCCCTGATTCTTTCTAAACTTTGACACTTTTGTCATCTTGCTCCATCACACTTACTGGAGTTTTCTGTATTGCTGTCTTCTCTACATTGAAAAGAAACCAGCAGCTCTTGAAGCTGTTGGATGATCTTCCAGTATCCATCACTAAACTTACAAACCCATCCTCCTAGCATTTCCTTTTTTCTTCTTAAAATGTTGATGCTTACCCCTGTCTCCATAAAAATAATTCCCCTGTCCTCTCAAGGACCTCAATGTGTTGAGTTGATATCCTCTACTCTGTATCTTCAACATTCCCCTCTTTGGAGACACATTCCATCATACTTGAACCTGCTCAAGTCTCTTTTATTTGTATATAACACTGTACACACACATGTGCATGTGCACGTGCACACACACACACACACACACACACACACAAACTCCCCTGAAATTTTCATTTCAACTATCTCTCTCTCCCCAGCTCTCACTTGATTCCTCACCTTCACATTAATCTTCTCAAATGCATCATCCACCCTGGCTGCCTTTATGTCTTTTCATACACATTCTTCAATCCAATGCAGTTCCTGTTTAATGCCTCCATGCTATTTAGCTGTCCTTCCTAAACCTACCAAACACCAGTGCATTCTTAACCCAAAGGGCCTTTTTGGTCCTATTTCTGAATGAACACTCAGGGGAGTATATGCCACTTATTACCTTCTACTCTAGGAAATTCTCCCCTCTGTGACCCACACTTTTTTTTTTTTTCACCTTTTCTCTGTCTGGTGGTCCCTCTTTAGTCTCCTCTGTGAGATTCTGCTTACCTACTTCCACTTAATATCAGGACAGAGAGAAGTCTTGGTTTAATCTGCCATATAAATGCTGTTGTATAGAGCTTTATCCTGTACACTTTCATTTTTTTCCCTTTTTACCCTATTCATCTTATTCTCAAGGCTTCAATTACCTTTCCAAGCTTTCCATGTCAACATCTTCTACATCTAGATCTAATTCAATCCCTACTGAGTTCTCTGTCCATAAATCAAATTGTTAGTGGGCATCTCTTAATGTTCAATGCCTAAAAGGAAATTCATCGTCTTTGAGCCATCAGAAAATAGTCTCATTTTCCACCCAGTTCCCTAAGCTTGAAATTTGGGAAAGATCATGGTTTTGATTTTCTTTCTTATATCAACAGTCAATCCTTCATTAAACTATCTTGATTTTAGCTCTTTAACACTTCTTTAAAAATCTCTTTTCAATCTCTTGGTCTTTCCTCATAGCTCAGTTGGTAAAGAATTCACCTGTGATGCAGGAGACCTGGGTTCAATCCCTGAGTTGGGAAGATCCCCTGGAGAAGGGAAAGGCTACCGACTCCAGTNCTCTTTAACACTTCTTTAAAAATCTCTTTTCAATCTCTTGGTCTTTCCTCATAGCTCAGTTGGTAAAGAATTCACCTGTGATGCAGGAGACCTGGGTTCAATCCCTGAGTTGGGAAGATCCCCTGGAGAAGGGAAAGGCTACCGACTCCAGTATTCTGGCCTGGAGAATTCCATGGACTATATAGTCCATGGGGTCACAAAGAGTCAGATGAGACTGAATGACTTTCACTTACTTTTCTAACCTCAGTTTCAACCTTACTCTAGATAACTGTCATCATCCTCCTCTTAACTACCTCGGATAGTGAAAGTGCTGGTTTCTCAGTTGTGTCCGAATCTTTGCGACTTCGTGGACTGTAGCCAATCAGGCTCCTCTGTCCATGGAATTCTCCAGGCCAGAATACTGGAGTGGGTAGCCATTCCTTTCACCAGGGGATCTTCCCCACCTAGGGATCGAACCTGTTACTCCTGTACTGAAGGCAGATTCTTTACTATTTGAACCTCCAGGAAAGCCTCAAACTACCTTATCCATGCACCAACATTTTTGGTTTTCTACATTCTTTCTTGGTCTCTTTGAATTCATTTTCCACATTGGTTTTCAAGTGCTTTTAGTTTACTTTTTATATTTGTTTATTTTTGGCTATGCTGGATCTTCGTTGCTCTGCAGGCTCTTCTCTCGTTGTGCTGTGAGGCTTCTCATCGTGACGGCTTCTCTTGTTGTGGAGCCTGGGCCCTAGGGTTCATGGGCTTCAGTAGTAGCAGTAGATCAAGGATCGAACCCGTGTCTCCTGCATTGGCAGGTGGATTCTTTACCACTGAGTTACCAGGGCATCCCTAGAGTGCCTTCTAAAAAGCAAAGCTGAGTATGTCATTTTCTCCATAAACTACCTGAATGGCTTTCTCATTAACCTATTTTACAATTCAAATTTGTCGAATAGTCTTAAATGGCACTCTGAAATCTATTCTCTGCTTCATGACAGCTATATCATCTGTCTTTTTCCTAAAAGTACTCTAACCTCTAAAGGCTTCCAAACATCTTTATGTGTCTCTATCACAGGGTAGCTCTAGTTTTCTAAGCTATGCTCACTTCTAAGATAAGACCAGTCATCACAAAAGATTACTTGTTTCAGTAGGAATACCAAAGGACTCAGGCATGATTGTCACTACTTGCAGAGGTTGCTTCTCAGTTTGTATTACTATCCTTATTTCCCTGATGTACAGTACATGAGGTCAAGTATTTCTTCCTTGAAGTCAAAGATAAAAGAAACTCAGAGCCTAGTGTTCTGGCAATGAGATGATAGGCTGATATTCTTTTAGCATTGGCAGAATAGGAAAGTTTCTCACTCAAAATGAACACCTGGAAGTTCTTAGTTCACAAACTATTGAATCTTAGCTTGGAGAATTTTGAGCATTACTTTGCTAGCATGTGAAATAAGTGCAATTGTGCAGTAGTGTGAACATTCCTTGGCATTGCCTTTCTTTTGGATTGGAATGAAAACATCTTTTTCAGTCCAGTTGTCACTGCTGAGTTTTCTAAATTTGCTGGCATATTGAGTGCAGCACTTTCACAGCATCATAGTTCAGCTGGAATTCCAACTCCACTAGCTGGATTTAGAAAAAGCAGAGGAACCAAAGATCAAATTGATAACATCAGTTGGATCATAGAAAAAGCAAGATAATTCCAGAAAAGCATCTACTTCTGCAAACTATTGACCAGGTTAAAGCCTTTGATTAGGTGGATCACAACAAACTGTGAAAAATTCTTAAAGAGATGGGAATATCAGACCACCTTACAGTTACCTACCTCCTGAGAAATCTGTATGCAGGGCAAGAAGTGACAGTTAGAACTGGACATGACACAATGGACTGGTTCCAAATTGGGAAAGTCTGGCAAGCCTGTATATTGTCACCCTGCTTATTTAGCTTCTATGCAGAGAACATCATGAGAAATGTGATGCTGGATGAAGCACAAGCTGCAGCCAAGACTGCAGGGAGAAATGTCAATAACCTCAGATACACAGATGAAACCACCCTATGGCAGAAAGTGAAGAAGAACTAAAGAGCCTCTTGATGAAGGTGAAAGAGAGTAAAAAAGATGGTTTCAAACTCAACATCTAGAAAAATAAGATCATGGCATCTGATCGCATCACTTCATGGCAAATAGATGGGGAAACAATGGAAACAGTGAGAGACTTAATTTTCTTGTTGTCCAAAATCACTGCAGATGGTGGCTGTAGATGAAATTAAAAGATGCTTGGTCTTTGGAAAAAAAGCTATGACAAACCTAGACAGCATATTACAAAGCAGAGACATTACTTTGCTGACAAAAGTTCATCTAGTCAAACTATGATTTTTTCCAGTAGTCATGTATAGATGTGAGAGTTGGACCATAAAGAAAACTGAGCACTGAAGAACTGATGGTTTTGAACTGTGGTGTTAGAGAAGACTCTTGAGAGGCCCTTGGACTACAAGGTGACCAAACCAGTCAGGCCTAAAGGAAATCGATCCTGAAGATTCACTGGAAAGACTGATGCTGCAGCTTAAGCTCCAATACTTTGGCTACCTGTTGTGAAGAGCTGACTCATTCGAAAAGACCCTGATGCTGGGAAAGATTCAAGGCAAGAGGAGAAGGGGACAACAGAGGATGACATGGTTGGATGGTAGCACTGACTCAATGGCCATGAGCTGGGGAAAGCTCTGGGAGATGGGATGGACAGAGAAGCCTGGCGTGCTGCAGTCCATGGGGTCACAGGGTTGGATGTGACTGAGCGACTCAACAACACGCAAAAGGACACCTGGCCACATTCGCTGGACAGTTTGAGCACGGAAACGTCAAATGCTAGCTGGAGAAGAGGAAATGATGCTGACTGCGACTGGCAGGGTTTCAGTCAGGAGGTTGTAATCTGGAATTGGCTACTGTTATCACCAGGGGCAATAGCCACTGGCCTAGGGAGGGGGAAACTTAGATGACTGAAGAGAAGGGAGACCAAAGCATCCTTGACGATTATCTCCAGCTGAGCTATTTGCTCATCTCTTGCATCGCTTCTGTGTTAATCAAGGCGATGTGAAAATAGAGCAGAGCTTGTTTTTTCACCACATCATACTCTTCCCTATCAGATAGGATCTTAATGAGTTGTTTCTTCCCTTTGCGAGTATCTTCTGTAATAGATTTTGGCAGGGTAATTACAATGGAGGAGCTAAAACAAACAAACAAACAAACAGACTCTGCACAATAAATTTAAAGGCAGTTTAGGTGAACTAGTGTTAAAAAATTTCTTTTACTGTGTAATCTCTCTGTTCTGGAAGTCTGTAACCACTTTAAATAAACATAACTAGCCAGCAGAATATAGCTGAAGAATGATGCATAAGGAATTACTCTGAGTCCAGAGACAGTGATATAAGAGTGCTTGGGTATATCATGGTGCAGTTTAGCCACTCAGCTGTGTCCAACTCTTTGCGATCCCATGGACTGCAGCTCACCAGGCCTCCCGGGCCATCACCAACTCCCAGAGTTTACTCAAACTCATGTCCATCGAGTCAGTGATGCCATCCAACCATCTCATCCTCCGTTGTCCCCTTCTCTTTCCACCTTCAATCTTTCCCAGCATCAGGGTCTTTTTCAATGAGTCAGTTCTTCACATCAGGTGGACAAAGTACTGCCATTAGTCCTTTCAAAGAATACTCAGGACCTATTTCCTTTAGGACAGACTGGTTGCATCTCCTTGCAGTCCAAGGGACTCTCAAGAGTCTTCTCCAACACCACAGTTCAAAACCATCAATTCTTCAGTGCTCAGCTTCCTTTATGGTTCAACTCTCACATCCATACATGAATACTGGAAAAACCATAGCTTTGACAAGACAGACCTTTGTTGGCAAAGTAATGTCTCTGCTTTTTAATATGGTGTCTAGGTTGGTCATGACTTTTTTTCCAAGGAGTAAGTGTCTTTTAATTTCACGGCAGGAGTCACCATCTGCTGTGATTTTGGAGCCCCCCAAAATAAAGTCTGTCACTGTTTCCATTGTTTCCCTATCTATTTGCCATGAAGTGATGGGACCAGATGCCAGGATCTTAGTTTTCTGAATGTTGAGTTTTAAGCCACCTTTTTCACTCTCCTCTTTCACTTTCATCAAGAGGCTCTTTAGTTCTTAGCTTTCTCCCATAAGTGGGGTATCATCTGCATATCTGAAGTTATTGATATTCCTTCCTGCAATCTTGATTCCAGCTTATGCTTCATCCAGCCCAGCATTTCTCATGATGTAATCTGCCATAAGTTAAATAAGCAGGGTGACAATATACAACCTTGACATGCTCCTTTCCTGATTTGTTCCATATCCAGTTATAATTGCTGCTTCTTTCCCTGCATATAGATTTCTCAGGGGACAGGTAAGGTGATCTGGTATTCCCATCTCTTTCAGAATTTTCCACAGTGTGTTGTGATCCACACAGTCAAAGGCTTTGGCGTAGTCAATAAAGTAGAAGTAGATGTTTTTCTGAAACTCTCTTGCTTTTTCAATGATCCAGTGGATGTTGGCAATTTAATCTCTGGTTCCTCTGTTTTTTGTAAATCCAGGTTGAATGTCTGGAAGTTCATGGTTCACATAATGATATGTCATGGTAACTCATGGCAAAGGATGAACTCTTAGGAGTTCTTTGTATTGAATATTTGAAGGAAGGGATTTTAGTAAGCCCCTGAAGGCGGAGAGAACTACAAGCATGGCAGATGCCTTTGCTTCATCCTAACCCCATGAATTCAGCCTTGAGGTCTCAGGAAGGGTGATACAGTAGAGTGGTTAGGGGCTCTGTACTCAGCCCTCCTGGCTACCAAACTGAGTTTAGTCATTTGCTGGTTCTGAGACCCTGGGCAAGAAGCTTGCTCTTTCTGAATTTTTTTCCTTATCCAATTAAATGTAGAAAAATTAAATGTAGAAGCTGAAACAAAATCTCCCATTTTTAGAATGTAGCACAGACCTTGCAACAAGGTATGTACATAATGATTATTAACAATTAGGGATTATGGAGAATCATCTGGCACAATGAGAAATGGTTCCTAAGAACGTCCCTAAGCGATCAAGGCACAGGTGGCTATTGCTTTGGTTCTAAAGTGTGATGGTGCATGGCTTGAGGGTCCTTAAACACCACTCTGGGAAATTTAGCTAAGTTCCAGTATCACCAGGGGAGACATTGTTAGGAATTCCAGGAGAAGCTCCTGCTCTAAGATAAACTTGGGTATTCTCCAAAATCACTGCAGATAGTGACTGCAGCCATGAAACTAAACAACACTTACTCCTTGGAAGAAAAGTTATGACTAACCTAACAGTGTACTAAAAAGCAGAGACATCACTTTGCTGAGAAAGGTCTGAACAGTCAAATCTATAGTTTTACTAGTTGTCATGTACGGATGTGAGAGTTGGACGATAAAGAAGTCTGAACACTGAAGAACTGATGCTTCGGAACTATGGTGCTGGAGAAGACTCTCGAGAGTCCCTGGGACTGCAAGAAGATAAAACCAGTCAATCCTAAAAGAAATCAGTCCTGGAAATTCATTTGAAGAACTGATGCTGAAACTAACGCTCTAATAATTTAGCCACCCGATGTGAAAAGCCAGTTCATTGGAAAAGACCCTGATGCTGGGAAAGATTGAAGGCAGAAGGAGAAGGGGACGACAGAGGATGATGGTTGGATGGCATCACCGACTCAATGGACAAGGGTTTGCGCAAACTCCGGGAGATAATGAAGGAGGGGAAGCTGGTGTGCTGGAGAGGAGGCTGGTGTGCCGGAGTCCATGGGGTCACAAAGAGTTGGGCACGACTGAGTGACTGAATAGCAACAGCAACAATTCTCTCAGAGAGCCCTGCACAGGTTGGTAGGGATGAGCACTCTGAACTCTTGGTGGGCAAATAACACTGATAAGGGGATATAAAGAAGGGTGTAGCCTAGTGGGCATCTCTCTTAACTCTCTGGTGGATCTGGAGGTCGTTAAAAATCTAGGGTAAACCACAGTGGTGAGAATCAAAGACATGTGAGTTGTTAAAGTGACACCTTTTATCCCCAGAGGTGAAAGGTTTCCCACCAATCAAGGGTTCAGTTAAGTTCAGTTCAGTCACTCAGTCGTGTCCGACTCTTTGTGACCCCATGAATCGCAGCATGCCAGGCCTCCCTGTTCATCACCATCTCCTGGAGTTCACCCAGACTCAACGCCCATCGAGTCAGTGATGCCATCCAGCCGTCTCATCCTCGGTCGTCCCCTTCTCCTCCTGCCCCCAATCCCTCCCAGCATCAGAGTCTTTTCCAATGAGTCAACTCTTCTCATGAGGTGGCCATAGTACTGGAGTTTCAGCTTTAGCATCATTCCTTCCAAAGAAATCCCAGGGTTGATCTCCTTCAGAATGGACTGGTTGGATCTCCTTGCAGTCCAAGGGACTCTCAAGAGTCTTCTCCAACACCACAGTTCAAAAGCATCAATTCTTCGGCGCTCAGCCTTCTTCACAGTCCAACTCTCACATCCATACATGACCACAGGAAAAACCACAGACTTGACTAGATGTGTTTTAGCATGTTGTATCGGCCTGTCTCCCAGATGGTCCAGTGTCTTTAGATGAGATTTGCAAGTCAGGAGTGTGTTTATTCCCCTGTATTGGTAATTTAGCACACAAACTCTTCTCAATCTAATCCCAGCTCTGCCTTTGGAGTTTCATATTCTATGCTTCGCTTCCTCCACACGATTTCTGATCTAGCCACATACACACAGAATGCCACTCTCAGGAACTGCTCTGCTTTCTTATATCACTCTCTAAGCTCTCTGCCTGTGGTGTGTTCTCTTTTTGGAATACTTAGGCTCTCCCTGTGCTTTGGGCTTCAGTTCAGGAAAGGTTCAACACGGAAAAGAATTATTTCTCCCAACTTCCTTGACTTTTACTGCAATGCAGCTAGATTAGGAGTCCTCTCCTCTGTTCCAGTGTGTTACATGTACAATCTACATAATATTTACAGCTTATCTCCTTGCAAACAAATTATGTGCCTGCTTGTGCACTAAGTCTCAGAAACGCTGGGCTTGTAATTTCTTCTACTTGAATGGCATTACCCCAGATGCTCCTTAGGGCTGCCTCCTTTTCACCATTCAAGTATCAGGTCAATTGTCACACTTTTATTTGCTATTTTTCAGTCACTCAGTTGTGTCCGACTCTTTGTGACCCCATGGACTGCAGCACACCAGGCTTCCCTGTCCTTCACTGTCTCCCAGAGTTTGCTCACACTCATGTTCATTGAGTCAGTGATGCCATCCAACCATCTCATTCTCTATTGTTTCCTTCTTCTCCTGCCTTCAGTCTTTCCCAGCATCATGGACTTTTCCAATGAGTGGGCTCTTTGCATCAGGTGGCCAAAGTATTGGAGCTTCAGCATCAGTCTTTCCAATGAACACTCAGGGTTGATTTCCTTTACGACTGACTTTTATAGAAAGGTCTTTTATAATTTAAAACAAAGAAGACCTGCCCTACACCAGTCATTCTCCATCACTCACAACCACTCTCTCTCACTTTACCTTGTTCTGCTCCCACCTGATGTCATCTTATTTACTTGGGTACCAATTTATTGGCTTCCACCAGAAATAAATTGTCTTCAGGGCAATGATAGCCTTTTTTTTTTTTTTTTGATTTGTTGCACATCTAGCAACTTGGCAATGCCTAATGCATAGTAGCTGCTCAATAAAACTTTTGTTGATTGGCTGACTGTCATGTCCATTAGACAGTGAAACTTTAGGAGAAAAACATTGTCCCGTTTCATACCCAGCATCTATTACAAGGTGTGGCACATGTTATGTGCTGCTATATATATATATATATATATATATATATATAGAGAGAGAGAGAGAGAGAGAGAGAGAGATATCAAATGCATGCCATTTTTTATTAGCCAATCAAGGACTAGTTATGCTTGAGAGGCGAAGAAGACAAGCAATTCTGTGGAGTGTAATTAGTGGGGAGGGGGGTTCAATAGAGACAGGCTGGAAGACAGCAAATTATTGATTACTATACCAGAGAAGGGGTATCCAGTGCTTTGCATGTCGTACAAGCTCAACATATGTTTATAACATTGACTTAACAAAATGGGGTTTTATACTTCAATGCTAATTCGTTTTTTGTTTTTTGTTTTTGTTTTTTTAAATTGCATTTGAAACCTAGCATGGAATCACCTGCTGCTTCATTCAAATGGCAGGTGGGGGAGTGGTGAGTTGCTTTGTGACAGGGGTCTGACAACATGCTAATAGCCAAATCTATTTAAGACACAATGTTGACATCCAGGAAAGCTTTCTTTTTCTTCCTTGCCCCACTCCCACTTACAGAAAAAGAAGAATGCTGTTCTCCTGAGAGCATCACAATGGCAGTCCAGAAATGAACCCTCTTCCTTTGAGAGAGACTAACTGTAGGGGAAAAGATAATTGCTTAGTTCCTTTATCTCCAAATCATTTGTAATAAAATCTGAAATCACGCCACAAGGTCTTTCATGAGGATGTCATAAATTAAGATGCATTGGCCTATCTGGTGCATCTGTTCCATTCTCTGGCCCTTTGTCTTCTGCAAAGAGCACACCCACCTCAATACCCAGCAGACAGCATTTACGCAAATGATGCTGTGGTCTACAGCATTAATATTCAGTGATTGTCTGTCATAGACACCTTACTGTACATCTGTTATGCAAATGTATGTTAATTCAAACTCACTGACAGCTGCCTAGCTTCCCTCCCTAAAATGATCTTTTCCATTTTGAAGTTTGCAATCTGTTCCCCAAAATGTTAATCCAACAATTAGCTGAAAATTGCTAAACAGAAATTGTACATGTTCAGTCTAAAATAGAAGGTAGCATTTTAAAATAGATGGTGAACCTTCTTCCCATGCCATTTATTTCATATGTGCTCCCACACACTGTAAACACTGATCTCTGCACAGCTTGGCTTGGGGCAAATGGAGGGTTTGTCTATCTGGATACTAGGAGTTTGACAAGAAGAAATGGTATCACCATCCCCGTCATTCATGGAACTCTGGCATCAGAGATGCTTTTAGGGACACACAGTGTTTCCCTCCAGGTCTGAAATGTCTCTGTTATCCACATTAAAATAATTAGTATCAAGCACTCAGATATTAATACATGAATAAAGTGATGAATGATTGAGGAAATAGATCTAAAGAGAATATCCCATGAGACACAGAACACAGAAGACACTCTGTACATATTTGATGGATGTTAAAAAGATGTTTTCATATTTACTATCTCTATCATTTTGAAGAATAAATGAAGGGCTTTGGAACAACAATAAAGCTATCTATTTAGATTCTGAAAGGGATTATGGTAGTTAGGATCTCCCTGGTGGCTCAGATGGTAAAATGTCTGCCTGCTGTGCGGGAAACCCGGGTTCGATCCCTGGGTTGGGAAGATCCGCTGGAGAAGGAAATGGCAATCCACTCCAGTAAGCTTGCCTGGAAAATTCCATGGACTGAGGAACCTGGTGGGCTACAGTCCACGGGGTCACAAAGAGTCAGACAGGACTGAGCAACTTCACTTTCACTTTCACTATGGTAGTTAAGATAGGGCTTTCCTGGTCGCTCGGTGATAATCTGCTTGCCAATGCAGTAGATGCAAGTTCAATCCCTGGTTTGGGAAGATCTCCTGGAAAAGGAAATGGCAACCCACTCCAGTATTCTTGCCTGGAAAATCCTGTGAAGAGAGGAACCTGGCAAGCTACAACCCTGACATGACTTAACGACCAAGCAAAAACAGCACCTTGAGTTGCTTGAGTATATTAAAAAAGAGAATTACATTAAGCACTTAGTGAAAACCTACCAAGATCAAGTAAGCACTAAGCACTTATATTGGACCTACTATGTGTTAGTCAGTGTGTTGGCCACATGAGCTAACTTTTCACAACATTCTTGGGAGGTGAGTGTCATTATACATCTCATTTTAATCACGTGGATCTAAGTGAGAAGAGACATCTGCATATCCCTAATTCTCTGTATCAAGAAAGTGAGTGAGAGAAAGTCACTCAGTCGTATCCAACTCTTTGTGACCTGATGCACTGTAGCCTGCCAGGCTCCTCTGTCCATGGAATTCTCCAGGCCAGAATACTGGAGTGGATAGCCTTTCCCTTCTCCAGGGGATCTTCCCAACNGACATCTGCATATCCCTAATTCTCTGTATCAAGAAAGTGAGTGAGAGAAAGTCACTCAGTCGTATCCAACTCTTTGTGACCTGATGCACTGTAGCCTGCCAGGCTCCTCTGTCCATGGAATTCTCCAGGCCAGAATACTGGAGTGGATAGCCTTTCCCTTCTCCAGGGGATCTTCCCAACCCAGGAATTGAACTCAGGTCTCCCGTATGGCAGATTCTTTATGAACAGAGCCACCAGGCAAGCCCAGGAATACTGGAGTGGGTGTATCAAGGAAACACGCAGACAAATGGAAGACGACAGAGTGTGTGCGGGGAGTGAGACACTACAGCCGGCTTTAACCAGGCTGCTTCTGACTCCTCAGGGGACATCTGTTGGCTGGCCTTCTAGTACACCTAAAGCCCAACTGAGGGAAATGGATTTGAATCTCCTCAGCTCCAGTGATCTCTAGGACTCAGTTTCTACAAGGGTATTTACAGATGGGATTCCTCTCTCACCATTAAGAATCCAGTTCTAAAATAATGGTGTTGAACCGGATGGTTCCAAGGTTCTACACTAGTCTAAAAATTTTTTCCTTGTAATTCATTTCTGCATTAGTAATGAGAGAATGGATGAATAAAATATATTGAGGATATCTTGTATAGATGATATGTCTTCACTCTTTTTTAGTGACTCCATCACAGAGATGGATACAGTACAACAAACACTCATCATTTCTCAGAGGAATTCTTATTACTGTTTTGAGAGATTTCAAGATTTTCATATGTGGCAACTCCATTTTATTTCCACTTCATTCTAATAAACTTGATTTTAGGTTCTATAATTAGTTGTTATAATTTCTCACATAAGTGCTATCATTTAATTAGCATAAGGTACCAAAATTTCATAAATGATTCTGAAGGAATTCTGTAACTTTATTTAGATACTGGATTTTTAAAAAGCTAATATATAGAGAGAACTAATTGCAAGACACTATCTAATCAAGTTCTAGTGTCATATAGAAGGAAGCAGAAGCATTAAGAGATTAAATGTTTTGTTCACGTTTATATAGCTAGTAAATAGTAAAGCTGGGATTTGCCCCTACACTAAGTCTCTTTGGTGTAGGAAATCACAACCCACTACAGTATTCCTGCCTGGAGAATCTCATGAACAGAAGAACCTGGTAGGTTACAGTCCATAGGGTAGCAAACAGTGGGACATGACTGAGTGACTAACACTGAATCTCTTATTTTTATATTGCTACCCTATGTACTAGCTTCTCAATTATTTTTTTCAAAGAAGAGAAGATTAAAATAAATTGGCAGTGTATCCTCTAAATGTTAAGTGGTGTAATTTAGTTTTTTCTGTGTGTGCCGTCTTGGCCTTTGGAAATTCAGATTAAAGGATGGTCAATTCTCTTTATTGAGCATTCAGTTAAGATCTTCATTCTCTTTCTTTATCAGGATATCATATTTCGGACCACAATACACCTGCCTTAATCATCCTGGTCCAGGTACCAAGCAACCAAGGGCAATATGTATGCCCCAAAGCCTGCTGAAATTCCTTACTTTAGCAGCTAATCCTAAGCTTAGGCACCCTGCCTTGCCCATTTGTTCCTGTAGGAACCAGAATAAAAGTTCTTGCTCACAGTTTTTCTCTCTTTCTGCCTTGTGATTGTCCCTGGTGCTTCCCCATGGGACCCTACACTTTTCTGTGTTCTCTGCAGGGAATGGTGACTAAAATAAAACTTTTAAACCTTTTTTTGATTTCTCTTTCTTTATCTACATCTATTCTCACTACACCTCACTCAAGGTAATGTGGTTACAACAGGCAGTAGGTGGTTTAGGGATTAATAATTCACCAACATTACTTATTACAGCTCAGAAACTCTGAAGCCTGGGCACCTGGCCTCATGGTCAGTGAGGGACAGACCTCCAAGCATTATTTTTTCTGTGAAAGTGGGAATAATTTCCATCTCTAGAGAGTTGGTGTGAGTTTCCAGTGAAAAGGACACAAGCTACAAAAGCTAGTCCTGTGCTTGGCTTGTGTTAGATGCTCAAAAAGCACGCCCAAGGAAAGGAAGCGGGGCACATCCTCTCTCGAAAATTAGAGTCAAATATACATATTTGTCAACGTGTGTATTTTTGTTTTGTATTTTACAAAGTACTTTCCTAGCTACTTTCCCGGTGGCTCAACACAATGCAGGAGACTCGGGTTCAATCTCTTGAGGAAGATCCCCTGGAGAAGGGAATGGCAACCCACTCCAGTATTCTTGCCTGGAGAATCTCATGGAAGGAGGAGCCTGGTGGGCTACAGTCTGTGGGTCACAAAGAGTTGGACACACACACTTCCTAGATACTATCTCATTTGATTCCCTAAAGTCTCTGCTGAAACAAAATAAACTATTTTAATAAAGTCCATTTTGCAGATAGAAAAACTGAAGCATAAGAAAATTAATTGCATTGTCTGAGATCACCTGCTTGAACTGAAAAGCAAAACAAACCAAAATAAAAATAGCTCATATTCACTCAATGGAAAGCTCAGTAATCATTCACTTTTACATATTGCATTTTTGGTGGACGTTAGTAGCACTGGTTAATGGGTATATCCCGGCAGGGGTCAAGAAAATAGGGTCAAGATCACAGTTCTGCATTTCTATGGGAAATTAGTAACTCCTTTACCCTTTGTGATGATTTACAGCACTGAAGTAATTATATCCATCACTTGTACTTCTTTATTTTTTGTGTTTAGTACATTATTTGATAAAACATATATTCTCTGAACTTCACAGTTAGGGATTTGGAGTGGTTTTTGTTGTTCTTGCCACTTAACTTCTATTCTTCTCTGAGTTTCTGACCAAAGCTGTTATACAAACCATGAATAGTCAGATGGTAAAGTGCACAGAACCGGTGGCTGGAATTTTATTTCCTGATTCAAGGTTTCCTGTAAATGAAATGCAAGGATGAGGTTTGGAAGCAGAATCTATTACCTTACACCTACTCTTCAATACATAGAAATGCCTGGGCTCCAAATTATGCCAGAGAGAAAGCCTGCCTTCACTAGGAAGAAATTCTTACCTATTTCGATTTACTACGTAAGGATGGAGACCACATGTAGATTTTTATGGTTAAAGCCCATTGGCAAAACATGCTCCAGTAAATGTCTTTTATCTACAAATTAGCACCTTTGCCTCACTTTGAGGAGCTGCTAATGGGAAGAGTGCAGAGAGACAAAAACATGGGAAGGAGGCAGAAAGTTCTTTCCGGAAGAGATGCAGGAGTGGTCTCTGTTACCGATGTTGACAGGAAATTTCTGAGGCAGGCAAGGTAGAAATTTTAATCCTCATTTTATAGTTGAAGGAAATTTACACTCAGAGCAATTTTACTACTTGCTTAGAATATTCTTACTGGAAAGAGTCACAGCCAAGCCTCAAAGCCAATTTTCCTGACTCCTGCTTCACAGGTTTTTTCACATCCGCAGATGGTGTCTGTGGGCTTGCCTTTCACTTTCAAGCTTCACTGACCCTGGATGATGATCTGGGCATCTGAGCCCAGGCAGAGGTGGAAGGGCCAGGCCCACTGTGGGAAGTCCACCCACTCTTGCTTCAGTTCAATGGACCCTCCTGATGTACGTCCTACCCTGGAATTGTGATTTATCCCAGAGACAGGAGCATCCACTATCTGGAGAAGCTCCCAGAAGACAAGGTCTCTCTGCACCTAGCCGATGTGGCTGTTCCACTGCCTTGGATAGCATATTGGAGTCAGAATGGGCAGTCCACAGCAAGGAGACCACCAAGTGGAAGGACCCAGTGAGTGCAGCCGAGCCAGACTTAACAGTGTGTATCTGTCCCCACTGTGGATTTGATCACCCTAACCCTGCCTTTGACATCAATTTTGGAAACTTTTTTTTCAGTTATTTTATACTGCAGGAGCAAACCTTTTATGTGATATCATTGAAACTAATCACTGCTTGGGTAATCAAGAAGGTCAGTTAAATTGAAGAATCATGAGAAATCATATATGCCTACCTTAAATATTTCAACTTAGTATAGTATACATTCATTCAGTGATGATTTGGCAAAATCTTTGACCTGTATACAGGTCTCTGATTGGATTTTCACATTGTATTTTCATTGTAAATGTCATTCTTAAAGAATTCTTTAAGTCTTCCAATTTGTTNATATGCCTACCTTAAATATTTCAACTTAGTATAGTATACATTCATTCAGTGATGATTTGGCAAAATCTTTGACCTGTATACAGGTCTCTGATTGGATTTTCACATTGTATTTTCATTGTAAATGTCATCCTTAAAGAATTCTTTAAGTCTTCCAATTTGTTTCCTTTAAATGGGATAAGATTTAAAGACATTTCTGAGAGAATAAAAATTTAGATTATTTCTATATAATACTTTTATTTTCTATTTTTAATGTAATATTGCCTTAAATTAACTAATCTGATATGTATTTTAGTGACTTACCAAACCCATTTTATGCAAAACATTAAATTAACCTGGTTTTAATAGAATTAGACAGAAAAAATTTGTTCTAGGGAAGACAATATGGGGTGGGATTTATATGCCTTTCAGAGAGTTGGTCTCACCATTTCCTAGTAGAACATGCTTCAGCAAAGTGTTTTATCTTATTAAACTCTAGTTGCTGGTGACAATGACAATGATGAGTAACTATTTAGTAATATAGTAATATGAGTAATAGCTGCAAGGCTATTATGCAGCTTCTGTGAGTTGGTGCTTGTGAAAGAATTTGGATGCTTGAAAGGCCACAAAATTATAAGAAAAAGTGGGAGGAAATGCGCTACTCAGTTGGTGCTCATGGTAAAGAATCCTCCTGCCGATGCTGGAGATGCAGGAGACACATGTTTGATCCCTGGGACAGGAAGATCCTCTGGGTGGGAAATGGTGACCACTCCAGTATTCTTGCCTGGAAAATTTCTCTGGACAGCTGGTCCTGGCAGGCTACAGTCCAAGGAGTCGCAAAGTTGGACACAACTGAGTGAGTGAGTATACACATGCATGAGATGAGATGGGAAAAAAGGACAATACAGGAATCAGCAAATAAGGCATGAGAAAGATGACTGTCCCTCTCTGCATTCATTCTTGCCATCAGTTAGGTCAGAGTTACAGAACTGGATATCACTAAGTAGCCATATAATTAGTGCATGCTGAATACCAATGAGTGTTGTGTAGAGGTTATGCCTGAAATGTTAATAAGGGTCACATTTTGGACCACTGGAGAGAGTGAGGTCAGTGTGCTTTGCCAGGAAATGAGTATTACACCAGAAAGAAGAATCAGGGTTGTAGATTAAAGAAGAAAAAAAGAAAATAGTGGAGGCTTTCTAAAAAGAAGACCCGTAACTCTGGCCATGAAGCATGATAGATATGGCTGGGTTTTGGGGATGGATGGATGGTACTTCCAGCAATAATAAGCATGCCACACAAGGAAACTGTACCATGTGCCTCATGGAGAACCATCAAACAAAATCATGATAGCACTCCTGAGAGCTTTTGCTATTCCCCCATCCTTTCTGTGCAAAGTTGGCCTTTGATTTAATCTCTTTATCCCCCCAGCTCTCCGTGGGGTGTAAACAAACACAAGTCTGATTCACAGGGCTGTTTGTTTTTCCAGCACAAGCAATTGCTGTGGAGAATAAAATGAATTCAGAAACACTTATAGAACTGGAGAGAGGTGTCATTGGCATTTTCAAGTATTCATGCAAATTATCAAGGGCCTAATTCATCCCATGGTCCTTTTCTCAAAAGCACAGCTTGATATCAAAGAGGCAAAATAAATGTGCCTGAAAAAAGCCAGCATCCTCTTTTGCTGTCTAGCTGGAGAGATCTAGAGAAAAAGAGAAGAAATATTCCCAGATCTTCCTGTTAATCGTGTACCTCAGGATTTTGACCCAGGTGATGCAGCTTCTTGATAAACAGGATCACTTTTTAAAGAAGCGGAAATATTTCTTCAGAGATTGTTCTGACAGGTTCGCGGTCTGAGGAGCTGAGTCATTTTTCCTGCTCAAAACTCACTGATAGCTTTAAATAAGGCACAGTAGAAACTTGAGTCTACAAAAATTGTGCAATTCACAGAATACATATTTGGAGACTTCAGCATCCATGTCTCTTGGTTAATACCACACACGATGTTTTTGTTGTTGTACAGTCACTAAGGTGTATTGGGCTCTTTTCAACCCCGTGGATTACAACACTAAGTGCTTATATGTAATCCTCATAAAAAATAAGCCAACAGCTCCATTACAATCTACACTCACGCGTACATGAGATGGAGGTGCAGTGGTGATCGTAGACCGTCTGGCTTTAGAGCAGAGGCTGTTGAAAGCTGTTTCTCCTAACACTTTCCTCCTAGACACCCTGGGGTGATGATGGTGAAAAGTCCCCCTAAAAGACCCCTCATCCCAGCAGGGCAAGAGAGGGCAGTGCTTGAGCACAGGTACCAGTCTGTGCAGAGATCTTCCCCGAGCTCACCTTGACAGGCCTCGTGAGTGCATGAGGGTGCCAGGCATCCATCCAGACCCTTGGCTGTCAAGCCGCCTGGTGCCCCCATGGACCCTGCGATCAGGACCCTTCACACAGGCTGCTGGCCCTCCAGCCTTCCTTGGTCGCTTGTCTTCAGCCCCATGACGGCTGCTCCATGAGCGCCCTCTCTCTGCTTTCTTCCCGCGTCTACTTGGCTGCCCTCTGCCCTCTGCGCCCTCTCTCTGCTTTCTTCCCGCGTCTGCTTGGCTGCCCTCTGCCCTCTGCGCCCTCTCTCTCTGCTTTCTTCCCGCGTCTCCTTGGCTGCCCTCGGCCCTCTTGGCTTTGTTTTCCGCTCCAGCTGCTCCAGCTCTTTCTCTGGCTGAGCCTGACCGCACGCAGCCAGCCCACACCCTGATCCTTCTGTCCCTGGCAGCTTCAGACAAAACCCCCGCTTGACCAAACTCCAACCTCCAGCGCCCACGTGGCCCCTAAGGCGGGATTCCTCCAGTGCTTTTCACATGGCTGAGCAGGTAAATTGTGTGGTGGGTTATACAGCTCTAGCTCCCGAGTGGGAGATGGGGATTAGAAAGCTTCTGGTATCAGACTTGGGCTGGCCTCCCAGCCTCACCTGTCACCCACTTCTTGGTTCCCCCAAACTCCCATTCCCCCTTGTCTGAGGGACTTCACACATGAGATTCCCCCTTCCTGGGAGACTCCTCACCCCCGCCCTCCACCACTCTGACTCCGGCTCATTCTTTGGGCCTCTTTGATGTCACCCGCCTTGGGGAGCCCACATTGCTGTGTCCCCCAGCCCTGGCCTGGATCTCGTAGGTGCCATTTCTTCCTTCTCCTTTGTCACCCAGCACCTCTCCATCACCTCCATGAGAGCTGGCGTGCCTCACTGTGCAGCACAGTTTAAACTTCTGTACAAGAATTCGCTCAACTGATTCTTCCCCACAATCTCGAAACAGACCATTTAAAAAATATTTTAATTTCTTTATACAATTATTAAAGGTTATATTCCATTTACAGTTATCACAAAATATTGGCTGTATTCCCAGTGTTGTAGAATACATCTTTGTAGCCTATCTTCCACCCAATTGTTTGGACCTCCCACTCCACTCTAAACCAACTGGTAACCCGTTTGTTCTCTATATATCTGATAACCACACACTGGTAACCCTTAATTTGCTCACAATATCTGTGAGCCTGCTTATTCTTTAATGATTGACTTATCGTTTTTATATACGTGTGTAAGGCCACACAGGCAATTAGGTGCAGTCAGGGGTCAAACCCAGGCTGTCTTGCTCTGGAGTCTCTTGCTGTCATTATTTTTCCCTTCTTCTGTGTGGCATTTCTTACACCACATGGCACTGTCTGATAATCCCTGTTTTATTCACAGCTGCATCCTAGCATGAAGTACATATCCTGATGAAAAATAAGCTCAGTTAATGCTTTTTGTGCAATGCATACCTGAATTCTGGTTATAGATATTTTGTGTTTCACAAAGTCAAATAAAACATTCCTGATTCTTGATCTGATGAGATCAAATGTGACAGAAAAACCAGGGCGACCAGCTGACGGGTGTGTGGTCTTTGGTCCCTTAACGATCTCTATGTTAATCAATCTTATTTGATAGGAACAATTGCAGCCAAAAGGAAAGTGTTGTCTATCTCAGCCCCACATTTTACGCAGTCAGATGGAGGTGGACCATTTAAATGACTTATACAAGGTCACACATGGAGCCGGTGACAAACAGGATGCCAGGTTGGCTGACTTCCAGTCCTGTGTCCTTTCTCTGCACCTGGTCAAACAGAAATGACTGTCACATGAAGGCAAGCAGGTAAAACAAGCATCAGATATGCAACTGGCTTGATTCTGACTGCAAATAACACCAACGGGCCCCTGGATCCTGCGCTCCCTGGGATGGTGATCAGCCCAGAGTAAACATAGGGCATCTGATAGGCGTGATTGGGCCAAAAAGGGCTTAGACTCTGCAAAGCTCTAAGAGTGTTTTGCGTACAGCTCAGTCTTTATTGCTGTGTGAACTTGAGTACATTCTTTTACTTCTCTGGTCTCCAGCCCCTTCTGTAGTATGACACGGTGTTTTGAACTGAATGTTTGCACCCCCCTCAAATTCCATGTTGGAGCTCTAACCTGGAATGTGATGATATTTGCAGTAGGCCTTTGGGAGGTAGTTAGGTTTATTAGATCCTGAATGTAGGAGACCCTGAGAAGGAATTTAGTTGTTGTTAAGTCACTAAGCCATGTCAGAGGACTTCCCTGCTGGCTCAGACAGTAAAGCGTCTGCCTACAATGCGGGAGACCCGGATTCGATCCCTGGGTGGGGAAGATCCCCTGGAGAAGGAAATGGCAACCCACTCCAGTATTGTCGCCTGGAAAATCCCATGGACAGAGGAGTCTGGAAGGCTACAGTCCATGGGGTCGCAAGGAGTCGGACACAATTGAGAGACTTCATTTCACTTCAAGTCATGTCAGAGTCTTCGTGACTTCTTGGACTGCAGCATGCCAGGCTCCTTTGTCTTCCACTATCTCCTGGAGTTTGCTCAAATTCATGTCCATTGAGTCAGTGATGCCATCCATCAATCTCACCCCTTTCTCCTGCCATCAGTCTTTCCAGTATTAGGATCTTTTCCACATCAGGTGGCCAAAGTATTGGAGCTTCAGCTTTAGAAACACTCCTTCCAATGAAAATTCAGGGTTGATTTCCTTTACAGTTGACTGGTTTGATCTCTCTGCTATCCAAGGGACTCTCAAGAGTTTTTTCCAGCACCACATTTCAAAAACATCAAGTTTTCAGTGCTCAGCCTCCTTTATAGTCCAACTCTCACATCTATACATGACTTCTGGAAAACAATAGCTTTGACTATATGGATCTTTGTCAGCAAAGTGATGTCTCTATTTTTAAATATGCTTTCTAGTTTTGCACCCACTCTGGTATTCTTGCCTTGAGAATTCTATACACAGAGGAGATTTGCGGGCTCCAGTCCATGGGGATGAAAAGAGTCAGACACAACTGGGCGACTATCACTTCACTTCACTAGATTTGTCATAAATTTCCTTCCAAGAAGCAAGCATCTTTTGATTTCATGTCTTCAGTCACTATACACAGTGATTTTGGAGCTACTCCCCTCCAAAAATTGTCATTGCTTCCATGTTTTCTCCTTCTATTCACCATGAAGTGATCAGACCAGAGCCATGAACTTTTTTTTTTAATGTTAGATTTTAAGCCAACTTTTTCACTCTACTCTTTCATCTTCATGAAGACGTTCTTTAGGTCCTTTTCACTTTCTGCCATTAGAGTGGTATCATCTGCCTATCTGAGATTGTTGATATTTCTCCCAACTGTCTTGATTCCAGCTTGTGATTCATCCACCCTGGCATTTTGCATGATGTACTCTGCATAGTAGTTAAATAAACAGGGTGACAATGTACAGCCTTGTCATACCCCTTTCTGAGTTCTGAACCAGTCAGTTCTTCCTCATCTGGTTCTACCTCTTGTTTCTCAACCACATACATATTTCTCAGGAGACAGGTAAGATGGTCTTGTATTCCTATTTGTTTAAGAATTATTTTCAGTCAAAGGCTTTAGCATAATCAATGAAGCAGAAGTAGATGCTTTTCTTGAACTCTTTTATTTTCTCCATGACCCAATGAATGTTGACAATTTGAAGTCTGGGTCCTCTGCCTTTTCTAAATCCAGTTTGTACATCTGGAAGTTCCTGGTTCACTATTCAGTTCAGTTCAGTTCAGTCGCTCAGTCGTGTCTGACTCTCCGTGACCCCATGAATCGCAGCATGCCAGGCCTCCCTGTCCATTACCAACTCCTGGAGTTCTCTCAGACTCACGTCCATCAAGTCAGTGATGCCATGCAGCCATCTCATCCTCAGTCATCCCCTTCTCCTCCTGCCCCCAATCCCTCCCAGCATCAGAGTCTTTTCCAGTGAATCAACTCTTCGCATGAGGTGGCCAAAGTACTGGAGTTTCAGCTTTAGCATCATTCCTTCCAAAGAAATCCCAGGGATGATTTCCCTTAGAATGGACTGGTTGGATCTCCTTGCAGTCCAAGGACTCTCAAGAGTCTTCTCCAACACCACAGTTCAAAAGCATCAGTTCACTATTGCTGAAGTACAACTTGAAGGATTTTGAGTATAACCTTGATATTGTTAATAATAGCGTGTGGAAGGAGTGCAATTGTACAGTAGTTTGAACATTTTTTGGCATTGAATTTCTTTGGGATTGGAATGAAAACTGACTTTCTCCAGTCCTGTGGCCCCTGCTGAGTTTTCCAAATTTGCTGGCATATTGAGTGTAGCACTTTAACAGCATCATCTTTCAGGATTTTTATATAGCTCAGATGGAATTCCTTCACCTGCACTAGCTTTGTTTGCAGTAATGCTTCCTAAGGCCCACTTGATGTCATACTCCATGATGTCTGGCTCTAGGTGAATGACCACAGCATCATGGTTATCTGGGTCATTAAGACCTTTTTCATATAGTTCTTCTGCATAGTCTTGCCACCTATTCTTAATCTCTTCTGGTTCTCTAAGATCCTTGTTGTTTCTGTCCTTTGTTGTGCCCAACTTTGCATGAAATGTTTCCTCTTCAATTTTCTTGAAGGGTTCTCTAGTTTTCCCCATTCTATAGTTTTCCTCCATTTCTTTGCACTGTTCACTTAAGAAGGTTTTTTTAAATCTCTCCTTGCTATTATCTGGAACTCTGCATGAGTTGGCCACTTATCATGCCACCATCTATTTAACTAGAAACCAATTCAGTTCAGTTCAGTTCAGTCACTCATTCGTGTCTGACTCTTTGCGACCCCATGAATCGCAGCAAGCCAAGCCTCCCTGTCCATCACCAACTCTCGGAGTTCACTCAAACTTACGTCCATTGAGTCACTGATGGCATCCAGCCATCTCATCCTCTGTCATCCCCTTTTCCTACTGCCCCCAATCCCTCCCAGCATCAGAGTCTTTTCCAATGAGTCAGCTCTTCGCATGAGGTGGCCAAAGTACTGGAGTTTCAGCTTTAGTATCATTCCTTCCATAGAAATCCCAGGGCTGATCTCCTTCAGAATGGACTGGTTGGATCTCCTTGTAGTCCAAGGGACTCTCAAGAGTCTTCTCCAAGACCACAGTTCAAAAGCATCAATTCTTCGGTGCTCAGCTTTCTTCACAGTCCAACTCTCACATCCATACATGACCACTGGGAAAACCATAGCCTCGANCTCAGTCGTGTCTGACTCTTTGCGACCCCATGAATCGCAGCAAGCCAGGCCTCCCTGTCCATCACCAACTCCCGGAGTTCACTCAAACTTACATCCATTGAGTCACTGATGCCATCCAGCCATCTCATCCTCTGTCATCCCCTTTTCCTACTGCCCCCAATCCCTCCCAGCATCAGAGTCTTTTCCAATGAGTCAGCTCTTCGCATGAGGTGGCCAAAGTACTGGAGTTTCAGCTTTAGTATCATTCCTTCCATAGAAATCCCAGGGCTGATCTCCTTCAGAATGGACTGGTTGGATCTCCTTGTAGTCCAAGGGACTCTCAAGAGTCTTCTCCAAGACCACAGTTCAAAAGCATCAATTCTTCGGTGCTCAGCTTTCTTCACAGTCCAACTCTCACATCCATACATGACCACTGGGAAAACCATAGCCTCGACTAGACGGACCTTTGTTGCCAATGTAATGTCTTTGCTTTTCAATATGCTATGTAGGTTGAAACAATTACAACTCTTTTATTCCTAGAAACCTGAGCTGTTATAAAAAGAAGTATTATAGTGAGCTTATCAATATTTTTGTGCTCTTAAATATATTCTCATCTGACTTTGGCACCAAAGGTATTTTGAAAAAGGCATTTTTTTCTAGGAAGTCAGAAGTTT
Source organism: Oreotragus oreotragus (assembly GCA_006410675.1). Lineage (NCBI taxonomy): Eukaryota > Metazoa > Chordata > Mammalia > Artiodactyla > Bovidae > Oreotragus > Oreotragus oreotragus. The sequence goes on from SJYX01001462.1 coordinate 391,023, forward strand.
ACCCCAGATATCCTAATACCGTAGTGTTTACCACACTAGCTTTTCCTGTAAGGATGTTGAATTTTATTTTTGTCCCAAACATATGTATTACATTACACATTTAGGGGGCAATATATAGAACTAGGTGTATATTCAAAGGTTATTAACCAGGGAGTTGAGAAGAAAGCGATATCATACCAATAATTACAAGAGTAGGTACCAGAATTGAGGAATTTCTCTGTGCCAGATGAACTATACACATCATTTCTAACAAGTCTTTCCTGAAATGTGCTCTGAGGACCATTACTATTAATTACTAAATATTACTATGTCGTCTTTTCCCTTGAGAGTAGATCTTATAGAGAACACTCTGCATATAATTCACAAGGATTACTTGTTCCCTCCTCCTGCCAGAGCACTTAACAAGCTCCAGTCTTCACTGTTGGCACCTGCTGGGATTCCTAGAGGTAAAACCCTAGAGGGAAATTGCGTATTCCCTCCTAAATCTGTGTTCCCCCACGAGTTTCTTCCTCATGCTAATCCATACTTACGCCCTAGAAATTAGTCAAAATCACTCCTTAGGATTCCTCACCAGCTTATGGTCCCAGTGGCTTTGCCTCAGATAAGCAGATCTCAGCTGTAAACCTCTGGATTCAACTGTCTCGCCAGACTTGGTTTGTAGTGTGTTCTGTGACCTCAGTTCAATAATGGATTCAAGAAAAGTCCTTGATGTTCAATTTGTTCAATTCTTCTTGTTGTAAGGATGGAAGCAGGGATTTTCAAAGCTCTCTACATGTTGGACCTGAAGTCAAATATTATTTCCTTAAATCTTCAATATTTTCACTAAATACAGAATTTAGGGCTTTTTTGTTCTTTCAGTATTTTAAATATGGCGCTCCATTACCTTCCTGTTTACATAATTTATAGTAAGTTTGTTACCGTTCTTATAAATGTTTCTCTCTCAGTAATCTCTCACACTTTTTTCTGACTCCTTCTAGAGTTTTCTTTTGGTCTTTAGATGTAAATGATATGATTATGATAGAATTATGTGTAGTTTCATTGATTTTTATTCTACTTTATGTTCTCTGATTTTGGATTTATGGTCTGGTATCTTTTCCTAACTTTGGAAACTTCACTGTCATTATTTCTTCAAGCATTTCCTCTCTTCTTCATTTTTATTCCAATTCAGTATATCTTAGAGATCATGTGATACTGTCTCTCATAGCTGTCTGATGCTCTGTCCCCCCCCCCTTTTTTTTTTTTTTTTCACTCTTTCTTTTTCCTCTTTGCATTTCAGTTTGGGTAATTTCTATTAATCTGCTTAAGACCACCAATTCTTTGCTCAGTTGAGCCAAGTCTATTGGTAAGCCCATTGATGGTAAACTCCATATCTGGTACAGTGATTTTGTGTGTTTTTTTTTTTTTTTTCTTATGGCTTCTATATCTGATAACATTACTTATCTGATAGTGTATTTTGTTCTCTAATTTTTTCCAGTAGAAGCTTTAACATGTTAATCATAGTTATTTAAAGTATTTTGTCTGCTAATTCTAATATCTATGAATATGTGAGTCTGGTGCAGATACTTGCTTTCAGACTGCGTTCATTCAGCTTCTGTTTATGAGTCATATATACTGTTTGTTGATTGTTAAAACCTTGGCATATTGTATAGGGTAGTAGGTACTGACATCAATAATATTTATGTTAGGAGATAATCGTACCTTTTTTCCCCTCAGCTCTTTAATGTGGTGATTTGTGCTATTCTACTTAGGTCACACAGAGTCAGACACTATTGAAGTGACTTACATATGCACACACTCAGAATTTCAACTGGGTTTGAAGCTTTCTCACCATTTGGATCACTTGGTAAAGAACCTGCCTGCCAGTGCAGGACACATAAGAGACTCGAGTTCCATCTCTGGGTTGGGAAGATCCCCTGGAGAAGGGCATGGCAACCCACTCCACTACTCTTGCCTGAGAAATCCCATGGACAGAGGAGCCTGCTTGGCTATAGTCGATGGGATTGCAAAGAGCTGTGCTTCTGGGTCTTTCAATGACTCTACTCTCCAGAGAAAATCTGTCTCTCTCAGCAGTCCTTGCTGCACTCCAATGTTATTTCTACCCAGTGCTCGTTGGTTTGTGGCAGGGGCTTCTGGGGACATTCTCTGATGTTTTAATTAAGCCTTAGACACTGTGAACCTGTGTCCTTGTGGTTTTGGATTCTACAAGGATCTCTTTCCTCTTCTAGATGTAATACTGGATCTTGCATTTATTCTTTGTCATTTCTCAAGGATGAAATTTTATTTCACTACTTCCTCCCCCCGCCCCAGCTTCATGGGGTTTCAATCAATGCCCTTGAGCTTAAGTTTGGTTGCTTTTCTTTAGGTAAGTTAAGTGTTTTAAGTTGAGACAGTGGATTTGGGACTGGGCCGAGTGTCAGCAGTAACTCCTATTCCTCTCCCCTAGACAGGACCATGGAGAAAGTTTTCTTGGGATTCTCCTGTGTGTCTCTTGTGAGCAACTCTTAGAAAAGCCTGAGAGAATGTATTAACATCTCCATGTCCTTGGCCCATAGTAATTTCACACTCTCTCTCACAGTAATCTACACAACATTTAGCTATTTATTAAAGTTAGCTAGTGGATTTTTTTAAATCAATCTATGCAGCATTCCCCTGGTCACTCAGTTGGTAAAGAATCTGCCTGTAAAGCAGGAGACCCCTGTTTGATTCCTGGGTGGGGAAAATCTGCTGGAGAAGAGATAGGCTACCCACTGCAGTATTCTTGGGCTTCCCTTGTGGCTCAGCTGGTAAAGAATCCCCCCACAATGCAGGAGACCTGGCTTTGATGCATGGGTTGGAAAGATCCTCTGGAGAAGGGAAAGGCTGCCTAACTCCAGTGTTCTGGTCTGGAAAATTCCATGGCCTGTATAGTCCATGGGGTTGCAAAGAGTCGGACATGACTGAGCGACTTTCACTTTCAGTTTCTTTCATACAGCATTCACTGGCGACCTGCCACATAAGTAAACGCTTAAGTACTGCGTTTAATCACTGATGTGTCTCTCCATCAGAAAAAGTTCAAGAAAGTGCTAGTTGCTTAGTCGTTCCCAGCTCTTTGAGACCCCATGGACAGTAGCCCACCAGGCTCCTCTGTCCATGAATTCCTCTGGGCAAGAACACTGGAGTGGGAAGCCATTTCCTTCTCCAGGGGATCTTCTGACCCAGGGCTTGAATCCTGGTCTCCTGCATTGCAGACAGATTCTTTACCATCTGAAAGGCCAGGGAAGCCCCATGTCTCTCTATATTTCAGGTTAATTATTTGCCCTTGTCACCTAAATTAAAAAAGAAAATAAAAAGAAAAACTGTTTTCTCAGCAGATTTTCTTGTTACGATGGTGGGAGAGGTAATAATTCTAGTTATCTACGAACTGAATTTCTGGCCACTCATATTCACTCTTTCATCCTAAAGTTTGATATTTCTTTATTCAATCTGCTAGATTTTATTTCCTTGCCCATATAATCACCAGTAGTTCCCTTAATCTAGACTCTTGGCTGCTTACATGCCTCAGCTATTTCCAAACCAGAGTAAAAACTCTCAGACTTCCTGAAGATCATTTTTTTCTTGACATCTATTTTTTTCTATGATATTTCCATCATTCATCTTGCTTCCTGGATTAAAGATTTATAATTTAATGAATTTTGTGTACCTACACTCTTAAAAGAATGAATACAAAGCAGAACATAGAAATCATAAATTAATTTGACAAAGTTCTCTCTTCTGTGGAGGCCACATTCCAATCAATAATATAATGTATGCATATATCTGAGATAGGTAACTCAGTATATAAGACACAAATGAGAGAAACAAAGAATGTTACAAGAACAGTTTTATGTGTATAACAAAACATGTGCTTTAAAAACTGTATATGCACATTTGCATTTTGAATATTTATGCAAATCCACCATGACCATATAATACTGTCAAATATATTAATATGGAACATAATTATCTATTTTAAGCTTTTATTTATTTACATTTTTTGCATGCGTGATTATATAACTGGGATTTTTCCTATTTGTTCCATGGAAGATGCTAGTGAGGATATGTAAAACTTCACACAGAGACAAATCTCCACCAGTAACAAACTGAGCATGTTATGCTTATGGGAAAGTTTTTAAAATATAGCTCTGATTATATGAGAGAACTCTGGAGCAGAAGAGCAGCTCAAAGGACAGTGCACTTTGAAAGATGAGTTTGAAAGTGCATCCCAGAATACTTGTAATTCCTATGAGGTTGCAAGTGAGATAGGAGAAGGAAAGTGTGAGGGTAGTGGATTGGTTATGTTTAATGCCTAAGCACAAACTTTTGAGTTTCTAAAGAAATCCTTCTAAAGATGGAAGAAGATTTCCGGCAATTTTGGACATAATGGAAAGACTATTCTTGAAGATGCATGCTAGAGCCAGGCTGGAAATATTTTTTGGCAGTAAAAATGATACAACAATAGCTTCTGAAGGTTTGGAGGTTCAGAAAGACATGTATTTAATCAGAATGTAGCAGCACCAAGTTCTGCACACCTTGCACATGACTATCAGGCAGTCTCAGAATAAGTTTGTGAATACGTATTGCCTTCATAGTTATGATTAAACCTGGAGAAAAAGAGAGAGAAATTGGTTCAAGGAAGGGCTCAAAGCAGCTGCCACTATATAAAAGCATGTTGATAAAGTGAAAGTGAAAGTCACTCAGTCAATCCTGAATCTTTACGACCCATGGACCATACAGTCCATGGGATTCTCCAGGCCAGAATACTGGAGTGGGTAACCTTTCCCTTCTCCAGGGGATCTTCCCAACTCAGGGATCAAACCCAGGTCTCCTGCATTGCAGGCAGATTCTTTACCAATTGAGCTNTACGACCCATGGACCATACAGTCCATGGGATTCTCCAGGCCAGAATACTGGAGTGGGTAACCTTTCCCTTCTCCAGGGGATCTTCCCAACTCAGGGATCAAACCCAGGTCTCCTGCATTGCAGGCAGATTCTTTACCAACTGAGCTATCAGGGCTCAAATTTAATATCACATGTTAAATCTCCTTTATGAGTATACTGTTATCTTGTACAATTCTCTGTATGTTTAGATTTAAAAATAATAATAATAATATGGACAATCCAGGTTTATTTCTAGTTTCTGATTCTGCTTATGTATGGAGGAGAGGTTTTCTGTTGAACTATGACTTGACATGATGAAAACACATGCTCACACAAGCATATATGCAAACAAGAGAATGATTAGATTAACTATTTAATCTATTACCAATGATGTAGCCAAAGAGGGCAGAAACAGATGTAGCACTAAATCAGCATGGCTTTCCTTGGTTCCGCCAAATCCCTGTGGGAGTCACAAAGTTGTGTCACTCTTGCAAGGATAAGTATTACAGGAAGCGTAAAGTTCAATTTTCACTCTACCTTTTCTGTTTTGTACATGACCTTATGTCATGCTTCTATAAATGCTTCCATTAATACTGCGTGTGCTACTTTATAATAGATGCTCTCTAATGTTGAATGTTATTCTTTCTAAAACCACCCATGGCAGATTCATGTCAATGTATGCCAAAACCAATGGAGTACTGTAAAGTAAAATAAAGTAAAATGGAAGCTCTAAAAAAAATAAATAAATAAAATAAATAAAACCAAATTCTGAGTCTGCATGTTTGCATACTTACTTGGGGAGAAACTGGGTCAGCAACTGATATCCCAGAATTATTGTGCCTCTCGATTTCTAGCAGGTTGGAAAAACCATACCACAGCCTTATACAATGTAGGTTAACAGAAAAAGTGGTAGATCCCCCCATGAAGAATATTACATGAGAAATTAGGTAAATGGTGGAACTATTTAAGAAGAAAAAGAAAACTATTGGGAGAGTAGGTTTAGGAAAGGGAGAACTTAAGAACTGTGTTTTGATTGTATGTATGAAAAGCCTTCTTGACTTCCAAAGGGAGATTCCAAGCACACAGTTAGATACATTCACTGGTTATGTGGAACCAAATACTACTGGTTCAAGAGAGTCAGTGTCACAGTTGTGGCTTAAAATTGGTCATGCGTTAGAAGAATCTGCACCATAAAAATTATTAAATGCTATGAATCTTTTATTTCTTTCTTTTTGTTCTTTTACAGAGCCCATAGGAATACAAGGTACAGAGAGCTGCAATGATGTACAAGGATGTCAGATTGAAGACTGAGGTTTAATAGTCATCTGTTTATAGACAGTATTTACACTGCATGAGGTTACCTTGGGAGGAGAGGTGGAGAAGAAATAAAGTCCAGGAACTAACATCTGGGTCCCTCCAGAGATCAGAAGTTGGAATGATCAGCAGTGGGCATCATTGAAGTAAGAAGAGAACCAGGAGAACGTGCTAAGTGAAAAGGTTGTTTCAAGAAAGAGAGACCAAACAGTCCTGTTCAATCACAGTAAGGGAAGGAGTGAGTGAAACAATGGTTAAATGTTAACAGTTCATTTTGGCAATGTGGAGTTCTTGGTGATAGTGATTACCTTTGTCACAGGGATGGAAAGGGTGGTGATCTTATTGGAATATGTTTAGAAGGGAATAATGGCTTTGTTTTTTCTCAATTCACTTAACTACTTCCAACTTTTCTCCTAAAGCATAGGCTTTTCTAGGCTCTTTCAATAATTAATTAGTTAATTAATTTTCTATTTATTTTCCTTATTTTATTCATTGTGCTTTGCACTTTCTTTAAATCATTTTCACTTAATAATGTAGGAAGATGATCTTAGTAAAGCATGGTGCATTTAAGCAATATAAGCCATTTCCTAGGTCCTCTGGGAAGAACAGCCAAGCAAGTCTTTAGCACATGGCTTCCTCCAACCTAGATTTGCAAACAATGTGAGTGCATTCAGGCGTGACAATTTGGTTAGAGTGGGTGTTCAATTTGGATGATTTTAATAAAATATTTTTGCAAGTTGCTCCAGCAAATATTTGGATAGTGGAAGCTCAGATAATGAGGGAGACATGCAAAACAAACGAGAATAATCATAAAGAATGTTTCATGTTCAAAAAATTTTTTATGTGGAGTAAAGGCAAGCCAATGTAGGGGAAATACAGCCTAGGTTTCAAAAATCTGACTTTGAAGCTTGGTTCTGCAGCTTGATGCCTGGTACTACCTGTGTGACCTCGGCTAGCTGGCAAGCTACTCTAAGCCTTAATTTTCTCTACTGCAAAATGGGGTTATAATAATAATAACTCAGGATTATCAGGTGGCTTGAATGGGATGGTTTCAGAAAGGGCTTAGTGTAATACACAGCAGCTAATAGATATCCTCTAAATGGTAGCTAAAATAAAACAGAAGAGAGCATTAGGAGAGATGATCTTCTGACATGCGTGCATGCATGCTAAGTTGCTTCAGTCGTGTCCAATTCTTTGTGATCCGATGGACCGTGGCCAGGCAGGTTCCTCTGATTCTGGGATTCTCCAGGCAAGAATTCTGGAGTGGGTTGTCATGCCTTCTTCCAGGGTATCTTCCCCACCCAGGGACTGAATCTGCATCCTTGCATCCCTATTACTGCTCATGCTTAGATGCATGGTAAGAAATACTGGAGCCCCAGTTCTCTTTTTCTCTAATTTTCTATTATCTTACCGTGTAGACACTGAAATAGTCAGTTCAGTTCAGTTCAGTTGCTCAGTCGTGTCCGACTCTTTGCGACCCCATGAATCACAGCACGCCAGGCCTCCCTGTCCATCACCAACTCTCGGAGTTCACTCAGACTCATGTCCATCGAGTCAGTGATGCCATCCAGCCATCTCAAGACTGGCTAAACTGGAAAGCAGAAACAAGCAGAGAAATAGTGCCTTAAATGTTTGGGCCAAGTACTTTGGGTCAGGACAGTATTTACTTAACATATGAATGGCTTATAAACTGACAAAGCCAAGGAGCTCTCCAATCCCAATCTATTCAGCCTCATTATCTTGAACTCAAGAACCACCATTTCATCTAAAAGACACTGAGGTTATCTAGTTCAGTTCCCTTATTCTACAATGAAGCCCCTGAGGCTTAGAAGGAAAATGACTCAGATAGACTCCTAAGCCAGCTTCTTTTGTTTAAACCAGATAATCTCTGTGAACTGCTCTGTGTAGTTCAAGAAAAAGGATGAAGTTACTTGAATCTCTCCCTCTGAAGGACATTTATTTCTTTTAATATATAGAAGCTCAAACACATTGTAGTACGTATCTAGATCCAAAACCTTATTTTTCAGAGGAGGAAATGAATGCATGTAGAGGAGAAATGGATTGCCCCAAGGTTAGCTAATGATACAGCTGAGCTTGGAATCTGTTTCCTGACTTACAAACCATTTCTCTGTCCACTAAAATAGAACACTCAGAGGATGCTAAGACTCCAAAGGACATGTAATTGAATTCTGAGATGCTGTCAAATATTAAGAATGAATAGTTGCAAGCTCTTCATTTAACAATAGCCAAGGCACTCATCTTGCCTTTCCACTGAAAAATATCAAGTGAGGGACTAGTTTTGCAAACTTTTCTTCTAAGAGACAAACTCCACAGGCACGTGGTCTTTTCTTTTTTTCTCAGTGAGTTGACTTAATGCATAGAGCTTCCATTAAGTTTCCAACAATCTTTTTCTGTTAATTTCATGAAGAATAGTGTCTCNAGTTGTCGTTACTTGCAATTAGAAGATTTCTGACACTAGGTTTTTGTTTTCTCTCCAAAATCACTTTATTTCGATCCTGGCACTAAAAAGAGAATAGAAAGCTTATTCAATTTCTTTTCTTCTGTGTTATGAAAAACAAAAATGAATTAGAAAAGGTGAAGTAGAAAAGGTAAATTGCGCCTTTATTAAGTAATGAATTTCAAATAACATAATAATAGTGTTTAAGAGGAAAAATTAGCCAAAAAAGTACACTTATTATATATAAGCAAAAATACACAGTTACACCATTTTACACACATGCTCAGAATTTCCTGACTTTGCTACCTTTCTTTTTTCCTTCTGAGAAGGCTCTTATGGATTTCTGGGATGAGAGAGCCAGCGCCAGGCTCCTTGATGGAGTACATTTGACTCTTAAACATGGGTCCACTTACATGCATATTTGTTTTCAAAAGTAAATGCCATGGTACTATACGTCCCCAGTTGGTTAAATCCTGATCCTTGGCTGGTTGAATCCTCAGATACAGAAATGTATAGACAGAGGGCCGGCTATAAATTATACTCAGATTTTCAGTGGGGTGGAAGGTCAGTGCCCCTAACCTCTGCTTTGTTCGAGGGTCAGCTGTATATAGTTCTTATCCACAGTAGAGCTGAAAATTGGAGGTCTTTCAGATAATTTCAGCATTTGGCCATGGATTTTCTAATTTTCTCTTCGTAAAGCAGGAAAGCAGGAGAAGATAAGCAGCAGGATATGAGAAAGAAAAATATACACAAATAGGTAAATTTTTATTTTTAACATTTTTAAGGAGAGAGTAAAAATAAAATAAAGGGTCAGAAAAATGTGTGTGTGTGTGTGTGTTTTTTTTTTTTTAGTCATTCTTCACCTTGTTCTTCTGGCCTTTCACAGTCTCAGTCCTAGATAAACTAATAAAGAAAAGTGAAAGTGAGTTTCATTAAGTAGACCACTTTCTTTGGACTCATTCTGAAGTATGAGCCAGCTGAGAAAGGATGAATCTTGCCTGTGATTAACTCACACTTCTGAAGTAGCCAGACACCTGTGAGGATATGGGGTGGAGAGAAGATAATAATTGGCCTCTCATCTTTTATAATTATGTGTGTTTCAAGTGGATGTGAACAGTAGGGTTTGAGAGGGCTACATAAAAGGAGAAAATTCTGACATGAGCACTTGAGTCATTAACTCGAGTATTCAAAAGGAAAGGGAGGTAAAATTTTAAACAATAGAAGACTTAAGAAACAGAGAAACAAATTGAAATAATTGTTTATTAATTTCACACCATACAGCATCTTCATCACACTGAAGAATAACCACAGTTATTGACTGGACATACAGTGAGCTGTTTTTACCCCATTCTGTACAAAAACCTGGAGAAGGAAATGGCACCCCACTCCAGTGTTCTTGCCTGGAGAATCCCAGGGACGGGGGAGCCTGGAATATTAAATGCTCTACAAAGTCAAAGAGGATTTGGTTATTCAAAGGGCCCTTCTGAGAACCTTCCGCAGTCAATTTGGGTGGCTATCAGAATAAATAAGGATGCAGTTGGTACTGAGGAGATGAACATGAGCTAGATAGCCATGGATCACATTTGGAAGGAAAATGTGGTGCTATGAAATGGGAAGTATTATATATTATGTTTCTGGCTTGGCTAAATAGTCAGTATGTAAATCTGGGATGGCATTTGCTTCTCAGAGACTCAATTTTATCTCGGTGGTATTTTTTTAAAGGGTAACCATCATCTACTGAGTTTGTTCTTGTTCAGGCACTAAGCCATGTTTAACTCTGAAAACCCATGGACTGCAACATGCCAGGCTTGCTTGTCCTTCACTGCCTCCTGGAATTTGCTCAAATTCATGTCCATTGAGTCAGTGATGCTATCTAACCAACTTATCCTCTGCCAAAGTATTGGGAGCTTCAGCTTTAGCATCAGTCCTTCCAATGAATAATCAGGATTGATTCCCTGTTGGACTGACTAGTTTGATCGCCCTGCAGTCCAAGGAACTCTCAAGAGTCTTCTCCAGCACCATCAATTCTTTGGCACTTAGAATTCATTACAGTCCACTTCTCACATCCATATATGACTACTGGAAAAACCATAGCTTTGACTATACAGATCTTTGTTGGCAAAGTGATATCCCTGCTTTTTAATACACTGTCTAGGTTTAGCATAGCTTTCCTTCCAAGGAGAAAGTGCCTTCTCAATTCATGGCTGTAGTCACCATCTACAGTGATTTTGGAGCACAAGAAAAAAAAAATCTGTCACTGTTTCCACTTTTTCCCCATCTATTTGCCATGCAGTGATGGGATTGAATGCCATGATCTTAGTTTTCTAGATACTGAGTTTTAAGCCAGCTTTTTCACTCTTTTCTTTACCCTCATCAAGAGGCTCTTTAGTTCCTCCTCAGTTTCTGCCTTCAGAGTGGCATCATCTGCATATCTGAGGTTATTGATGTTTCTGCTGGCAATCTTGATTCCAGCTTGTGATTCATCCAACCTGGTATTTTACATGATATACTCTGAACAGAAGTTAAATAAGCAGGGTGACAATATATAACCTTGACATATTCCTTTCCAGCTTGGAACCAGTCAGCTGTTTCATATCCGGTTCTAGTTGTTGCTTCTTGACCTACATATAGGTTTCTCAGGAGGCAGGTAAGGTGGTCTGGTATTCTCATCTCTTTAAGAATTTTCCACAGTTTGTTGTGCTTCACACAAAGGCTTTAGCATAGTCAATGAAACAGAAGTAGATATTTTTCTGGAATTTCCTTGTTTATGATCCAATGGATGTTGGCAATTTGATCTCTGGTTCCTTTGCCTTTTCTAAATCCAGCTTGAACATCTGGAATTTCTCAGTTCACATGCTATTGAAGTCTAATTTGAAGGATTTGACACATTACTTGGCAAGCATGTAAAGTGAGCACAATTGTATAGTACTTTGAACATTCTTTGGCATTGCCCTTCTTTGGGATTGGAATGAAAACTGAACTTTTCAAGTCCTATGGCCACTGGTGAGTTTTCCAAATATGCTGACATATGGAGTGCAGCACTTTAACAGCATTATATTTTAGGATTTTAAATAGTTCAGCTGGAATTCAGTCACCTCCACTTTGTTCACAGTAGTGCTTCCTAAGGCTAACTTGACTTCACATTCCATATTGGATGGTTTGATTGTTTGACTTTAAATAAGTGGCCACACCATGATGCTTATCCCAGTCATTAAGACCTCCTTTGTATAGTTTTTTTGTGTATTCTTGCCACCTCTTCTTAATCTTTTCTGCTTCTGTTAGGTCCCTATTGTTTCTGTTCTTTATCATGACCATCCTTGCAAGAAATTTTCCTTTGATATCTCTAATTTTCCTGAAGAGATCTCTAGTCTTTCCCATTCTATTGTTTTCCTCTGTTTCTTTGCATTGTTCATTTTAAAGGATCTTCTTATCTCTCCCTGATACTCTCTGGAACTCTGCATTTTAGAGGTACATATTTTCCTTTCTCTCTTGCCTTCCACTTCTCTTGTTTTCTCAGCTATTTGTAAAATCTCCTCAGACAACCACTTTGCCTTCTTGCATTTCTTTTTCTTTGGAATGGTTTTGGTCTCCGTCTCCTGTACAATGTTATGAGACTCCATACATAGTTCTTCAGGCACTCTGTCTACCAAATCTAATCTTGAATCTATTTGTCACCTCCACTGTATAATCATAAGGAATTTGATTTAGGTCATACCTGGATGGCCTAGTGGTTTTCCCTACTTTCTTCAATTTAAGCTTGAAGCTTGCAATAAGGAGCTCATGATCTAAGCCACAGTCAGCTCCAGGTCTGACTTCTTTCTTTTGCATTTCAGTCCCCTATGATGAAAATGACATGGGTTTTTTTTTGGTGTTAGTTTTAGAAGGTCTTGCAGATCTTCACAGAAGCAGTCAACTTCAGCTTCTTCAGCATTAGTGGTTCAGACATAGACCTGGATTACTGTGATGTCGAATCGTTTGCCTTGAAAATGAAATGAGATCTTTCTGTCATTTTTGAGATTGCACCAAAATAGTGCATTTGAGACTCTTTTGTTGACTATGAGAGCTACTCCATTTCTTCTAAGGGATTCTTGCCCACAGTAGTAGATATAATGGTCATCTGAGTTAAATTCACCCATTCCTGTCCATTTTAGTTCACTGATTTTTAATGCCCGCTCTTGCCATCTCCTGCTTGACCACATCCAATTTACCTTTACTCATGGGCCTAACATTTCAGGTTCCTATGCAATATTATTCTTTACAACATCAGACTTTACTTTTACCACCAGCCACGTCCACAGCTGGGTGGCCCAGCTGCTTCATTCTTTCTGGATCTATTTTAATTGCCCTCCACTCTTTCCCAGTAGCATGTTGGACACCTTCTAATCTGAGGAGTTCATCTTCCAGTGCCATATCTTTTTGCCTTTTCATACTGTTCATGGCATTCTCACAGCAAGTATACTGGAGTGGTTTGCCGTTCCCTCCTCCAGTGGACCACATTTTGTCAGAACTCTTCACTGTGACTTGTCCATCTTGGGTAACCTGCACAGCATGGCTCACAGCTTCACTGAGTTACACAAGCCCCTTCACCACAACAAGGCTGTGATCCATCAAGGGGTCTTGGTTAGAGGTCTCAAATATGTACACTATTTGGATTAATCCAACCACATTTTCCATCCAGTTCTTTGTCTAAATATGCCACTCATTCTTCTCAATGTGAAAATCAGAAAATGAGGATTAAGGAGGTTTATTCTGATGCCAAGGTGTTTTGTTCCCTTAAAACTTAAGAAAGTAAAATAGTACATGATATGGTTTGTCCAAGATGAAGGAATAAGCTCCAGAAATATAGGCATGGATTATAACTTCAAAAATATTCTCTCAAAATATGATGGGTTTTACAAAGAAAGGTGATTAATTTTTGGTTAGATACCCTATACTTATCAAGTACTAGAATATTTTTTTATCAAAATATACATTTTTTTTTCTTATCTCCCTCCTAGGCACAGCTCAAGAATCACATCCTTCATGAAGCTTCTCCTGATCATTTTCCTTCTCTAAATTCCTGCAGCATTCAGAATCTTTGCCCCACTTGCCCACTTGATAGATAGGTATATATTACATTTTTGTATAGCTATGTCCGTGGGAAACATGCAAAATTTTACATGTCCTCTAGAAAAAAGACAAGTGGTTGCCAAGAGAGAGTGGGCTGGGGGAAGTGTGGAGAGGTAGGTTGGGGTTGGCAGATGTAAACTTTTACATGCAGAATAAACACCAAGGTCCTACTGTATAGTACCAAGAATTGTATTCAGTGTCCTTTGATAAACCGTAATGGAAAACAATATTTAAAGTGAATGTATATATGTTTAACTGAATCATTTTGCTGTATAGCAGTAATTAACACAAAATTGTAAATCAATAGTAAATGGCAAAATTTGAAAGTGAAAGTGAAAGTCGCTCAGTTGTGTCCAATTCTTTGCAACCCCTTGGACTATACTTGGAACTCTCCAGGCCAGAAAACTGGAGTGGATAGCCAGTCCCTTCTCCAGGGGATCTTCCCAATCCAGGGATTGAACCCAGGCCTCCCACAGCCACAAAGGAAGCCCATGACAAAACTGACATGCCCTCTATGACAAAGGGTGCCTGATAAATTATTTCATGGACTATTCAAGATCCACTGCTGATGTTACAAATCAACAGAAAAGTTAAAAGTCCACCCTCAAAGCAAAACTTAAAGATTCTTTCTCCAACTCCAGTTTACACTCAGCTTGATAGTCATATTCTCAGCTTTGCTAATGTTTCCACATCTAAAGCCAGACTGCATCAAATTCTTTAAAGCTGAAGCAAGCTTACTCAGTCAGCTATAAATATAAATGTTTACTGGAACACAAACTAGGAGGAAGCCAATGAGAAAAATAAAGGGAGCAGAGCTTTTGCAGTCCTTTTCCTTCTCCTAGGCTCATTTCTCAGAACCAAATATTCAACTGGTATTTTAACTGTCGTTGAAGTTAGCCAGGCTTAAGAAATCTAAAGATAGAAGAATACTAAACTAGGCTTAACTTTAAAAAAAAAAAAAAGAGAGAGAGAGATCAGCAAGGAATTCAAATTAAAACCAAAAGTCACGAATCAGCACAAATGTTCTATGAACTACAGTTCTTTTCTTTAATGTTTATTGTGCCAATATGACATTGCAAATATTGATCTGTTTATTTGTCTGTCACCTCTGTGAGCACCTTACAAACAAGGACTATGTATTTGCATATGAAAGGATCAGTTTTGAATGATTTTATTCAACACTAACATCTGTGCCTCACCATACATTTCCTGGAAAGTGACAATGGTTAACATTCATTTAGTGGTTCATTCTTTTCTATTTGGGGCTTCCCTGGTGGCTCAGAGGGTAAAGCATCTGCTTGCAATGTGGGAGACCTGGGTTCAATTCCTGGGTTGGGAAGATCCCCTGGAGAAGGCAATGGCAACCCACTCCAGTACCCTTGCCAGGAAAATCCCACGGATGGAGAAGCCTGGTAGGCTACAATCCACAGGGTCGCAAAGAGTTGGACACAACTGAGCAACTTCACTTGCACTTTCCCTTCTATTTATGTACTGAATCACTAACCTTTCAAAAATCTGATAAAAGAAGTGCTTTATAATTCCCATTTTACAGATGAGGCAACTAAGGCACAGGGAGATAAAGAGAACTGTCAAAACAAAACCAGAATTTGACAACAGGCTCTCTTGCTGCAGCCAGCACACTGCTACCAACTAGACTGCAATGCTGCTATCAGAACAGCATGGGTGACTAGAAAATGTGGGTGGAAATAAGTCTTAAGTAAAACCTCTGTACTTTGGATAAATGCCTCCGGTGATTCTGTGTACATAGTGTGAGAACCTAACAACATAATTCTAAGTAGTTGTCATAGAAAGGGCTTCCCAGGTCACGCTTCCCTGGTGGCTCAGATGATAAAGAATCTGCCGGCAATTCGGGAGATCTGGGTTCGATCCCTGGCTTGGGAAGATCCCCTGGAGACGGTCATGGCAACCCACTCTAGTACCCTTGCCTGAAGAGCACCATGGACAGAGGAGACTCACAGTCCACGGGGTCGCAAGGTGTTGGACACGACTGAGCAACTAAGCACAACACAGCCCTCAGGAGGCTCTGCTGCTGCTGCTGCTAAGTCACTTCAGTCGTGTCCGACTCTGGGCAACCCCATAGACGGCAGCCCACCAGGCTCCCTCGTCCCTGGGATTCTCCAGGCAAGAACACTGGAGTGGGTTGCCATGTCCTTCTCCAATGCATGAAAGTGAAAAGTGAAAGTGAAGTTGCTCAGTCATGTCCGACTCTTAGCGACCCCATGGATTGTAGCCGATCAGTCTCCTCCGTCCATGGGATTTTCCAGGCAAGAGTGCTGGAGTGGGGTGGTAATGAACTCGTCTGCCAGGGCAGGAGACATAAGAGATGCAAGTTCGATCCCTGGGTTGGAAAGATCCCCTGGAGGAGGGCATGGCAACTCACTCCAGCATTTTTACCTGGAGAATCCTATGATCAGAAGAGCCTGGAGGGCTACGATACATAGGGTCGCGGAGTCGGACATGACTGAAGTGACTCAGTATCCATGCATGCAGTCATAGTCTTAAGAACTGATATTTATTATTGCAGTTCAGCAGACGTTTCCATACACATTATCTGATTCCATCCTGATAACAACCCTGCAGGTAAGAGCTACTGTTCCTCATGTTTCTGAATAAGAAAAGCAGGCCTCAGGAAGCCAATCTATGACCACACTGCTGTAAACCACAGATTTTCCACTTCCGGACCCTGTGCTCTTTCATGATGCGGACCCCCTGACCGGCCTTCCTAATTCTTCTTCTGCCCTTCTACAACTCATAGTCCATACAACAAAGGACCTTTTTAAGGCCTAAATCTCGTAACGTGATTTCTAGCGGATTCTCACTCCATTTGGGTGAAATCCAGATTCCTTACCAGGAACCGAGAGGCCTCTTATGATCTGGCCCCCACCCGCCTCCCTCACCTGATCTCCTCCCAGCCTCCTCCACCTGTATGCAGGCTGTCCTCTTTCCTTTCTAAGATCTCTCACATCGAGCTTTTTCTCCAACTGAAACTTGGTCCCTTTTTTATTTATTTCATACCAGTATCTAAAATTAACCAATGGATTGGTTGATTGATCATGAAGATGATACAGGAGCCCTTTTCTGCTTTGTCTAGTAGTTAACATTCATGAAGTGCTGGGTAGAGGTCCAAACTCTTTATACGTGTTGATCTATGTAATTTTTATGACCAAGAGCCCAGGGCCATGCCTCATGTTGCCAGTGAGTAAATGACAGCAGAATTTTACCCAGAGCTTCTGCTTTTCATTGCTTACCTGGACTATCACTTGAAAGGAATATGTGATCCCACCGCTTCACCTTTGGAAGTAAGCTCACCTCTCCTGTTATCACTCAGACACATCAGCCACGTGACCAAGCCACTGGTACCTGTGGTTAAGCTCATGATGAAATGAGACACCGCTGATGGAGGCATACACATGGCCCCCTTTCCTAGTCCCATCTCCAAAGAAATACACTTAAATTCAGGCAATGAAACTAACTAGAAACTACAGAATGAGAATCCAGCATGACTAAGAATGCCCTTAAGATCAACGTGATATAAGACAATGTAGAATTTAGAACGGCTCCTTATTTGGTGGTGATGGTAGGGGGAGGGGGGAGGTGAAGGGGTGAGGAGAGGGTTCCTCAGAGTAGACTCCACATGATCTCATTAGAGATACTTCCCAATGAGTGCAAGCATCCCAAACCAACTGGAGTAGATGCTTATTAATCAAGATGACTCGGCAAGTGGCCATTTTTTTTTTCCCTTCCATTCCTGACATCTCACTGGTTTGGAGGTCAGATATCTATTCTTCATCTAGTATAAAAAGCTGCCATTTGGGGGAGATTGGATATTACATTATTATTTTGCTTTGTTTTGCTTTAAGACATCTGTCATTTCTGAGAACAAAGATTTCTATTCTGTGGTTCTTAATAAGCTTTGCAAGGTGGCTTTCCTGGCATATGAAGAAGTCATTTGAATAATAAAAGCTCATATTTATAATTACAGTGAGTTAAATAGATTTGCTTAGCTTAGAGTTTGGGGTTATTCATAAACAGATGTGAGAGTCCAGAAAGCCTCTGTAACTCCCCAACAATCTCACTGCTTTGGGTTGCTGAAGAGCTGAGCCGAGAAGCCTGAATGGAGTTAAAGTAGCTTTCCCAGCTCCCTGCATAATCACCATGGAAGCTTGACCTGAGTCCACACATCACAACCCAATAGCAGTCACGTGTAGCAGGCATCTGCCAGCATGAGGACAGTGACTGTGCCTGACTCTAACCTGATAACGTTCACCCTCTTAGCATTCAAGGAGGACCTCTTATAAAATGCTTTGCTCTGTTCTCAGTATAAGTGAAGTCGCTCAGTTGTGTCTGACTCTTTATGACCCCATGGACTGTAGCCCAACGGGCTCCTCCATCCATGGGATTTTCCAGGCAAAAGTACTGGAGTGGGTTACCATTTCCTTCTCCAGAGGATCTTCCCAACCCAGGGCCCGAACCTGGGTCTCCCTCAGTGTAGGCAGATGCTTTACCGTCTGAGCCACAAGGGAAGCCCTTTCTCAGAGTATAATGACCAATAACTCCAGTCCTTTTGGAAGCTGCTGGTTTCCAAACAGTGATGAAAAAAAGTCTCCAGGTGAAGCAGCACCTCAGGGTGTTGACCTTCCCTACAGACACCCCTCAAAACTCACCAACTCTGTGAGGCAGTCCTTCAGGTCCTTGGAAAGTGATGGAGTTAAGTAAGGAAGTGTTAGTCGCTCAGTTGTGCCTGACTCTTTGCGACCCCATAGACTGCAGCCCACCAGGCTCCTCTGTCCATGAGATTTTCAAGGCAAGGATACTGGAGTGAGTCACCATTTCCTTCTCCAGGGGATCTTCCCAACCCAGGGGTCAAACCTGGGTCTCCTGCACTGCAGGCAGAGCTGAGCTAATTCTGAAAACCATAACATACTTCCTTATTCGAAAATATGTGTTTGCAGCGATGGAACTTTTGGTCACTAATTTTCAATCATTTGTGCAGTAGATTTTCTTTTACAAACATATTTTTATAATGAACTTCTATACATAAAACAGGAAAAATCCCAGCCACTGTAGTTGAGGTATTGTTTCATTTATGTAGAGGTCCCCTAACTGTTCTCCCCCAATCCCTGGATACCTCTTGCAAAACCTAGAATCCTCTTATCTGTCATTTAAAGACATTGCTCAGAGTCACTCTATCAGATCACTGGATTTGGCCAAAGCTCTGGTCATGAGCTTGTCGGGACTTCGCTCCATGTACCTAGCACACTAGACATCTCTGGGACGTTGAGCAGGCCCAGACCTGTGATCTAAAGCTCTGATAATTTATTAAGCCAAATCTAATTTAATCTGTGCTGTGGATTTAATAATGCTTCCCCCAAATTTATGGCCACCTTAGAATGGGACTTCTTTTAGAATAAGGGTCTTTGCAGGTACGATAAAGATAAGGTTCAGGAGATTAAATCATAGTGGACTAGGGTAGACCCTAAACCCAGTGAGAGTGTGTCCAGCACTGAAAAGAAGACAAATGGAAGGAAGCATTGGGGAGACAGGTGCAGAGATCGGATCCATGTGTGTACAAGCCAGTAGGTGCCAAGGATCGCCAGCGGCCACGAGAAGCTGGGAGAGGGGATGAGACCGTTCTTTCCTCATGGTTTCCAGAAGGAACCAACCTGCCAACACCTTGATTTTGGACTTCCGGCTCTGGAACTGTGAGATAACACATTTCTTTGTTTTCAGATTGTGGTAATTTGTTGCAGCAGCCCTCGGAAAGTGGAACATTCTGTCTTTCACTTAGTAGGCAAATATTTGTAGAAAGAATATTTGTTGAATGAATATAATCAATCAGTTCAGGTTGATACAGTGACTGACTAAGAAAAGTAGCAATAAGTGAGGAGGAGAGAGAATGCTTACGGCTGGGACTAAAGGAAACCTGTTTTTCCTTTTATCTTATTCTAAAGTAAGACTTGGGCAGAGCCTCCAAAGAATCAGATGTGGACGGTTCATGGATAAAGGACTAACCAGAGAAGATGAAACGCATTATTGCCTCCTTAAGGAATAACGGGGACTCACTGAGGGCTTTCCCAGAGATGTGCTGACACAATGAAAACCACTCATTTTGCCTTGGACACTTACAAAAAGTACAAATGTCAGAATAGCAGATGAGAATTGGTAATCTATTTCATATTATTTACGTTAAGATTATTTTAAGGATATTATTTTCCAGTACATAACAATAATAGCTGTGCCGCTGTTACGGTTTCTTACATTTTGCAAGTATTGCCACCTTGGCTTTTTCCTTTTTTCAGGACAAAATCATTAAGTTTTATTGGTCATGTTTAGAGGGCTCACTTGCTATCTGCTTGCTGACTTCACTCTCCTTGTGTGACCACGGTTTTATTCTACTGCAGTATACCTGATGACTAAATTTCTACTTAGTGAATGTCCCTGAAGAATTCTTGAAATATAATGAATTAACTATTTCCCCCTCTAATTTATGCATGCATTTATATACTGAACTGTAGTTTAATCAAACTCCTTTGCCTTGTGTAGTATAATAGCAATATCTAATGAAAACATATGAAGTATGTGTTTCATAATTACCCCAGACAGCTCATTTCGGTGTGCTTCCTACTTAATCCTGAAATTCCTATCTTCCTGCTCTGTAAACACTTTCTTTCCCGGCTCATCAATCTCAGTTATGTAAATGAAGCAGGGGCGGGGGCACAATTACTTTTTTTCTGAATGTTATCAAAGGCCCTATTCTCAGAGAAACAGCTGACAAGGGCACCCGCTAAAAATGATCCTTTCATTTGCTTGAAAAGCTGGAGCAGACACAAAGCAGAGAGAACTTTGCACACTCCACCAGAGTTGCATGGGCTGGGCCAGCGGAAGCTGATTTCCACGCGTGGTGGAGACGCCCCTTATGGCCCAGCGATGGCCGAGAACCTCGTTCAGTCCTCTGCTTTCTACATTGCCACCTGGAAAAAAGCCATCTCAGTAAAATCACTTTCATGGAATAAAACGAAATCTCTGATTGAACATTAGCATAGTGATGGTCCCTTCGACTTTGCAGAAATAAGCTCACCAGTCATCAAAGAACAGTGAACCTCCTGCTACATACTGAGTTTGTCCTTTATCAAGATCTAGATTCAGTCCTGGCTTCCTATCAAGGATGAAGGCAGAGGATAAATACAGAAAAAGTAACACCTGTTTTTAGACAGAGCTAGTGTAATGCGGGAGACCCCAGTTCGATCACTGGGTCAGGAAGACCCTCTGGAGAAGGGAATGGCAACCCACTCCAGTATTCTCACCTAGAGAATCCCATGGACAGAGGAGCCTGGTGGGTTACAGTCCATGGGGTCACAAAGACTCAGACTTGACTACGAGACTAACACTTTCACTTTTCACTTTTCAAATGTCTTTTCCCTTATTTTTTCTCCTCCACATGATCCTTTTTGTCTATTCCTCCTAAGGGAGAAATATATTTTGCACTCCCCACTTTCATTGTTCCAGAGGCTATTGTTGAAACAGACAAACCACTTTGACAATGGGACCATGAAAAAATGCACAACAGTTGAGCCAGATATTCTTGGTACCTACTGACTATAATGTTATAGTTCAAGGAGTCACAAAGAGTTGGACATGACTAACTTTCACTTTCACTGACTATAATCTTAAGTGACTTGATCTCTGAAGGTTCAGTTTTTTTCATCTGCCAAAATGGAGATAATGCCATCTCTCATTTCAGGTTGCTGTAGGAATAAAATAATAAGTATGGCATAACGCTAAGCTCTCCAAACAAATTTTTCTCTTTCATTTCTAAGACATTTTCTATCTACCAAGTGAAATGAAAGTACACTCAATTATTTGATAAACACATATGGAACACCTTATATAATAGGCACTGTGCTGGAATCTGGAGATTGGACATGGTCATTGGCCACATTAGTCTGAGTCTCTGGCAAGGAGGGTAGACGTTAACTAAATTAATGGGGCACAAATTACATCTACAAACTCTATGTATGCCAAAGGAAAAGCTCAGGATGCGTGGGCATCATTTGGATCAGTTCAGTTCAGTTCAGTTCAGTCGCTCAGTCATGTCTGACTCTTTGTGACCCCATGAATCGCAGCACGCCAGGCCTCCCTGTTCATCACCATCATTTGGATAGGGAAGGGTAATTTCTGTGTTGAGATGATTAGAATGAGTAAGTAAAGAGTGGAGAGGAAAGGAGGAAGCGGTCCTTGCAGAGGTTGGCAGGCATACAGAAAGGTCTAGAGCTGACAGAATTTGAGGAACTGTAGGCATTTTTAGACCTCTAGGTTAGGAGATTCTCAGGCTTATTATTAAGACCTCCAGAGAAAGATTTTACACACTTTCCCTTGGCAATCTACTACAGGTGCTTTTTTTACGGGAGAAGCCATATATTATAGGAAACTTGATATTAACGGTTTTTGGAATACATGTCATGGTAATGTAGCAATATAATGGTTTTAATCATTAATTTGTACTTCTTACTGTATTTTCCCCCTTTCTGTTGAAAGAAGTAGTTGGATCCTAACATTACCTTACAGCACTGAAGTTCTTTGTTTCAAAGCATAATAAAGATTTTCTGGGATATGAATTCTTAAAGACTGAACAACTTGAAGGACCTATGGAAAGAAGGCAGAAATAAAGGTGGAAAGAAGGTCAGGAGAGGGAGGAGCAAGAAAATGAGATGGAAAAATCTTACTAACATCTAAGATTCAATTTTCTGTCCTCACCAGAGAAGTTAGTTAGATTTAGTTCTTAATTTTCAGGTGGGTAGAGTAAGAGTCACACATTCTACACACTACAGAGAGAAAATCATTGTTTAAGTAAAAGGTTTTGGACATCCCCAACGTCTAGAACTTTCTCTAAAATGCACACAGTGGACCCTCTGTGCTGAAGGTAGCACCATCACAGGACCACGTTAAGAGACCTTTGGAGATCTCTGGAGCTGAGAATTGTGGGCCAGGTCCTTCCAAGCCCCTGTTGCCCTCAGTTCTTCCTGGGCACGTCAAATCACAGACTAGTCTTCACACGTACGGGTCGTGACAGTCATTATCACAGAACTTGCGGATAACTCCTTGCAGCGTCACCTTCACACAATTCCTGTGCCCGAATGTCTGTTCTCTGAGATAAAACAACCCATCTACCAATTCACTTTCTGTGTTCTCCAGTGTAATAGGTTTCACCACAGAAGTCTTAGGAAAACAGTTTATTGTACTCACAGTCTTAGACAGGGTCATTAAATGCCACACAGGGTCACAGGGGAAGTACCAGAAATGTGGGGACAGCTGAGACTGGAGTCTTGACTGGGGTTTCTTCATGAAAGGTCAGACAGGATGGACATCATTTTAGGTGGTCCAGCTTGGATAATTTCCATGAACTCTAAGCTATGAGGTATAGTCGTTACTGGTTATCTGGCCCTGAAATGATTAAAGCAGATGAATATTGCCTCCTGAAGTATATGGGGCAATAGCTGAGTTGTGCGGGGAAGGCAACGGCACCCCACCCCAGTACTCTTGCCTGGAAAATCCAATGGACGGAGTAGCCTGGTGGGCTGCAGTCCATGGGGTCGCTAACAGTCGGACAGACTGAGCGACTTCACTTTCACTTTTCTCTTTCATGCACTGGAGAAGGCAATGGCAACCCACTCCAGTATTCTTGCCTGGAGAATCCCAGGGATGGGGGAGCCTGGTGGGCTGCCGTCTATGGGGTCCCACAGAGTCGGACACGACTGAAGTGACTTAGCAGC